>JAMPIV010000943.1:0-118840 GCA_024509875.1 Oreohelix idahoensis
CTCCGTATTAGGTTGTGGGATAAGAGAGGGAGACACGAAAAATGTATTCTTTACATCCACAGATAACAAATCAATACTAGACTCATTGTTCCACACTTGGGATGGCTCCTGAACCATGTCCAACACAAAAAAGACTTCTATTTATTACAAAAAACGTGCAGTGCGCCTAATTTCAGACAAAAAACCATCACACAGTGGTGTAGACGCATATTCATATCTTAACATTATTACCACTAAGACAGCGCCTTCTCTTCAACCAAGCCAAATTTATTCACAAAATCTTGTCACAGAATGCTCCAACGTATCTGTGGCCTATTTTCAAATACAGCGGAAGACGCGAGTCAACATAAAATTACACATGATGCCAAGGCCTAGGCTCGACTTATTCAGAAAAGTTTAGCTTTTTCTGCTGCTGATCTCTCTTCCACACGACTTTAAAAAATACTCTTAGTCCATATTCATTCAATCACAGACTTTTCAAATACATCATGAGTGCAGATTATATGCCACCCTAATTTCGTTATGTTCTTAAATAATTACATAACATCATATGTAGGTTTTAAAGATAATTTTGTCCTGTTTAATATTAATTATGATAAGGTAATATACATCTGTGTAACTGTTATTGTACTGTTACAATGCTGGGATTTTATTTTATTTTATTTTATTATTTAAGTAATATTTAGGATACATGTGAGAATAAATGGATTCAGTATGGAAGATGAGAGAAAGGAAGGGCAGAATGTTAGACGGGCCTGCGTGCCCAATTCTAAACCCTTTGAAAATAAAGTTCGTTCCTTCGTTCGTTCGTTCGTTACACGTGAAGAAAAATAAACAAGATAGGAATCTAAACGACTTCAGGTTAATAATAAATCAGCTAACGATACAATAAGAAATAACAACAATGACAATATCTCACTGCTCAATCATTTGTATCTAAGTTATTAAACTATATTTTTTTTTCAATGGAGGTCAGTCTGAGATTACAAATAAAGACATTAAGAGAACGCTCGATCAGTGCTTAATTTTTTTTTTTTAATATATGCACCATCGGGTCAAGCTTTATATATGACATATCATATATAAAAAATTCTTTGATAATTTTATACTAAAACAGGTATTAATGCTCACTGGGTAAAATATGAAGAATTTCTTAAGTAAATAAATGGTTTTAAAGTATTTGCCTAAAGTTACATTCTAAAATACGTATGAAGTCTTAGAAACATGAGTAAATATATATTGTCGTGTTCCAGTGTAAAATCTATTGAGAATTAAGGGATTTAAATGTTAAACGTTGTGTAGGTCTAAGCTGCTTTAGGATTTAAGAGTTATTTGAAGAAAGGTACATATCCGTACAAACTGGATACAATCAATCAATCAATAAATCAATCAATCAATCGATCAATCAATAAATCAATACCATTTAGCTCTCGAAGGAACAACAGCCTTCTGTCACGTGCCATCGGCGCAAGGTCTTTCTAAGTGTACCTCATCATTGTTATTTCTTTGTCTTCTCCACGTGTTCCTGGATGTGCCTCTACTCCACTTACCTCATCATTGTTATTTCTCTGTCTTCTCCACGTGTTCCTGGATGTGCCTCTACTCCACTTACCTCATCATTGTTATTTCTGTGTCTTCTCCACGTGTTCCTGGATGTGCCTCTACTTCACTTACCTCATCATTGTTTTTTCTGTGTCTTCTCCACGTGTTCCTGGATGTGCCTCTACTTCACTTACCTCATAATTGTTATTTCTGTGTCTTCTCCACGTGTTCCTGGATGTGCCTCTACTTCACTTACCTCATCATTGTTTTTTCTGTGTCTTCTCCACGTGTTCCTGGATGTGCCTCTACTTCACTTACCTCATAATTGTTAATTCTGTGTCTTCTCCACGTGTTCCTGGATGTGCCTCTACTTCGCTTACCTCATCATTGTTATTTCTGTGTCTTCTCCACGTGTTCCTGGATGTGCCTCTACTTCGCTTACCTCATCATTGTTATTTCTGTGTCTTCTCCACGTGTTCCTGGATGTGCCTCTACTTCACTTACCTCATAATTGTTATTTCTGTGTCTTCTCCACGTGTTCCTAGATGTGCCTCTACTTCACTTACCTCATCATTGTTATTTCTGTGTCTTCTCCACGTGTTCCTGGATGTGCGTCTACTTCACATACCTCATAATTGTTATTTCTGTGTCTTCTCCACGTGTTCCTGGATGTGCCTCTACTTCACTTACCTAATCATTGTTATTACTGTGTCTTCTCCACGTGTTCCTGGATGTGCCTCTACTCCACTTACCTCATCATTGTTATTTCTGTGTCTTCTCCACGTGTTCCTGGATGTGCCTCTACTTCACTTACCTCATAATTGTTATTTCTGTGTCTTCTCCACGTGTTCCTGGATGTGCGTCTACTTCACTTACCTCATCATTGTTATTTCTGTGTCTTCTCCACGTGTTCCTAGATGTGCCTCTACTTCACTTACCTCATAATTGTTATTTCTGTGTCTTCTCCACGTGTTCCTGGATGTGCGTCTACTTCACTTACCTCATCATTGTTATTTCTCTGTCTTCTCCACGTGTTCCTGGATGTGCCTCTACTTCACTTACCTCATCATTGTTATTTCTGTGTCTTCTCCACGTGTTCCTGGATGTGCCTCTACTTCACTTACCTCATAATTGTTATTTCTGTGTCGTCTCCACGTGTTCCTGGATGTGCGTCTACTTCACTTACCTCATAATTGTTATTTCTCTGTCTTCTCCACGTGTTATTGGATGTGCCTCTACTCCACTTACCTCATCATTGTTATTTCTGTGTCTTCTCCACGTGTTCCTGGATGTGCCCCTACTTCACTTACCTCATCATTGTTATTTCTCTGTCTTCTTCACGTGTTCCTGGAAGTGCCTCTACTCCACTTACCTCATCATTGTTATTTCTGTGTCTTCTTCACGTGTTCCTGAATGTGCGTCTACTCCACTTACCTCATAATTGTTATTTCTGTGTCTTCTCCACGTGTTCCTGGATGTGCCTCTACTCCACTTACCTCATCATTGTTATTTCTGTGTCTTCTCCACGTGTTCCTGGATGTGCCTGTACTTCACTTACCTCATCATTGTTATTTCTGTGTCTTCTCCGCGTGTTCCTGGATGTGCCTCTACTTCACTTACCTAATCATTGTTATTTCTCTGTCTTCTACTCGTGTTTCTGGAAGTGCCTCTACTTCATTTACCTCATCATTGTTATTTCTCTGTCTTCTCCACGTGTACCTGGATGTGCCTCTACTCAACTTACCTCATCATTGTTATTTCTCTCTTCTCCACGTGTTCCTGGATGTGCCTCTACTTCACTTACTTCACCATTGTTATTTCTTTGTCTTCTCCACGTGTTCCTGAATGTGCTTCTCCTTCACTTACCTAATCATTGTTATTTCTCTGTCTTCTCCACGTGTTCCTGGATGTGCGTCTACTTCACTTACCTCATCATTGTTATTTCTGTGTCTTCTCCACGTGTTCCTGGATGTGCCTCTACTTCACTTAACTCATCATTGTTATTTCTGTGTCTTCTCCACGTGTTATTGGATGTGCCTCTACTTCACTTACCTCATCATTGTTATTTCTGTGTCTTCTCCACGTGTTCCTGGATAAGCCTCTACTCCACGTACCTCATCATTGTTATTTCTGTGTCTTCTCCACGTGTTCCTGGATGTGCCTCTACTTCACTTACCTCATCATTGTTATTTCTGTGTATTCTCCACGTGTTCCTGGATGTGCCTCTACTTCACTTACCTCATCATTGTTATTTCTCTGTCTTCTCCACGTGTTCCTGGATGTGCCTCTACTTCCCTTACCTCATCATTATTATTTCTCTGTCTTCTCCACGTGTTCCTGGATGTGCCTCTACTTCGCTTACCTCATCATTGTTATTTCTGTGTCTTCTCCACGTGTTCCTGGATGTGCGTCTACTTCACTTACCTCATCATTGTTATTTCTGTGTCTTCTCCACGTGTTCCTGGATGTGCCTCTACTTCACTTACCTCATCATTGTTATTTCTGTGTCTTCTCCACGTGTTCCTGGATGTGCCTCTACTTCACTTACCTCATCATTGTTATTTCTGTTTCTTCTCCACGTGTTCCTGGATGTGCCTCTACTTCACTTACCTCAACATCGTTATTTCTCTGTCTTCTCCACGTGTTCCTGGATGTGCCTCTACTTCACTTACCTCATCATTGTTATTTCTGTGTCTTCTCCACGTGTTCCTGGATGTGCCTCTACTTCACTTACCTCAACATTGTTATTTCTGTGTCTTCTCCACGTGTTCCTGGATGTGCCTCTACTTCACTTACCTTATCATTGTTATTTCTGTGTCTTCTCCACGTGTTCCTGGATGTGCCTCTACTTCACTTACCTCATCATTGTTATTTCTGTGTCTTCTCCACGTGTTCCTGGATGTGCCTCTACTCCACTTACCTCATCATTGTTATTTCTCTCTTCTCCACGTGTTCCTGGATGTGCCTCTACTCCACTTACCTCACCATTGTTATTTCTGTGTCTTCTCCACGTGTTCCTGGATGTGCCTCTACTTCACTTACCTCATCATTGTTATTTCTGTGTCTTCTCCACGTGTTCCTGGATGTGCCTCTACTTCACTTACCTCATCTTTATTATTTCTGTGTCTTCTCCACGTGTTCCTGGATGTGCCTCTACTTCGCTTACCTCATCATTGTTATTTCTGTGTCTTCTCCACGTGTTCCTGGATGTGCCTCTACTTCACTTACCTCATCATTGTTATTTCTGTGTCTTCTCCACGTGTTCCTGGATGTGCCTCTACTTCACTTACCTCATCATTGTTATTTCTGTGTCTTCTCCACGTGTTCCTGAATGTCCCTCTACTTCACTTACCTCATCATTGTTATTTCTGTGTCTTCTCCACGTGTTCCTGGATGTGCGTCTACTTCACTTACCTCATCATTGTTATTTCTCTGTCTTCTCCACGTGTTCTTGGATGTGCCTCTACTTCACTTACCTCATCATTGTTATTTCTGTGTCTTCTCCACGTGTTCCTGGATGTGCCTCTACTTCACTTACCTCATCATTGTTATTTCTCTGTCTTCTCCACGTGTTCTTGGATGTGCCTCTACTTCACTTACCTCATCATTGTTATTTCTGTGTCTTCTCCACGTGTTCCTGGATGTGCCTCTACTCCACTTACCTCATCGTTTTTATTTCTGTGTCTTCTCCACGTGTTCCTGGATGTGCCTCTACTCCACTTACCTCACCATTGTTATTTCTGTGTCTTCTCCACGTGTTCCTGGATGTGCCTCTACTTCACTTACCTCAACATTGTTATTTCTGTGTCTACTCCACGTGTTCCTGGATGTGCCTTTCCTTCACTTACCTCATCATTGTTATTTCTGTGTCTTCTCCACGTGTTCCTGGATGTGCCTCAACTTCACTTACCTCATCATTGTTATTTCTGTGTCTTCTCCACGTGTTTCTGGATGTGCCTCTACTTCACTTACCTCATCATTGTTATTTCTGTGTCTTCTCCACGTGTTCCTGGATGTGCCTCTACTTCACTTACCTCATCATTGTTATTTCTGTGTCTTCTCCACAAGTTCCTGGATGTGCCTCTACTTCACTTACCTCATCATTGTTATTTCTGTGTCTTCTCCACGTGTTCCTGAATGTGCCTCTACTTCACTTACCTCATCATTGTTATTTCTCTGTCTTCTCCACGTGTTCCTGAATGTGCCTCAACTTCACTTACCTCATCATTGTTATTTCTGTGTCTTCTCCACGTGTTCCTGGATGTGCCTCTACTTCACTTACCTCATCATTGTTATTTCTGTGTCTTCTCCACGTGTTCCTGGATGTGCCTCTACTTCGCTTACCTCATCATTGTTATTTCTGTGTCTTCTCCACGTGTTCCTGGATGTGCGTTTACTTCACTTACCTCATCATTGTTATTTCTGTGTCTTCTCCACGTGTTCCTGGATGTGCGTCTACTTCACTTACCTCATCATTGTTATTTCTCTGTCTTCTCCACGTGTTCCTGGATGTGCCTCTACTTCACTTACCTCATAATTGTTATTTCTGTGTCTTCTCCACGTGTTCCTGGATGTGCCTCTACTTCACTTACCTCATAATTGTTATTTCTGTGTCTTCTCCACGTGTTCCTGGATGTGCGTCTACTTCACTTACCTCATAATTGTTATTTCTCTGTCTTCTCCACGTGTTCCTGGATGTGCGTCTACTTCACTTACCTCATCATTGTTATTTCTATGTCTTCTCCACGTGTTCCTGGATGTGCCTCTACTCCACTTACCTCATCATTGTTATTTCTGTGTCTTCTCCACGTGTTCCTGGATGTGCCTCCACTTAACTTACCTCATAATTGTTATTTCTGTGTCTTCTCCACGTGTTCCTGGATGTGCGTCTACTTTACTTACCTCATCATTGTTATTTCTGTGTCTTCTCCATGTGTTCCTGGATGTGCCTCTACTTCACTTACCTCATCATTGTTATTTCTGTGTCTTCTCCACGTGTTATTGGATGTGCCTCTACTCAACTTACCTCATCATTGTTATTTCTCTCTTCTCCACGTGTTCCTGGATGGGCCTCTACTCCACTTACTTCACCATTGTTATTTCTGTGTCTTCTCCACGTGTTCCTGAATGTGCTTCTCCTTCACTTACCTAATCATTGTTATTTCTCTGTCTTCTCTACCTCATCATTGTTATTTCTGTGTCTTCTCCACGTGTTCCTGGATGTGCCTCTACTTCACTTACCTCATCATTGTTATTTCTGTGTCTTCTCCACGTGTTCCTGGATGTGCCTGTCACGAAGTGGATTTAGGACTAGAGGCTGTCTACCTAAATAGACTAGACCCTAGTGGAAAGAAAGACTAAGAAGATAGATTTTCGGAAGAAAATAACAGTGACTGTGGGAGATGAGGCTATTGGCGTCAAGGGTCGAGAACCGAAATTGACTCTCCCTTGCCACTAAGTGACGTAACGTTTTGCGATAACCTCACTACCTCTAGCTACCAAGACTGGGATAAGGTTTAATACTTAACACCACAGACACCACTTACAGACAACATATAGGTTGAAGTAAGTGACTGATCCAGCCGGAAAATTTACAATGGATTTTATTTACACCACAGAAAATTCATAGAACATACTACAAAATAGAATTTAACATGCGTGTTCACACACACACCTGGAAAAAAACATAACAATTAATTTCAAGTGATTAGGTAAGGTAACCCCACAGTCGCCCTCCCCTCAACCTGTAAGGAAGAAAGGTAAGTAATACAACAACATGTGAAGGAGGATCTCTAACACCAGATCCGTCTTTCTCCTAATCAACCTGATATCGTGTAAACACACCCTAACTCCTACTGTCCGTCTGTCTGCAGACGTGTTTCTACACAAATGACGTGCCTCCGCCGCTGCTCCACTCTAGGCTAAATATTCTCTGACTATCACAAAGTCCACGACCAGAACCCTTTTATCATCTCCGACACAACTTACAGATGACTTGCTGAGTTCTACTGTTATGTTCAGTGTCTGTCTGACACTCCTAGTTCCTACAGAAAAGCGACTCCTCCACTACTCTCCTTCTCTCCCTCTATTGCAGCTCAGAGGTATTTTTACCCTCTTTCCTCTGACTGCCGTTGTAGCTGCTAACTTGAATTGGCATTCTGGTTTCTCGACTTGGACTCTTCTGCACTACCAAATGACGATTCTGGAAAAATCACAGGCCCCGTTACCCATCTCTTGGGTCTGGGCCGTCGGTGTTATTATGACCGACCAATCACGACACCTCTAGGCCCTGCGCCTAGGTTCAGTGTGTGCTTTATCTGAGCGTGAATAGCTCCGAATTTTATTAAGAACCTCTTGTTCTTGCTGAAGAAGTCTGTGCTTCCAGCTCCTTGCTCTCTTGGGTACAAAACGTTTGCACCAGTGAACCCCTTGTCACTACTTCTGCCGACTCTTCTTCTCCTGAGAAGACCGGCGAACTTCTAGCCACTGAAGGACTACTATAGCCCTAGCTGCCACGCCTGGAAAATATCTGCTGTGGACAAAACAATAACAAATATATATCGCACAACAAAATTTCCCATATCCTTAACACTTAACTCCCTTAACTCTCACTCTTCAACACTTAAATCCCAACTCTTCAACCACTTAAGTCTCAAATCTCTATAACACTTAAGTTTCAAATCTTCCATGCAGCTCCCATGCTCTGGTGTCGCTTCAGCGATTAGTAAAACATGCCTACCCCCACTTTCCCTCAAATACCGTCCTATCGACACTCTAATCTCCAGACTCAGCTGGCTTAATCTCTTACATGCTGGCGGCTTAGGTTAGCCCGTCACAACATTCTAACCACTGAATGAACCTGTTGCCAGTAAATTCCTGGCCCTACTATTTTAACAATGATCGATGTGTTTACCTGGCTACCCAAATACAATAGACTTCACCCGAGACAATAATCTCCCGTCTCCATGAATTCACCATTATAAACATAGGTCTATTAATTAAGGACTAATTACAAATCCCAACTAGACCCGTAACTGCTGACTTCAAAATGTAGGTTTTACCCACACCGAGAAAAATACACAATTTCCCATGCTCTAACATTTAAAGCCACTCGTTCTATTACCACAGCGTTACACAAATTAGTCCGCTGGTAATTTACACACACTTGAACAATTAAATACACACCAAAACCCTAGCGTATTATTCGCTAATATTATAACTCAAATATTGAGAAATCTTCACCCACGTGTCTGGAATATTATTTACACCCGATTCTGATAACAATGGACATTAAAATCTCTAAAGGAACTGAAATCCTATTCTACAATGCATGCCTCGTTATCTCCCTTCTTCCGTTTTCAGATTCACCCCTCTAAGAAAATAGACACAGCACGTGCTCCGGTACCCCTCTCTCCAAATCCTCGAAAATCACAATGAAATTACGTGCATCGTGTCTCAAAATTATAGTATTTAACATCTACCATCTTTAAGCTTTCATTATCTCATAAAAAGAATGAATGCACTCTGATAATAATTTAGATAAGAGGGTAACTCATGGCATGTCCATTACGAACTAAAATTAATTTAATTCCGCGAGCGTGTTTTACGCTGCACCATTTAAAATCACAAATCCAGGAAAAATTAGATCCCCTGTCTTCTGACAAATAACAGTAATATTCCAATTCCTACAAACAGCTACTCTGCGGAAACTATCAAAATTCCCTACTACCTTTTCACAAAATACCTAATTGCGCTGTCAGTTATAGGCAATTAAAATTTTAGCATTGATGGCTCTACTTCTATGAATTAACTTTACCTCCTAGAAACAACTCTGCAAAAAATCTTATAAACTATTTAAAGCTTAATTAACTTCATATTTACCAGCACGAATTTCTCTCGAAAGAGCAGTCGGCTCGGCAGTTCTTTCCCAAGGCTTCTTAAGCGGGTCGATCTATGAACCAACCAACGTGCCAGGAATCGACCGCGGTCATTTCTAAATTTAGAACTCCAAGCGGAAAATTTCGTTCCACGCGCTCATTGAGAAAGGGCTAGAAATGCTCTGCCATTTTGTTACACTAGCAAATCTCTACATGAACGAATTATCTAAATGAAAAAAACCGCGCTGGTGCCAGTCTAAAAGTTAAAACTACCATCTCTCCTAGCAACCGTAATTCTTAATCTACACAAAAAGTCCAAACTCTATTATTATACAAAGAGAAATAAAAAAAACGAATAAGATAAAAATCCCACCGTAATCTTTCCCTGAAAAACGTAAATAAATGCAAATTTAAAGACTAGGGGCCTGTTGTAAATGCAATCACATTAACTTCTCACATTACCCCCCTCTTCAAGTTCGTGGTACACGATCTAATTTAATGTGATCTTGTATTTCCAGACTGGCCCCTATACAAGTCTACAGATCTGACTGTCAGTCCTGAAGTCTCATGGTCACGACTGGTTATTTCCGCCTGGCGACTACAACTCCCATGGTTGTCCTGCGACTTTCTTCTTCTACGTTTCCTCCTTCTTCTTCTACCAACTCCCATGCTCCGGTGGAAGAGTTGATCTTTCTTCGGACCTGTGCCATCCAATGGTGGGTCTGAACCTTCCTTGGCTATGTCCGTAAAAAAGCTGTCTTGGTCGGCTGCCCTGACCAACTGGCTTTGTGGCTGCCTGACGATGGCGACTACCTTGCTGCATCTCGACGGGTTTGAGACCGCAGGTATATGGCGATGAAGGTGCGAACTATCTGGTGCTTCCAGCATAAATTCTCCGATCGCTTCACTCCCCTCTGGTTTGCCTAGAGGTTGCGTAGAGATTGCTCCTTTCTCTACTCTCCCACCAGGGGTTCTCACTGGGTTGCGCCTGACCTCAGCGACATCCGTTTCCCCTACTAAGCAGAACGCATTTGGTGGTACGTTTTTGCTTCTTGCCTCTTTGCAAGAGCCGCTTTCTGTTAGCGAGCTAGCAGCGGGATGGGGCCCATCTCCGTTTATAGGCAAACGGTTTCTCAGATCACTGTCCTCCTCCGTCTGAGTAAAGTGCTGGTCGGATGGGGCTCCAGGGCTGGTTGGAAACATATGTTCGCTCGATTCGCTGTCTTCTGCCCTATGAAGATTGCGCTGGTCGTGTACATACATTCTACCACTCTTGTCAGTATGTTCCTCGCTCTCAGGAGGTAATACCATCGGGGCCTAATTCCCGACGACAACGAAGGTATTTCCAAAATCAAAGGCGTCGCCGCTGTTTGGCCCTTCGGCTTAACAGGGCTGTCAGAGGGATACGCCTCTGCAAAAACCATTCCACTAACCTTGGAGGTATTTAACCTCTCCATCTCAAGGCGTGGCTGGTTGAGCTCTCGTGGGGCTCCGTGAATCCGGGACATTCCCTTTTCACTTCTCTGGCCTGTAGTAGGCCCCCTTGCACCAGCAAGGATCGGGACTGGGGGGTTTCCCAAAACTATATATGGGGCCCCCAAGATGAAGTCATAAGCTGGCCGTTCCATTACAGCAGCTTTGATTGTGCCACGCACAAACCTGCTCTCCACCTTAATATTGGCTATCTGCAAGCGCTGTGAGGTCCCTCCCCTCAAAACTCCACCAATATCAACCTTTTCCTTAGTCATTTGGCCTGGTTGTACCAAATGTCGGGCGACTATACTCGGGTAAGTAAGCCCGCTGTCAAATAAACAAGTGGTAGCAGTCCCATTCACTACTGCTGGTCCACTGTTAGAGAAACACTTCTCTGCTTTGAAAGGTTCCCAATTGTTCCCTTTTTTCACTCTCACCGCCCTTAAACACGCTGTATGGTGAGTGGGTGGTTTGTTTACACACCGAGAAGTCCAGTGAGAGGTGGTACGGCAATTGCGACAGTACCTGTCGTTTTCTCCCCTGTTTCTAGCAGGTTCATGAGACGTTGTCGCCTGTGCTCTGTTATGCGGTTGGGGCCGCAGGTTATGAATGGGATGGGGCTCCTTGCGAGACGGCCCCTGCTGCTGATGAGCAGAAGACGAAAACGACTGCGATGCCGATGCTCCTTGGTCCAGTGCTGGCAGGTCTGGGTGTTTTCGTTTCTGGCCCAGTACTTCGGCCTGTGCCGTCTGGAACCTTTCAGCAAAAAGAATGATCTGGTCCAGTTGCTGGGCGCCCTGCTCCGCCAGATACCTCCTCAAGTCTGGAGACATGTGTGCTTTCACTTGTTCGCACATGACAAGCTCTTCGAGTCCTTCAAAAGTTTTTGCTAGACCCGACAATTCTCTCCAACGAGTGAGATAATTCTTCAGCCTTTCTGCGAAATGGGGAAAACTTTCTCCTTTCTCCGGCCTGCTCTCCCTGAACATAGCTTGGCACTTACGGGGGGTCCACTGAAAGCGTTGTAACAGTGCGTTACGAAGGGCCTCAAAGTTATTTTGTTCATCACTGAGCATCTTACTATAGATGTCGTAGGCCTGGTTTTTCAACGACTGAGATAATTTGAGGCACCACAAACTCTCATCCAACCCATACGCTTTTGCCATTCGTTCAAATTTTTCCAGGAATATGTCAATTTTCTCATTCCCGTTAGGGAAAGAGTCCATTGGAAAATTCATGGCTGCCATTCGGGGCCCTCCGTTTCCTGAGGTGTCTGTCGCCCCTGCTCCGGGAGAATCTCCGTTAGCCGAACTGCCTTCCGAAGATCGGTACTGCAGTTCCAGTGAACGCAGGGCAAGTTCATGCTGTCTCTCTGCTGCCTTCTCCTGTTTCGCTGCTTCTGCCTTTCTCTCCTCTGCCTGTCGGGCCTTCTCTTCATTCTCCGCTTCCAATTTACGCAGGTCCATCTCTGCCAGTCGGGCCCTCTCTTCTTTCTCCGCTTCCAATTTACGCAGGTCCATCTCTGCCAGTCGGGCCCTCTCTTCTTTCTCCGCTTCCCTTTTCTCTCTCTCCGTCTGCCGGTCCTGTTCCCTCATAATGTAAGCCCTAGTCTCGGCCTCATTCATCCCCATGCTTTTAGCTGCGTCCTTCAATGCAGTAAGTAGCTTGACCAATTCAGCCATCTTACCTGACAAATCAGCAGTAACTCACCACGAGGGGAAATGACAAAAAAAAAGAACACGAAAAATTTACTGTTACCTTCTGGGCACTACTCCCTGTGTAACCAATGTCCCAAAACGCGAATTCAGACTAGCACCAATCTGAAGAACTACCTGAAAAAATTTTGATTATGCCGCTACCTGAATTTACCTTCCTGTTAAGAAAAAATTCAGTTAGCCATCAGTTACCTCTAGTCATCAAACTAACTACAGCTACAATCTGACTGCACCCTGTGGAGAAACTTCCTGTGGAAAAAAACTATTAGCTGGATCAGTTTATATATAGCTCTAGTCTAGGAGATATTATAACGAAATCTATTTCCCAGAACTTCCTATAGAAACAATCTATGAATCTTGGCACGATCACAGAATTGATCCCAACAAAGATGATCTACCGGACGAACGCCGCCACTTTGTCAAGATCACAGAATTGAACGTAACAAAGATGATTCACCGGACGATAGCACCCACTTTGTCACGAAGTGGATTTAGGACTAGAGGCTGTCTACCTAAATAGACTAGACCCTAGTGGAAAGAAAGACTAAGAAGATAGATTTTCGGAAGAAAATAACAGTGACTGTGGGAGATGAGGCTATTGGCGTCAAGGGTCGAGAACCGAAATTGACTCTCCCTTGCCACTAAGTGACGTAACGTTTTGCGATAACCTCACTACCTCTAGCTACCAAGACTGGGATAAGGTTTAATACTTAACACCACAGACACCACTTACAGACAACATATAGGTTGAAGTAAGTGACTGATCCAGCCGGAAAATTTACAATGGATTTTATTTACACCACAGAAAATTCATAGAACATACTACAAAATAGAATTTAACATGCGTGTTCACACACACACCTGGAAAAAACATAACAATTAATTTCAAGTGATTAGGTAAGGTAACCCCACAGTCGCCCTCCCCTCAACCTGTAAGGAAGAAAGGTAAGTAATACAACAACATGTGAAGGAGGATCTCTAACACCAGATCCGTCTTTCTCCTAATCAACCTGATATCGTGTAAACACACCCTAACTCCTACTGTCCGTCTGTCTGCAGACGTGTTTCTACACAAATGACGTGCCTCCGCCGCTGCTCCACTCTAGGCTAAATATTCTCTGACTATCACAAAGTCCACGACCAGAACCCTTTTATCATCTCCGACACAACTTACAGATGACTTGCTGAGTTCTACTGTTATGTTCAGTGTCTGTCTGACACTCCTAGTTCCTACAGAAAAGCGACTCCTCCACTACTCTCCTTCTCTCCGTCTATTGCAGCTCAGAGGTATTTTTACCCTCTTTCCTCTGACTGCCGTTGTAGCTGCTAACTTGAATTGGCATTCTGGTTTCTCGACTTGGACTCTTCTGCACTACCAAATGACGATTCTGGAAAAATCACAGGCCCCGTTACCCATCTCTTGGGTCTGGGCCGTCGGTGTTATTATGACCGACCAATCACGACACCACTAGGCCCTGCGCCTAGGTTCAGTGTGTGCTTTATCTGAGCGTGAATAGCTCCGAATTTTATTAAGAACCTCTTGTTCTTGCTGAAGAAGTCTGTGCTTCCAGCTCCTTGCTCTCTTGGGTACAAAAAACGTTTGCACCAGTGAACCCCTTGTCACTACTCCACTTTCTTTCCTGGCTCTGCCGACTCTTCTTCTCCTGAGAAGACCGGCGAACTTCTAGCCGCTGAAGGACTACTATAGCCCTAGCTGCCACGCCTGGAAAATATCTGCTGTGGACAAAACAATAACAAATATATATCGCACAACAAATTTCCCATATACTTAACACTTAACTCCCTTAACTCTCACTCTTCAACACTTAAATCCCAACTCTTCAACCACTTAAGTCTCAAATCTCTAACACTTAAGTTTTCAAATCTCCCATACAGCTCCCATGCTCTAGTATCGCTTCAGCGATTAGTAAACATGCCTACCCCCACTTTCCCTCAAATACCGTCCTATTGACACTCTAATCTCCAGACTCAGCTGGCTTAATCTCTTACATGCTGGCGGCTTAGGTTAGCCCGTCACAACATTCTAACCACTGAATGAACCTGTTGCCAGTAAATTCCTGGCCCTACTATTTTAACAATGATCGATGTGTTTACCTGGCTACCCAAATACAATAGACTTCACCCGAGACAATAATCTCCCGTCTCCATGAATTCACCATTATAAACATAGGTCTATTAATTAAGGACTAATTACAAATCCCAACTAGACCCGTAACTGCTGACTTCAAAATGTAGGTTTTACCCACACCGAGAAAAATACACAATTTCCCATGCTCTAACATTTAAAGCCACTCGTTATATTACCACAGCGTTACACAAATTAGTCCGCTGGTAGTTTACACACACTTGAACAATTAAATACACACCAAAACCCTAGCGTATTATTCGCTAATATTATAACTCAAATATTGAGAAATCTTCACCCACGTGTCTGGAATATTATTTACACCCGATTCTGATAACAATGGACATTAAAATCTCTAAAGGAACTGAAATCCTATTCTACAATGCATGCCTCGTTATCTCCCTTCTTCCGTTTTCAGATTCACCCCTCTAAGAAAATAGACACAGCACGTGCTCCGGTACCCCTCTCTCCAAATCCTCGAAAATCACAATGAAATTACGTGCATCGTGTCTCAAAATTATAGTATTTAACATCTACCATCTTTAAGCTTTCATTATCTCATAAAAAGAATGAATGCACTCTGATAATAATTTAGATAAGAGGGTAACTCATGGCATGTCCGTTACGAACTAAAATTAATTTAATTCCGCGAGCGTGTTTTACGCTGCACCATTTAAAATCACAAATCCAGGAAAAATTAGATCCCCTGTCTTCTGACAAATAACAGTAATATTCCAATTCCTACAAACAGCTACTCTGCGGAAACTATCAAAATTCCCTACTACCTTTTCACAAATTACCTAATTGCGCTGTCAGTTATATTCAATTAAAAATTTAGCATTGATGGCTCTACTTCTATGAATTAACTTTACCTCCTAGAAACAACTCTGCAAAAATCTTATAAACTAGTAAAGCTTAATTAACTTCATATTTACCAGCACGAATTTCTCTCGAAAGAGCAAATCGGCAGTTCTTTCCCAAGGCGTAGAAGTTCAAAAATCTCAGCCTTCTGCCGGGGAACCCCGCTTATTTATTACCCCAGACCACGCTACGCGTGAGTCATAGCTAGGCTTTGTTCTTAAGCGGGTCGATCTATGAACCAACCAACGTGCCAGGAATCGACCGCGGTCATGATCTAAATTTAGAACTCCAAGCGGAAAATTTCGTTCCACGCGCTCCTTGAGAAGGGGCTAGAAATGCTCTGCCATTTTGTTATACTAGCAAATCTCTACATGAACGAATTATCTAAATGAAAAAAACCGCGCTGGTGCCAGTCTAAAAGTTAAAACTACCATCTCTCCTAGCAACCGTAATTCTTAATCTACACAAAAAGTCCAAACTCTATTATTATACAAAGAGAAAAAAAAATAAAAAAAACGAATAAGATAAAAATCCCACCGTAATCTTTCCCTGAAAAACGTAAATAAATGCAAATTTAAAGACTAGGGGCCTGTTGTAAATGCAATCACATTAACTTCTCACAGTGCCTCTACTTCACTTACCTCATAATTGTTATTTCTGTGTCTTCTCCACGTGTTCCTGGATGTGCGTCTACTTCACTTACCTCATAATTGTTATTTCTCTGTCTTCTCCACGTGTTCCTGGATGTGCGTCTACTTCACTTACCTCATCATTGTTATTTCTGTGTCTTCTCCACGTGTTCCTGGATGTGCCTCTACTCCACTTACCTCATCATTGTTATTTCTGTGTCTTCTCCACGTGTTCCTGGATGTGCCTCCACTTAACTTACCTCATAATTGTTATTTCTGTGTCTTCTCCACGTGTTCCTGGATGTGCGTCTACTTCACTTACCTCATCATTGTTATTTCTGTGTCTTCTCCACGTGTTATTGGATGTGCCTCTACTCAACTTACCTCATCATTGTTATTTCTCTCTTCTCCACGTGTTCCTGGATGGGCCTCTACTCCACTTACTTCACCATTGTTATTTCTGTGTCTTCTCCACGTGTTCCTGAATGTGCTTCTCCTTCACTTACCTAATCATTGTTATTTCTCTGTCTTCTCCACGTGTTCCTGGATGTGCGTCTACTTCACTTACCTCATCATTGTTATTTCTGTGTCTTCTCCACGTGTTCCTGGATGTGCCTCTACTTCACTTACCTCATCATTGTTATTTCTGTGTCTTCTCCACGTGTTATTGGATGTTCCTCTACTCCAGTTACCTCATCATTGTTATTTCTGTGTCTTCTCCACGTGTTCCTGGATAAGCCTCTACTCCACTTACCTCATCATTGTTATTTCTGTGTCTTCTCCACGTGTTCCTGGATGTGCCTCTACTTCACTTACCTCATCATTGTTATTTCTGTGTCTTCTCCACGTGTTCCTGGATGTGCCTCTACTTCACTTACCTCATCATTGTTATTTCTCTGTCTTCTCCACGTGTTCCTGGATGTGCCTCTACTTCACTTACCTCATCATTGTTATTTCTCTGTCTTCTCCACGTGTTCCTGGATGTGCCTCTACTTCGCTTACCTCATCATTGTTATTTCTGTGTCTTCTCCACGTGTTCCTGGATGTGCGTCTACTTCACTTACCTCATCATTGTTATTTCTGTGTCTTCTCCACGTGTTCCTGGATGTGCCTCTACTTCACTTACCTCATCATTGTTATTTCTGTGTCTTCTCCACGTGTTCCTGGATGTGCCTCTACTTCACTTACCTCATCATTGTTATTTCTGTGTCTTCTCCACGTGTTCCTGGATGTGCCTCTACTTCACTTACCTCAACATCGTTATTTCTCTGTCTTCTCCACGTGTTCTTGGATGTGCCTCTACTTCACTTACCTCATCATTGTTATTTCTGTGTCTTCTCCATGTGTTCCTGGATGTGCCTCTACTTCACTTACCTCAACATTGTTATTTCTGTGTCTTCTCCACGTGTTCCTGGGTGTGCCTCTACTTCACTTACCTAATCATTGTTATTTCTGTGTCTTCTCCACGTGTTCCTGGATGTGCCTCTACTTCACTTACCTCATCATTGTTATTTCTGTGTCTTCTCCATGTGTTCCTGGATGTGCCTCTACTTCACTTACCTCATCATTGTTATTTCTGTATCTTCTCCACGTGTTCCTGGATGTGCCTCTCCTTCACTTACCTCATCATTGTTATTTCTGTGTCTTCTCCACGTGTATCTGGATGTGCCTCTACTTCACTTACCTTATCATTGTTATTTCTGTGTCTTCTCCACGTGTTCCTGGATGTGCCTCTACTTCACTTACCTCATCATTGTTATTTCTGTGTCTTCTCCACGTGTTCCTGGATGTGCCTCTACTCCACTTACCTCATCATTGTTATTTCTCTCTTCTCCACGTGTTCCTGGATGTGCCTCTACTGCACTTACCTCACCATTGTTATTTCTGTGTCTTCTCCACGTGTTCATGAATGTGCCTCTACTTCACTTACCTCATCATTGTTATTTCTGTGTCTTCTCCACGAGTTCCTGGATGTGCCTCTACTTCACTTACCTCATCTTTGTTATTTCTGTGTCTTCTCCACGTGTTCCTGGATGTGCCTCTACTTCACTTACCTCATCATTGTTATTTCTGTGTCTTCTCCACGTGTTCTTGGATGTGCCTCTACTTCACTTACCTCATCATTGTTATTTCTGTGTCTTCTCCACGTGTTCCTGGATTTGCCTCTACTTCACTTACCACATCATTGTTATTTCTGTGTCTTCTCCACGTGTTCCTGGATGTGCCTCTACTTCACTTACCTCATCATTGTTATTTCTGTGTCTTCTCCACGTGTTCCTGGATGTGCCTCTACTCCACTTACCTCATCGTTGATATTTCTGTGTCTTCTCCACGTGTTCCTGGATGTGCCTCTACTTCACTTACCTCAACATTGTTATTTCTGTGTCTACTTCACGTGTTCCTGGATGTGCCTCTACTTCACTTACCTCATCATTGTTATTTCTGTGTCTTCTCCACCTGTTCCTGGATGTGCCTCTACTTCACATACGTCATCGTTGTTATTTCTGTGTCTTCTCCACGTGTTCCTGGATGTGCCTCTACTTCACTTACCTCATCATTGTTATTTCTCTCTTCTCCACGTGTTCCTGGATGTGCCTCTGCTTCACTTACCTCACCATTGTTCTTTCTGTGTCTTCTCCACGTGTTCCTGGATGTGCCTCTACTCCACTTACCTCACCATTGTTATTTCTGCGTCTTCTCCACGTGTTCCTGAATGTGCCTCTACTTCACTTACCTCATCATTGTTATTTCTCTGTCTTCTCAACGTGTTTCTAGATGTGCCTCTACTTCACTTACCTCATCATTGTTATTTCTCTGTCATCTCCACGTGTTCCTGGATGTGCCTCTACTTCACTTACCTCATCATTGTTATTTCTCTGTCTTCTCCACGTGTTCCTAGATGTGCCTCTACTTCACTTACCTCATCATTGTTATTTCACTGTCTTCTCCACGTGTTCCTGGATGTGCCTCTACTTCACTTACCTCATCATTGTTATTTCTCTGTATTCTCCACGTGTTCCTGGATGTGCCTCTACTTCACTTCCCTCATCATTGTTATTTCTGTGTCTTCTCCACGTGTTCCTGGATGTGCCTCTACTTCACTTACCTCATCATTGTTATTTCTCTGTCTTCTCCACGTGTTCCTGGATGTGCCTGTACTTCACTTACCTCATCTTTGTTATTTCTGTGTCTTCTCCACGTGTTACTGGATGTGCCTCTACTTCACTTACCTCATCATTGTTATTTCTCTGTCTTCTCAACGTGTTTCTAGATGTGTCTCTACTTCACTTACCTCATCATTGTTATTTCTCTGTCATCTCCACTTGTTCCTGGATGTGCCTCTACTTCACTTACCTCATCATTGTTATTTCTCTGTCATCTCCACTTGTTCCTGGATGTGCCTCTACTTCACTTACCTCATCATTGTTATTTCTCTGTCTTCTCAACGTGTTTCTAGATGTGCCTCTACTTCACTTACCTCATCATTGTTATTTCTCTGTCATCTCCACTTGTTCCTGGATGTGCCTCTACTTCACTTACCTCATCATTGTTATTTCTCTGTCTTCTCCACGTGTTCCTGGATGTGCCTCTACTTCACTTACCTCATCATTGTTATTTCTCTGTCTTCTCAACGTGTTTCTAGATGTGCCTCTACTTCACTTACCTCATCATTGTTATTTCTCTGTCATCTCCACTTGTTCCTGGATGTTCCTCTACTTCACTCTTACCTCATAATTGTTATTTTTCTGTCTTCTCCACGTGTTCCTGGATGTGCTTCTACTTCACTTACCTCATCATTGTTATTTCTCTGTATTCTCCACGTGTTCCTGGATGTGCCTCTACTTCACTTACCTCATCATTGTTATTTCTCTGTCTTCTCAACGTGTTTCTAGATGTGCCTCTACTTCACTTACCTCATCATTGTTATTTCTGTGTCTTCTCCACGTGTTCCTAGATGTGCCTCTACTTCACTTACCACATCATTGTTATTTCACTGTCTTCTCCACGTGTTCCTGGATGTGCCTCTACTTCACTTACCTCATCATTGTTATTTCTCTGTATTCTCCACGTGTTGCTGGATGTGCCTCTACTTCACTTCCCTCATCATTGTTATTTCTGTATCTTCTCCACGTGTTCCTGGATGTGCCTCTACTTCACTTACCTCATCATTGTTATTTCTCTGTCTTCTCCACGTGTTCCTGGATGTGCCTCTACTTCACTTACCTCATTTTTGTTATTTCTGTGTCTTCTCCACGTGTTCCTGGATGTGCCTCTACTTCACTTACCTTATCATTGTTATTTCTCTGTCTTCTCCAGGAGTTCCTGGATGTGCCTCTACTTCACTTACCTCATCATTGTTATTTCTGTGTCTTCTCCACGTGTTCCTGGATGTGCCTCTACTTCACTTACCTCATCATTGTTATTTCTGTGTCTTCTCCACGTGTTCCTGGATGTGCCTCTACTTCACTTACCTCATCATTGTTATTTTTTCTGTGTCTTCTCCACGTGTTTTCCTGGATGTGCCTCTACTTTCACTTACCTCATCATTGTTATTTCTGTGTCTTCTCCACGTGTTTCCTGGATGTGCCTCTACTTCCCTTACCTCATCATTGTTATTTCTCTGTCTTCTCCACGTGTTCTTGGTGTGCCTCTACTTCACTTACCTCATCATTGTTATTTTCTGTGTCTTTCTCCACGTGTTCCTGGATTGCCTCTACTTCACTTACCTCATCATTGTTATTTCTCTGTCTTCTCCACGTGTTCTTGGATGTGCCTCTACTTCACTTACCTCATCATTGTTATTTCTGTGTCTTCTCCACGTGTTCCTGGATGTGCCTCTACTCCACTTACCTTATCGTTGTTATTTCTGTGTCTTCTCCACGTGTTCCTGGATGTGCCTCTACTCCACTTACCTCACCATTGTTATTTCTGTGTCTTCTCCACGTGTTCCTGGATGTGCCTCTACTTCACTTACCTCAACATTGTTATTTCTGTGTCTACTCCACGTGTTCCTGGATGTGCCTCTACTTCACTTACCTCATCATTGTTATTTCTGTGTCTTCTCCACCTGTTCTGGATGTGCCTCTACTTCACTTACCTCATAATTGTTATTTCTGTTTCTTCTCCACGTGTTCCTGGATGTGCCTCTACTTCACTCACCTCATCATTGTTATTTCTGTGTCTTCTCCACGTTTTCCTGGATGTGCTTCTACTTCACTTACCTCATCATTGTTATTTCTGTGTCTTCTCCACGTGTTCCTGGATGTGCCTCTACTCCACTTACCTCATCATTGTTATTTCTGTGTCTTCTCCACGTGTTCCTGAATGTGCCTCTACTTCACTTACCTCATCATTGTTATTTCTCTGTTTTCTCCACGTGTTCCTGGATGTGCCTCTACTTCACTTACCTCACCATTGTTATTTCTCTGTCTTCTCCACGTGTTCCTGGATGTGCCTCTACTCCACTTACCTCACCATTGTTATTTCTGCGTCTTCTCCACGTGTTCCTGAATGTGCCTCTACTTCACTTACCTCATCATTGTTATTTCTCTGTCTTCTCAACGTGTTTCTAGATGTGCCTCTACTTCACTTACCTCATCATTGTTATTTCTCTGTCATCTCAACGTGTTCGTGGATGTGCCTCTACTTCACTTACCTCATCATTGTTATTTCTCTGTCTTCTCCACGTGTTCCTAGATGTGCCTCTACTTCACTTACCTCATCATGTTGTAATTTTCCTCTGTCTCCACCCCCTCTTCTCTACGTGTTCCTGGATGTGCCTCTACTTCACTTACCTCATCATTGTTATTTCTCTGTATTCTCCACGTGTTCCTGGATGTGCCTCTACTTCACTTCCCTCATCATTGTTATTTCTGTGTCTTCTCCACGTGTTCCTGGATGTGCCTCTACTTCACTTACCTCATCATTGTTATTTCTGTGTCTTCTCCACGTGTTCCTGGATGTGCCTCTACTTCACTTACCTCATCTTTGTTATTTCTGTGTCTTCTCCACGTGTTCCTGGATGTGCCTCTACTTCACTTACCTCATCATTGTTATTTCTCTGTCTTCTCAACGTGTTTCTAGATGTGCCTCTACTTCACTTACCTCATCATTGTTATTTCTCTGTCATCTCCACTTGTTCCTGGATGTGCCTCTACTTCACTTACCTCATCATTTTTATTTCTCTGTCTTCTCCACGTGTTCCTAGATGTGCCTCTACTTCACTTACCTCATCATTGTTATTTCACTGTATTCTCCACGTGTTCCTAGATGTGCCTCTACTTCACTTACCTCACCATTGTTATTTCACTGTCTTCTCTACGTGTTCCTGGATGTGCCTCTACTTCACTTACCTCATCATTGTTATTTCTCTGTATTCTCCACGTGTTCCTGGATGTGCCTCTACTTCACTTCCCTCATCATTGTTATTTCTGTGTCTTCTCCACGTGTTCCTGGAGGTGCCTCTACTTCACTTACCTCATCATTGTTATTTCTCTGTCTTCTCCACGTGTTCCTGGATGTGCCTCTACTTCACTTACCTCATCTTTGTTATTTCTGTGTCTTCTCCACGTGTTCCTGGATGTGCCTCTACTTCACTTACCTCATCATTGTTATTTCTCTGTCTTCTCAACGTGTTTCTAGATGTGCCTCTACTTCACTTACCTCATCATTGTTATTTCTCTGTATTCTCCACGTGCTCCTGGATGTGCCTCTACTTCACTTACCTCATTTTTGTTATTTCTGTGTCTTCTCCACGTGTTCCTGGATGTGCCTCTACTTCACTTACCTTATCATTGTTATTTCTCTGTCTTCTCCAGGTGTTCCTGGATGTGCCTCTACTTCACTTACCTCATCATTGTTATTTCTGTGTCTTCTCCCCACTGTTCCTGGATGTGCCTCTACTTCACTTACCTCATCATTGTTGTTCCTGTGTCTTCTCCACGTGTTCCTGGATGTGCCTCTACTTCACTTACCTCATCATTATTATTTCTGTGTCTTCTCCACGTGTTCCTGGATGTGCCTCTACTTCACTTACCTCAACATTGTTATTTCTGTGTCTTCTCCACGTGTTTCCTGAATGTGCCTCTACTTCACTTACCTCATCATTGTTTTTTCTCTGTCCCTTCTCCACGTGTTGCTAGATGTGCCTCTACTTCACTTACCTCATCATTGTTTATATTTCTCTGTCCCTTCTCCACGTGTGTTTCTAGATGTGCCTCTACTTCACTTACCTCATCATTGTTATTTCTGTGTCTTCTCCACGTGTTCCTAGATGTGCCTCTACTTCACTCTACTTCACTTCCCTCATCATTGTTATTTCTCTGTCTTCTCAACGTGTTTCTAGATGTGCCTCTACTTCACTTACCTCATCATTGTTATTTCTGTGTCTTCTCCACGTGTTCCTGGATGTGCCTCTACTTCACTTACCTCATCATTGTTATTTCTGTGTCTTCTCCGCGTGTTCCTGGATGTGCCTCTACTTCACTTACCTCATCATTGTTATTTCTGTGTCTTCTCCACGTGTTCTGCATGTGCCTCTACTTCACTTACCTCAACATTGTTATTTCTGTGTCTTCTCCACGTGTTCCTGAATGTGCCTCTACTTCATTTATCTCATCATTGTTATTTCTCTGTCTTCTCCACGTGTTCCTGGATGTGCCTCTACTTCACTTACCTCATCATTGTTATTTCTGTGTCTTCTCCGCGTGTTCCAGGATGTGCCTCTACTTCACTTACCTCAACATTGTTATTTCTGTGTCTTCTCCACGTGTTCCTGGATGTGCCTCTACTTCACTTACCTCATCATTGTTATTTCTGTGTCTTCTCCACGTGTTCCTGGATGTGCCTCTACTTCACTTACCTCATCATTGTTATTTCTGTGTCTTCTCCACGTGTTCCTGGATGTGCGTCTAATTCACTTACCTCATAATTGTTATTTCTGTGTCTTCTCCACGTGTTCCTGGATGTGCCTCTACTTCACTTACCTCACCATTGTTATTTCACTGTCTTCTCTACGTGTTCCTGGATGTGCCTCTACTTCACTTACCTCATCATTGTTATTTCTCTGTCTTCTCCACGTGTTCCTGGATGTGCCTCTACTTCACTTACCTCATCTTTGTTATTTCTGTGTCTTCTCCACGTGTTCCTGGATGTGCCTCTACTTCACTTACCTCATCATTGTTATTTCTCTGTCTTCTCAACGTGTTTCTAGATGTGCCTCTACTTCACTTACCTCATCATTGTTATTTCTCTGTATTCTCCACGTGCTCCTGGATGTGCCTCTACTTCACTTACCTCATTTTTGTTATTTCTGTGTCCTCTCCACGTGTTCCTGGATGTGCCTCTACTTCACTTACCTTATCATTGTTATTTCTCTGTCTTCTCCAGGTGTTCCTGGATGTGCCTCTACTTCACTTACCTCATCATTGTTATTTCTGTGTCTTCTCCACGTGTTCCTGGATGTGCCTCTACTTCACTTACCTCATCATTGTTGTTCCTGTGTCTTCTCCACGTGTTCCTGGATGTGCCTCTACTTCACTTACCTCATCATTATTATTTCTGTGTCTTCTCCACGTGTTCCTGGATGTGCCTCTACTTCACTTACCTCAACATTGTTATTTCTGTGTCTTCTCCACGTGTTCCTGAATGTGCCTCTACTTCACTTACCTCATCATTGTTTTTTCTCTGTCTTCTCCACGTGTTGCTAGATGTGCCTCTACTTCACTTACCTCATCATTGTTATTTCTCTGTCTTCTCCACGTGTTCCTAGATGTGCCTCTACTTCACTTACCTCATCATTGTTATTTCTGTGTCTTCTCCACGTGTTCCTGGATGTGCCTCTACTTCACTTACCTCATCATTGTTATTTCTGTGTCTTCTCCATGTGTTCCTGGATGTGCCTCTACTTCACTTACCTCATCATTGTTATATCTGTGTCTTCTCCACATGTTCCTGGATGTGCCTCTACTTCACTTACCTCATCATTGTTATTTCTGTGTCTTCTCCGCGTGTTCCTGGATGTGCCTCTACTTCACTTACCTCATCATTGTTATTTCTGTGTCTTCTCCACGTGTTCCTGCATGTGCCTCTACTTCACTTACCTCAACATTGTTATTTCTGTGTCTTCTCCACGTGTTCCTGAATGTGCCTCTACTTCATTTATCTCATCATTGTTATTTCTCTGTCTTCTCCACGTGTTCCTGGATGTGCCTCTACTTCACTTACCTCATCATTGTTATTTCTGTGTCTTCTCCGCGTGTTCCAGGATGTGCCTCTACTTCACTTACCTCAACATTGTTATTTCTGTGTCTTCTCCACGTGTTCCTGGATGTGCCTCTACTTCACTTACCTCATCATTGTTATTTCTGTGTCTTCTCCACGTGTTCCTGGATGTGCCTCTACTTCACTTACCTCATTATTGTTATTTCTGTGTCTTCTCCACGTGTTGCTGGATGTGCGTCTAATTCACTTACCTCATAATTGTTATTTCTGTGTCTTCTCCACGTGTTCCTGGATGTGCCTCTACTTCACTTACCTCATCATTGTTATTTCTGTGTCTTCTCCACGTGTTCCTGGATGTGCCTCTACTTCACTTACCTCATAATTGTTATTTCTGTGTCTTCTCCACGTGTTCCTGGATGTGCCTCTACTTCACTTACCTCATCATTGTTATTTCTGTGTCTTATCCACGTGTTCCTGGATGTGCCTCTACTTCACTTACCTCATCATTGTTATTTCTGTGTCTTCTCCACGTGTTCCTAGATGTGCCTCTACTCCACTTACCCTAGTGATTCCTGAAAAGGCCTGGCTAGTAATGTTATCAACAGTTTTCCTCAATGTCTAATCCATTGTCATCGTCATCTTCTCATCACTTGTTTCACTGGCACTTGTCTGGTTCTATCAAATCCACATTGGTGACATTGTCATACAGTGTCAGTCCTTCTATTCTACCCAAGCATGCACTTATGAAAGACTGTAACTTCTTGGATGTTGTTCTCCGTGTTTCACAGCCATACAATAGGACTGACTTGACATTTGAGTTGAAGCTTCTTATTTCTGTGTTGACTTTAATCAATTGACTTAGATAAAATAGTGTTTGGAAAACGTCAAGTTACTTACGTCTGTTTATGTAATGTGATAGTGGCTGGGAATAATGAAATAGTGCGGACATTTTTGGTCAGGTTGGTATCTCTTGTTAATTATACCTAAGAATAAATTTAGAGGTAACTAGATTTGTGGCTATTAGCGGGCAGTCAAACATTTACAACTAACTGGCGAGACAGTTGTCAGATCTAGCAATAAAGAAACTCAGTTGGCAATGTTGCCTGGTTCGATCTGTTAAAATTGATAGACTTTCATTTCCAATAACAGTAACAATTCAGACCACAACATCTTTCATATATGACATGCACCCTAATATTACCGACTGACCCTGTGTCTAGGTTGAACAGAGCGGGCCTTGCAAAAACGAGGCAACATTTTATTTTTGTTAAAATTACTCCCAATCAAGATCTTCATTAAATTGTCAAGCCTTTCAGTCTGTGCCGTCGGTTCAAGAGTTTTTTATGTCTTTTTTTTATCCATGTCGCGTCTGTGTGCAGTTCTCTTTTCCAGGTTTTTTCCTCTTTTTTCTTCTTTCTCAATTGCACATACCCTGAGAATTCCAGAACAGGGACTGCCTTGACATGCTATCAACTGGATTTCTTAATGTGTGACTTATCCAAAGGCAGTGTCTTCTCCTCGTCCCCTTATTTCACTATTGTTTGTCTGTTTCTTTCCATCTGGTCCACTTTAATCATCTTCTCATGCTATTTCAATATTTCTGTTGTGTGTCTGGTTCTGTCCATCTGGTCTACTTTAGTCATCTTCTCATGCTATTTCAAGATTTCTTAATGTGTGACTTATTCCACTATTGTGTGTCTGGTTCTTTCCATCTGGTCCACTTTAGTCATCTTCTCATGCTATTTCAAGATTTCTTAATGTGTGACTTATTCCACTATTGTATGTCTGTTTCTTTCCATCTGGTCCACTTTAATCATCTTCTCATGCTATTTCAAGATTTATGTTGTTTGTCTGGCTCTTTCCATCTAGTCCACTTTAATCATCTTCTCATGCTATTTCAAGATTTCTGTTGTTTGTCTGGTTCTTTCCATCTGGTCCACTTTAATCATCTTCTCATGCTATTTCAAGATTTCTGTTATTTGTCTGGTTCTTTCCATCTGGTCCACTTTAATCATCTTCTCATGCTATTTCAAGATTTCTGTTGTTTGTCTGGTTCTTTCCATCTGGTCCACTTTAATCATCTTCTCATGCTATTTCAAGATTTATGTTGTTTGTCTGGTTCTTTCCATCTGGTCCACTTTAATCATCTTCTCATGCTATTTCAAGATTTCTTAATGTGTGACTTATTCCACTATTGTTATCTGGTTCTGTCCATCTGGTCCACTTTAATCATCTTCTCATGCTATTTCAAGATTTCTTAATGTGTGACTTATTCCACTATTGTGTGTCTGGTTCTTTCCATCTGGTCCACTTTAATCATCTTCTCATGCTATTTCAAGATTTCTGTGGTTTGTCTGGTTCTTTCCATCTAGTCCACTTTAGTCATCTTCTCATGCTATTTCAAGATTTCTTAATGTGTGACTTATTCCACTATTGTTTGTCTGGCTCTTTCCATCTGGTCCATTTTAATCATCTTCTCATGCTATTTCAAGATTTCTGTTGTTTGTCTGGTTCTTTCCATCTGGTCCACTTTAATCATCTTCTCATGCTATTTCAAGATTTCTGTTGTTTGTCTGGCTTTTTCCATCTGGTCCACTTTAATCATCTTCTCATGCTATTTCAAGATTTCTGTTGTTTGTCTGGTTCTGTCCATCTGGTCCACTTTAGTCATCTTCTCATGCTATTTCAAGATTTCTGTTGTGTGCAAGTCACGTGGTGTCCCCGGGGGTCTCTGAAGGGACACAGAAAGAATAGGACTACTGTGACCTCATGCATGTCGTACAAGGCGACTAATATGAGGTTTTGTATGGCGCTGTATACCACTCCGCCTATGCTCCAGTTACGACTTTTGGATGCGAGTCATGGGCAATTACTACAACCCACGAAAGACAGGTTTAGACCCCAGAAATGAGGTATCCGAGGAAGGTGGTTGAAATAACAAAAAGAGATATAGTCCGCAACCCGGCGATACGTCATGGCATCAAAACCCGACCCATGCAGACCCATGTGAACAGTCCTAACTACAATGGTTTTGGCCATATCTGCAGAATGGAAGAAGATCGGATACCACGACAGATATAGAATCCAGACTTCAAGACCACTGAGTTCGCTGGGAGGACAACATTATACATTCTCTGATGGGCCGAGAAGTAGATTGGAACCAGGCCAGGAGGACGACAGCGATAGGATAGTATCGGCACTCTCTGGAGAACCTCTACACCCTAGGGTAGAAGAGACTACTTACTAAGTAAGTAACCATGGGACTAGGAACCTCATCATGTAAGACATATTCCACAGAAACCACCACTGTAACAACGTGTGGATGCTTGGTGCAGGCTTCCTGTAAATGGAACAGCTGGTAGTTGGGACTCATGCTCTGTTGGGAACACAAAGGGAGATAAGGAAGGTTGTGCACAAGCTCACATTTTTCAAAATGTGTTTCCTTCTGGCTGTGCTTTTTTGTTGTTCTCTATGTTTCACAGCCATACAATAGGAATGGCTTGACATTTGATTTGAAGAGTCTAATGTTTGTGTTGGACTAGATTTGCTTTGATTTCCAAATATTTCATAATCTATTGAACAGGGCTGCCTTGGTAGATGCGGGATCCTATGTTGACCACTTTGGTGGGGTCAGCTTGACTTTTATTTAACATTAGATATCATGAATATATGTAATTGCACTGTATTAAAAAAAACAATATATTTATTGGCTATACTTTGATATAAAACGTGTTTCAATAAAAGTATCCTTAAAAAAAAAAATATTTGTATTTTCTATTCTTTAAACTGTTTCAAAAATGTGTCAAAGTTTTTGGCTTCATCACATTCCATGGAAAACATATTGCAATGGTGTTGAGTCTATCTTGAAGCATGTTTGACCTTGTATAAGATTTGATCAAGAACAGCTATGCTATGGACCCCTGAAGGAAAACGAAAGAGAGGCCGACCAAAAACAACTTGGCGCAGGACTGTGGAGGCTGAGATGCAAAGAATGAACCAGAGTTGGGGCACTGTACGAAGGATGGCCGCCGACCGAGCAAAGTGGAATCAATTTGTTGCTGCCCTACAAGACGCCACCAGGCGTAATGGCCACTGACTGCTTTGACGGTCGGCGGCTAAGGATCAAAGAAGAAGAAGATTTGATTAATTTTAATTCGAAAAAGCTAATTTCCCCTGGGGGCACTGGAACAGTAAAATATATGCGTAAAGCAATTAAAACAAAAATAGGGAAATCCAGTAGTTCTTTCATTCACAGCCAGAAATTTCAGGATTTTCAAATGGTTTTCAAGTTATCAAGAACGAAGAATTGACTTCAGTGCCTTCATTTCCTCGGCCAGAACATGGCCATCTATATGTGCTAACTTCTCAGACCTAACAAATTCGTTTCTCTCTCTCTCTCTCTCTCTTTCTCTCTCTCTCTCTCTCTCACTCACTCTCTCTCTCTTTCTCTCTCTCCCTCCCTCCCTCTCGACCGTGAGATTAATTAGAAAAAAGAGTTAGTGAAGATAAAAATGGAATAATGTAATATTCATCTATATTTATCTTGATGAATGATCTTGGATAAGATCTTCTAGTACAAGGACGTTTCTTAATTTGTTTGTTTCAAACCTGGAGATGACAATCAGAGTGCGAAGCTCCTCGCGTGCTCGGGCCAGATTGGGTCAAATCGTTTATGTCGGCCTATGGCAAGTCGTGGTAGAGAAAGTTCCTCTCGCCTTTTGTATTCTTATTTTGACATGACTATCTGTTCCTCCAACTTTGTCTATATTGCTGATAATATGTGTATATGATTCCATATCTTGTAAGGGTGTATCTCATCTACATGTGCTGTAGATCGTCAGGCTATTTAGTCAGAGTGCACTAAACTCCATTTCTGTTGCTTTATGTTGCTTTCATAATCCAGCCAATAGCCAGTAAGATGTTATTATATAGATTTCAAATAGTCAAGCTGTTTTTTTCCCCTTTCTTTTCAGCTTTACCCCAAGAAATCGACTGCTCCCACACTTTCGACAAGTCCATTATTAAAATAGCTTGTACAGCAAAAGTATATCCACGAGCTGACTGTTGGTTGGATGTTTATGTCAACTCAAGTACCCCTCCGGTAGGTGAACAATGTGTCTATCAACCTGGCCTGATTGACTCTACACACACACACTCACAATATCGTGTGTAATTCATTATGCGTGCTTAAATCCAAATGTATGCTTTATTTAATAGAACTATTGATTTCTGCAAGTTCTGGTTTTTTGTTTTAGTAGTTGTGTATCTAGTGCCACATCATGTATAAATTCTCTTGGCGCCGATGAAATTGATTCGTGTATTTTCGATGAACAGATTATTTTGGCGGAGACAAAGAGTCCTTATGGTTTTTATCCCAAAGACCAAGAGATATGTCAGCACCTCTATTTATGAGGTATTCAATTCATTAGTACATTCAGTTTTGCCATTAGTTTTTGACTGTGTTTAAAAATAATTCGGATATTCTTCAGCGTGTTTTATTTTTGTTTAGATCATTATGTTTTTTGAGAGCTACTAACACAGCTGGTACTTGAGATGTTTCAAGGTGGTGCGATGTATCGTTTTGGCCCCCCCCCCCCCCCATGCAGTTATTGTTTCCTTATGAGGATCAGATTCATGCTAATGACTTGAATCACACTATAATTTCAGTAATTTTGTTATTTTTATTTTCGCACCCCCATCAAGACGGCACCGGGTGCTGCTGCAATGCTCGCACCACCCGAGAGTCGGCTGCGGTTGCTATTAACAGCTTCTTACCAACTCGGAAAAAATATCATTTAGGCGACGAGTGAACTGCCATAATTTGACTGGCAGCTTACCTACATCGTAGTAATAATAACCCCTTCAGACATAACTGACTTTGGGAATACTCCCCAGAGGTGACAGCCGTCATATATTTTTTTTCCTGGTGTTTCTTTCGACGTTTTCTCATCTCTTCTGCTTGCCTTGAGAGCTTCTTTTCGCCCAATTTGAGGTGGTGCCGTGGAGAGCATCTCCACTTGCTGCGATCGGCAGCTTCATCCTCCTGGGTAGCTGGATTTATGTCCAGTGCCCTCATGTCTCTCTTGCACACATCTTTGAACCTCAGCTGCGGTCGCCCAACTATTCTTTTGCTATCTGCCAGTTTTCCATAGAAGATATCTTTCGGGATGCGACCTTCTCCTATGGAGCGGACATGGCCAAGCCAGCGAAGTCTGCGTTTTCTAAGCAGTATAAACATGCATTGAAAGCCAGCACGTGACAACACTTCGATTTTTGTCACTTTGCCCTTCCACAAAGTACTAAGGATGTGGCATAGATACCGTAGATGAAAGGTTGTGACCAGTCAATGTCCATCGTTACATTTTCCTATGCCATCCTTTAACTTTTTCTGACCTCTTCCCTTTCCTTTGTCTCACCTTATACAATAATTGTTCATGGTTTAAGGTTTCTTGTCATGTCCTAATTGACCATCCCTCAGACTATTATCTTGATCGCTGACCTGTTTTGAAGCACATTTATCCCATTTGTGCAGGGGCGAGTTGTTTGTGTACGGTTACGTCACAAATTCCCATCTGACGTAGCGTGACAGGTTAACTGACCAACTTTTGTTAAAGTAGACACCGGCGGGGCAATATTTGCGTCAAGTCATGTTGGTCAGTTTTCGATTATTGATACCAAACGTTATCGGGAGATAAACTGTGCATGTACCGATAGGAGTGTTTAAAACATATAACAGATTACCTTAGGTGTGTCATAAAGATTATGTAATACTTCCGGAGATGGACTCAATGTTTGTCAACATTTATGATAACAGTTTAAAATGAGGATATATAATGAGTTACAAACGTGTTTCATAAAAACAACCGGTAGCGTTCATACCTTATATGGGAGGATTTCAAATCGTATGTTGTCATGCGGGATTTTCATGAGAGGGTTGGGGGAGAAGACCTATACAAAAGTTAGAAATTCGAATATGCTTGTTCTAGACGAAATATATTAAAATAGACTAATTCTGATTGGAGACTTTCCTCCGCGTAGGAAGCTGGGAGCGGGGGTGAAAAGTCCCTTGTTATTTACCACAATTTTAGACCTAGGTACTGTGTTCCATTAAATCAAGACGACATTTTCAGACAAGCTAAGACTGAAGAAAAACAAGGTTTCAATAGAGAGGACTGGACGAAATATTGATCTTCTGAGATTAACCAGAAAGAAGACTCAAATATATAATACTGGAAACCACAAGTCTTCGGAACCTATATACAGGATAATTGTGGGATTATAACTAACATTAATGACCTGACGCCTGTAAGACGGCCTCATAACTAGAGATGCGACATTATTTGGATGTTTTCCTGAGCCAGACGTCTGTAAAATTTTATTCCCGGAAAAAAATCAGGTGTTTCTTCTCAAAGTGTGACATCAGCTTGGTATGATTCTGTGGATCAAAAGCTTGTGGTCTACGCTAGATGCCTGCCTTCGACGGGTTGTGAAGATCCTTGCCTAGACAGTCGGAGAGGTTACCACTGCAACAACGATTAGGACGTGCCCTCACCACAGAAGACGATTGATGGAGCAGTTAGCAAACCATTTTCAACGTATATCCAGATAAGTGATTTTAATTAGGCCTCAGAAAACGAATTCACACAGTATAAAAACAAAAAACTCTCACCATTTTTTTTTTCTGTAAGGGAACAAAAAAACTCCATATTTTCAATTTCCTAAACTCATTATTAATTTACCCTTGTTAAGCAATAATTAGTTATTAAATTTGTTATGTGTGTATATACAATTTGATAGTTAATTTAACTATTACAAAGTGAAGTGCACACGTATGAATCACTTATTTTAAATATGTAATACATCAGAGATATTAAATTAATATTTTATTAATAATTCAGTTGGTGGCTCAAATACGAGCAAAAATATCTTTATCCTTATTGAAGGGGCAGGAAGATAACAAATTCATAACAGCTTAGAGAATCTCAGCGTTGTACATGATTTCTGAAAATCCTATGAGGACTCCCTAAAGTAGACGTACTATCATTTTATTTACAACTCTGCCAAGAGTAATCTTTTACCTTTGAGTATACCTTTGAAGACTTTCATTGTATACTCTAAATGTTGGCCAGTGTTGGACCATCACTGCTGAGCAGAGGAGTCAATCCCGTTACAAAGGCATTGAGCCTTCTTTCTTGTTTACCATAGGTTGTCAGTGTCTCGCCATATAGAAGTGACATGATGGAGTTTTCTTGGTTGTGTTCTGATTTTGCAGCAAACCAAGGAGTAATATGTATCACAGTCTGCACTTTGGTACGAGCGCTAGGACAGCATGGACCTGAGAAATGACCTTCTGACAAGAATCAGATCCAGCTGATGCCAGTGTCTGAAAGTAGGTGTTGGTCTTGCAGAGGTCATGATGGACACACAACTCCAAGAGCCGTTGTCCATTTTTATTCATTTTGCAAATACCAAACCTGCCCTGGCATAAGGCCATGAAACTCTGGCGTTGAAGTCACTAAGGAGAACAAGTTGTTCTTGCCTAGATGTGCATTTGATGACTTCTGTTAGATTCTCGTAGAACTCTTAGCTTCCGAGGCAAAGTACAGAGTGCGGCGTGTATCGTCTCCCCTGCTCCGCAGTAATGGTAAAACAATGATCAAACTTAGAGTGTAATGATGGGGGCATTCAAAGATATCAACCTTCGCTCAAAATTACTCGTGGCAGAGATATAAATAGAAGAATGACGCTTCTATTTAAGGGGATCTCATAGGATGTCAAAGAAAAGCAAGCACAACAACTGAGATAGTCTAAGCCGTCATGAACTTTTTATTCTCCCGCCCCTTCTATGAGGTAATTATTTACTCGTCGTTTATTGAGCCTACAGCTGAAGGTGATTCAGCGGTTATTAATTTTATAGTTCTATATGGTTCTGTATTTAACATAATATGACTGCTTCAGCCGCTGTTGGTTCCCACATGTGCTTTGGACTGTACTTCTTGTCAATAGCCAAGTCTGGTGGCAGTAACATGTCTCATGCAACACGCATAAGGTAATCACAAGGGTTGTCAAGCGTTTTCAAGACCCGTTTGATGTTGATGTCCATCGTCGACTGCAGGCAACTTGTACCACAAACTAAGAGGAAAATAACTGCCTCTTTAAAAGAACATTGATTCCTGATTTGATCCACCACTTCCATCTTCCTCAGAATAATTTACCCTCCTTGAGTGTTAAGTTTAACCTCAGTGAATCGGATGAAAATACTTCTTTGGATAGCATAAGACAACAGTTGCAATATATATATATATATATATATATATATATATATATATATATATATATATATATATATATATATATATATATATATATGTGTGTGTGTGTGTGTGTGTGTGTGTGTGTGTGTGTGTGTGTGTGTGTGTGTGTGATAGAGTGGTGCGAAATGTGATGAGATATGTGATCTGTGTTATCGACTTGCAGCCAATTCACATACGCACCAGGCCCGTACAATAATTAAACTCTTGAGTGTTCAAGCGGACCACCCGGTCAGTTTCATTAAGTGTATCAAAGAGCAAGTAAACAAACAAACGAACACCCAGCCAATGCTCATGTGCTAACCTGAAACGAAGAAAAACTTAAATTATTTAAATCACAATAATTAAAAAATGAGCAACACCATACTTTTAACTGCCAAACAACTCGTTCTTCCACGCGACCTGAAACATCTCACTCTCATAAATGTCATCCAATAAGACTAGTGTGGTGTTGTGCATGAGGCTGGCAATCTGACCATGAAACACAGATTACTACCGAAACCACTACTGCAAGAGCATATAAATGCTTTGTACAGGCTTCATGTGGAGGTCAGCGATCTTGGTGGCTCCATGCTCTATAAGGAGCGAGAAGAGAAATATGTCTCCAAGTGACCCCACGTGACCCTCATAAACCATCCTACACCCTCCCATTCCATAACAATAATTAAAAAATAAATAATGAGCATGTGTACCAATAAAACATAATTCAACGCGATATAATACCATAGTCTCCTTAATGAGAATAAACTACCACCTCGCAACAGATCCACATCAATATTCGTTCCTGCACTCTGAAGAATGTCGTATGTGACGATTGGTGAGACTGTCAACAAGCGTGTCGTATATGACGACTGATAAAATTGGGAATCTCGTCATATAAAACGCGTTGCTGCAGAAACAACCGCTGTAATAACATATGAATGCTTGTCGTGAGAAATTCTAATCCACATATATAAATTATCAGGTAAATGTAAAGCCTAACAAATAACTTCAATAAAAGGAAAGAAGAATGGTAAAGAACAATGACTGTACTCGAAATCCCCCTTGTTTTCTACTTCGTCTGCAAATTGTAACGTTTCACGTTGATAGTAAAAGCCTACTGCAGCATACACGCTTTCTACGATAAAACGTGTACTGCATTTCTAAGAAAAACCTTGAGATACGCAAGCTGACCTATATTTAATATTCCATTCATGTCATTTTATACACTAAGTTACCATAAACGAAAGACAGATGGAATTAGGATAGAGAGAAGGGAGGGCTGAAAGCCGGAACGCATGCCACACTAACACGCGTCTCGCTATACAATTACTACCATCACGCGTGTAAGGCCACAAGCACTAGCATTTTTTCAAATCGACAGTGATAAAAAACACTACCCATACAAGAGTTAGGTTTAAAAAACTTACAAAACGCTTATTAGGAAATATGACATTATACTGTTTTATGTCTGAAAACATGACAGTACCCAGACACCACATCGATCGAAGTGAACGGGAGGTAGAAGAAAATGCATATTTTGAACGCAGCCCCTTAGCCCCATAAAATTTATATAGTTGGGTTCCTTAGGACTTGCTGACAAATAATATGTTAAGTGTTACGCAAATAGTCTAGGAATTAACAAAATATAGCCAAAAGAAATAGTGAGGGTGTCAGACAACACCAAAATCAGAATCGCTCAGTGGCAGATTTTAAAACCACCATTGTACGGGAAATAGGTCCCCATGTTAAATCCTATTTGATTGGAGCGCAATAAATGTAAGGCTAAACACGATTAGTCGGGCTACAAATACTATCTTTTGTTGTTAGGGGAGACGGAAGGAAGGGTACTTTTTTTTCAAACGCTTGTGTAAACATGGCTCGATTGGTTAGACCCGCCAATATAGTCAATTAGGAGCGTCAGGTCAGCACCACATTTTCAAATAAACTTTCTAAAGCAACAGTGCGTTGAGATTCAGCTTATATTTTTCTAAATAAAAGCCTGAGACAGTGGCAGGTCGGATTTTGTACCATATTCATTGCCAGTCAACGTAATTCTGTATTATTTCCATGAATTGTGGGACTGTGGTCCTAAAGTTATTGAGCAGCACCTGGTCTGAGCTTTGCTGAATCTGGAGGCTGACAGCATACTCCTGGGTCCAGATAGCGACTAGTGAGGTGTCTCCAGAACACAGGGGATCAACCGAGCAGAGGAATCTTTTCCTGCCGCCATCACGAAAGTTAAGCTTCCGTGGCCAGTGGAGCTCAACATTATGTGTCCCCTCAAAAATTGACATTTTAGTAAAAAAGAGGGACAATACCTTGTTTAAATTGACAGGAACTGTGAACTTTTCCCCCATACTATTTCCCAGATAAACAAACACTTGAAGTCATGATGACAAATAACAACATAGCTTGAAAAACAAAACCAGTATTACCTCATAGTACTACTACACAACTGACACACATAGGATAATATTAATAAAATATGTCACTACAAGGTTCATATTTATAAATTCTGTACATATAAATTGTGATTACATTTGATTGTGATTCCTGGTTCACTTTGTAGTTGAATCAGGATATATAATAGTGAAAGTATTTAATACATATATATTTGAAACTTTACCAGTGACTCATTTAAGATAGTCTTATAGAGTGTTAAATGTGTGTGAGTGTCACAGTGTTGTCAAGTGTGGTGGAATAAATTAAATTGTTTATCTGTCTGTTGTTGTTGTGACTTACACTTCATCATTTACATAACCCTAGACATTCAACGTAGTCATCACAATATTCCAGAATAATTCTGACTGAGGTATAAATGTGGTAGCAAGTAAGGTTATCTGTAAAACACTACACCTATTAGATACAGATACCTTCACATCTGACCTCAGTCAGTACACTAAGTCCATTATAAATATTTATATCATCCCACTTTACCACATATATTGGGGTCTCGCTCCCGGGATTTTGAATCTTTCCCTATTAAAAATATTGGGGGTAATTCACTTCAGGGAATAATAGAAATTAAAAAGGTATCCTTGGGTGAACATAAATAACGTTGAGCTCTCAGTGCCTGTGGTGTCTTTGGATAAGTAATATCAGATTGTATTGTTTAGTTAGACATTATATAAATTTACCTGTTAGAAAATGGCGGACCTGGCCAAATTTCGATCTGCTGCTGTACAGACTGCAAAAGAGTTAGGAATGGACGGGCAAATTATGATTGCTTATGTCACTGCTGAATGTGACAAATATATTGAACGGGAAGAAAGAAGATTAGAAAAAGAGGCCGAAAGAAAGTTAGAGGCTGAGGCTAAGAGGCTGCAGATTGAGGCTGACAAAGAGGCTAAAGCATTGGAGGCAGATAAGGAGATTAAAAGGCTTCAATTAGAAGAACAATAGGCAGAAAGAGAGGAAAGAAGATTGGCTGCAGAGAGGGAAGCAGAAAAGGAGGAGAAGAGATTACAAAGGGAACATGAGTTACGACTAAGGGAGTTTGAGTTTCAAGGCCATGCTCCTGAAAATGGTACCAGTCCCTTTACCTCTGATGCCACTGCTAGTCAGGGAGCCTCAACCTCAGCTATGAATTTTCATTTAGATCATTTTGTTGAGAAAGACGATGATATTGAGAGCTATCTAAATAGATATGAACTATTAGCTACCACATATGGGTTAGAAAGAGAAAGGTGGAGCTTAAAGTTATCTCAAGGGCTTCGTGGGGCAGCTTATGAAGTTTTTGCCAAAATGAGCAGAGGTGATCAGGAAAATTATGACATGCTAAAGCAGGCTCTTTTGTTAAGATATGAAAAGAACGCATAATTTTATAGGAAAAAATTTAGGAATGCTAAACTACTGTCAGGTGAAACCTATCACCAGTTCTCTGCACGGTTAGAGACATACTTGGAGAAATGGACTTCTCTGGGGAAAACCCAAGATCTTAAGGAAATGGTCCTTATAGAACAATTAAGAGAGTCCATGGCTCCAGACCTGAGAAAGTTTCTCATGGAACAAGGTGCAGAGAGGCTGGGTGAGTTGCTAAATGTTGCAGAAAGGTATTAAGCGGCTCAGGCAGAGGTATCAGGTAATAAAAAGAAACAGGTGGAAAATTTTAGGGCACCACAGAACATTAATAAATTTGATCCTAGAGATCAAAACAAAGGTAAGCACCAATTTGATAGGCCACGGTATGACAATAAAAATAAAACCCCACAATTCGATGAAAGGAAATATGATGAAAGAAAATCTTTCAACCAAGGGAAAAGGTGGTGTAAAAATTGTAAGATGAACAATCATGACACTGACCATTGTAGAAGGAAACCTCCTCATTGTGCTGCTATGACATCTGGGAAAAAGGAAAAAAAATCAAACCTGCAGAACTACAGGAATCATACTACCCCCCAGTGTGTGAAGATGTCATCTGTAATGGTGTCACTATAAGGTGTTTATATGATATCGGTTTAGATTACGATTCCGTTGTGAGTTCTCACCTGGTGCAGGCCGATCAATACACCACAGAAACAGTGGAGATTCAAACTGCAACCAAGGATGTAGCTACCATGACACTTCCCGTCGCCCGGATAAAGGTGAAAACGCGATATGTGGAAGGAATCATAAAAGCAGCAGTGATAAATGAGCCAATCTACCCTCTGATATTGGGGTGTAGATATGTCTTCTTGGGGAATCCCAAGAGACCTGTGATATTGGCAACTGTGCAGACCAGATCACAGTCTAAAAAGGAGGAGGATAATCCAATAAATACTCATCCAGATGAGATGAGGAAGGCACAGGCGGAGGACAAAACACTCAAGCTGTGTTTCAAGAAGCCGCCCAAATCACATACACCTCCAGGCAAAGGAGAATTTTATATGAAGAACAAACTGATTTATACGAAGGCTGGATCTGAATCCAATGGTCACGGACAGCTGGTCCTTCCCACTTCATATAGGACTAAAGTGTTGAAACTAGGGCATGCGATTCCCTTCAGTGGTCATATGGGGATCAGCGCAACAGGACAGCGTATAGCTTGTCACTATTTCTGGCCAGGGATAACTGAAGATATCAAACGATATGTAAAATCCTGTCCAGAGTGCCAACGAGTAGCACCTAAACATTGGACTGCACCAGCAACTCTGGGGGAAATGCCCATAGTGGGAACACCCTTTGAGAGAGTTGCCGTGGATCTTGTGGGACCTCTCACCCGAACCAAGAGAAGGAACAGCTACATTCTGACTCTGGTGGACACTTGTTCTATGTGGGGAGAGGCGGTAGCCCGGTCATCGATTGATTCTAAACATGTGGCAGAGGCATTGCTCACAATTTTCACAAGGTTAGGCTTTCCCAATCAAATCTTGACTGATAATGGCTCTCAGTTCAAGGGGAAACTAACAGAAGAAGTTTTCAGGATCTTCCAGGCCAAACACTTCCATTGTAGTGTGTACCACCCACAAGGGAACGGCCAAGTGGAAAGATTTAATGGCACGTTGATGTCGATCCTGAGAAAGTTGGCACACGAAAAACCAGATACATGGGATCAGTACCTTCACGCCGAACTCTTTGCTTATCGGGAGGTACCCCATAGTTCAACCGGTATGGCCCCGGCAACATTATTGTTTGGAAGGCCAATAAAAGGTCCACTCGAAGCTCTGTTAAGAACGTGGACTGATGAAAAAGCAGAGGAAAATATTACATCCTCATACCAATATGTGAATGAGCTGACCACTCGTTTAAAAACTGGCTGGAAACTTGCCAATGAAAATTTGAAACAAGCCAGGAAGAAACATGCTGCCTATTATAACAGGAAAGCTAAAGACAGAGATTTGGCTGTGGGAGAGAAGGTACTGCTTCTTCTCCCCGGTAGTCAGAATAAGTTACAAATTGGATGGCAAGGTCCATATACAGTTCTAGAGAAGGTGTCTAGAACCAATTATAAGATAGATAAGAAGGGGAAAGAAAAAATCTATCATGTGAATCTCCTGAAGAAATATTTGGAAAGAGAACATCAGGAAGAGACCCACTTGTTGACCTTGTCCATTGCCATGGAGATGAAAAAGGAACCACTTTCATCATTTGAATATCCATTACACCCCTGTGAGACAGCGGCACAGGTGAAAATCAGTACACATTTAACGAAAACTCAGAAAGAGAGAGTGCAACAGGTTCTAGATACTCATACAGAGGTGTTAACAGACCGACCAGGGCATACAAACCTATTGGAATATGATATGAAGCTGATAGAGCCCACACCTGTATGTATGAAACCCTATTCGATTCCTTTTGCTAAGGAGAAAGCTTTGAAGGAAGAGATAGACTATTTGTTGAAGGAAGGAATTATTTCACACAGTGAATCTTCGTATAGTTCCGGTGCGGACGTGTTTTTATTTGGCTCTACATTTTGGATATTTTATTCTAAGTTGTTCCCATTTAATATGGATGATTTATACATCCCTGTGTTGGCGGTTTTGTTTGACATACAATGAAATTGTTTATATTGCAATTGTGTTAAATTCACGTATTAATATTGTGTTTTTTCTTGTCGATAAATCGAAAACTACTTCAACAGTTGTTACACATTCTAAATTTTGACGGTGACCTTCTGGCTATGGAACAATACACAATGTTAAATTACAGGGCCCTTCAGCCCTCAGGCATGTAATGTGATCATGGCGAGCGAGGAGAACAGCGTCGTCGTATCAGCGATAGTAAAACCACCCAGAGATGGAAGATTACGTCCCTCTACAGTCACTAAGAGCTACTGCCTTAACAAAGAAAAAGCCATACAAAGAAAACTTCACGCCTGGACCAACCCTCCACATCTGATCATCAAACAAACGAACAAGGGTCAATGTTGCTCTGTTGAATTCCGTAACAGTCAACATTACGAAATTTTCAAACACACTTGCCTAGAATACTACAAAAGCTGTTCCATTGAAACCCGGAGCGATCAACTAAACGCTATTGTTGAGGATAAAATAAGCACGGACCTCCTCACAATACATCTGTATCACACAAAAAATAAGATTTTAACACAAGGAACGACAGAGTGCGTACAGACATGGTTGGACGTCGAATTTTCTCACCTCCAAAGATCAGCTCTAGATAAAACCATGATTGTAACTGATCCTACTTCTTCTCCAACAATGATAGGAGACGAGTCTACCAACGCAAAATCTCAGCTAACCATTGAAGCCAGTCCTCCTACCCCTGATCTACCACCACCAACCTGTGATCCAACACCACCCACTTTCGATCCAACACCACCCATATTTGATCCATCAGGACCCACCTTTACCCCTGATCTAACACCACCAACCTGTGATCCAACACCACCCACTTTTGATCCAACACCACCCATATTTGATCCAACAGGACCCACCTTTACCCCTGATCTAATACCACCAACCTGTGATCCAACACCACCCATATTTGATCCAACACGACCCACCTTTACCCCTGATCTAACACCACCAACGTGTGATCCAACAACACCCACTTTCGATCCAACACCACCCATATTTGATCCAACAGGACCCACCTCTAATGGACCGACAGCTCAAAAGCCCACAATAAATTATCTAGAAGTTCACATCAACCAACCCACTGAAGTCAGCGTAAACCACACTTTGAAAAATGCATTCATCACTTCTTCAGATAACCTACCCAATATGAACGAGACCAACCCATCCTGCCTCCCAGATACAGCTACTTTCCAAGTCAGTGTAAACCACACTTTGAGTGATGTATTCCCCAATTCTTCAGATAACCCATCCAATATGAACGACACCAGTCCATCATGCCTCCCAGATATAGCTACTTTCCAAACAAAAGTGCCTGTCAATAGCGCAGATGTCTACTCATGCTCCACAAAATATCTATTAGCAAATGAGTGTGTTATGGAACAACTAAGCCAACGAAAGAGAAAACACTTCTGTCAGGAGCTGGAAACTATAATTGAAAGTTCTCTGAAAAACGTCATTGAAAAATTCAAGCAGGATATAGAAAGCTCACTGAAAACAGAGCTTGAAACACTGAGACATGAAGTTATGACTCTCCGCAGAGAAAACACAAGGTTGGTTCATCACCTAAACCACCAACCTTTTTTCAAGTAAAAAGAAAAAAGAAAATGGGGAGGTGATTGACAGCTCACGAGAAGCAATTCATCATGAATCTCCAGTTACACCACTTAACTTACCCACCCCTTCTCCAACACTCATTCCTCAAAACAAAGCATGCCCAGGACAGCATCATAATGTTAAAAGGCAAAAGGACATTAGCAGCAGTGTAGGAAGAAGATTAGGACCAAATAAAACATTCCCAATTGAAGTAAAAATTAGCAATCGATTTGGAAATCCATCAATCCTATCTACACAAGCAGATTCCGAAACAGCAACCTCAGAAGAAGATGACAGGGCACGTAAACTCCAATGTCACTTGACACAAGATTCTGCTGACCACCTACTGCAAGACAACGAGCAATGGCACCAACAACGCCGTCGTGGGCCCCCCCCCCCCCCCCCCCCCCCCCACACAACACTCGACCACAGCCACATCCTAATCGTCACATTCCTCACAACACAGCCAACATTATTATAGGAGACTCATTGCTAAATGGCATTCACAGCGATCGAATGTCAACAACACCAGGGGAACTAGTCACTGTTATACCATTACCTGGAGCCGGAATAGTAGAAGTTATCAATGAAATAAGCCGTCTCAACACAAACACCAACATAAAGAAAACAACAATACACGTAGGGATAAACGACAGCACAAATGGACACACTCTTAACCTATCAGACATCTCCAGAATGATTGACACCATAAAACAAAAATTTCCCAACACATCCACATATATTTCGTCAATTATTCCACCCAGCTATGGTAAAGCACGCCAAACTGTGGATATCAACAACAAGGTGCTTTACACTTTTTGTTCAAAGCATAACACGTCTTTCATAAACAACACACCCTTTTTCACATCTAAGTCAGGTGCGCCAAAAAAAACTGCTATACAGAGATCAGGTACACACTTCTAAACTAGGGACCAGCTACCTAGCCAAAAATTTAAAGTTTCCTCAGAGGACACACCAGAACACACACATTCATTCACCAGGGACACAAATTATACACTTAACTTAGTAAACCCAGGCACAACAGCTCATAACCATCAATCACCGTCCTCAGCTGACAAGCAAGTATCTAGAAAAGCTACATTAAGCCCACCTCCCACGCTAACCTTTATGACCAAATGTATCCGCCACTACCCACACAACAGTCCAGCCAGCTGCTAACTGCACAACAGACACCACTGGACAGATGGACAGATTGGACTACAAGTAACACCCATTCACTTAATCGCAACGCAGGAACTACAGCAAGAAAATGGGAGTTTTCTCACCCCGTCTCCACCCGCACAGAACGGAATTCTCACAATTCATCCGTTTTACGGCAACTGACTCAATATAGTCCAGAAATATTAATGCAGGCTCTTCAGATGTCTATAAACTGCTCTACAGAAACAAGATTAAAACCAAGCAACTTAAAACTGTTTTTTTTTAAAACAAGTTTGCAGTGTAACATTCGACCTGACGCGTTCTCTTCGGAAGCACTTTAGTGACCTTTGTCCTGAGATAAAAGAAATAGCTGAGTATCAGCGTTGAACTTTTAACTGTCACTTTTGGATGTTAATAATTTTTTTTTATTTTTTTTTATTACATTGTCTGTTTAAACATTTCTTTCTGTTCGTCAGAGCAGGGCGTATCTAAATTTGTTTCCGATTTAGTAATAACTCTATCGTATTAATACTATTGTTTTCTTATTATTATTATCTCTGTGCTTATTCCTCTCATTCCTACGCTCACCATTCTCTTTTACATCTTTTATACATCTGCACCTTCGTTTTTTCATTTTGAGGAAAATTAGGAAATCCTCACAAAACTAACTAACTAAGTCACAGCGTGGACCTTTAACTGTCCCCGGGAGGATTAATTCTCTACATTGACTGTGGTTGAAGTAAAAAATATTCCTTTTTTGTTCGGAACAGACTGTATTTTAAGATAAAAACCACACTTTTTGCAGAGATTAAGATACTGTAAACAGTGTCCACGGACTCTAGCAGTGCATATTTTATTACTTGTCTACAATTTTGTATAAACCATTGTGTACCAATTGTATTGCTTCTTACTCATTCCTACTCCCTCATTATTTCTTTCCTATTGACTATTATCATGTCCGAGTGCAAAAACTCTAATCAAAATATAGGCAATACCACTAATTCATGGCTTAAACTATCAGGGCTTAAAATTGGTCATTTAAACATTTACCACCTGCTAGGTAAGCTTTCTGAAGTCTCCACCTCCCTCCAACAAAACTTCCACATATTTGGTTTTTCTGAAACCCGTCTCAATGACAAAATTACAGATGACGAAATTAGGATTAATGGATTCACCACCATTCGCAGGGATCCTAACAGACAACATGAAACAGGGCTAGTCATATACATCTCAACATCTCTTCAGTACAGACGCCGTGATGATCTAGAACATACTGGCATTGAATGTTTATGGCTGGAAATAAAACTCCCCAACCTGACCCCCGTTCTAATTGGTTACCTGTACCGAAACCCTAGCTCTTCTGCTGTATGGTTTGACACATTCTCACGAATGATGGACAACGTTTGGGCTTCTTCGAAGGAAATTATTCTACTGGGGGATTTCAATATTGACCTTCACAAACCGAACAACACGTGGAATGATATCACCATCTCATACAACCTCATACAGTTAATCAATCAACCCACGAGAGTAACAGACTCATCATCTACACTAATTGATCATATCTATACGACCTGCCCAGAAAACATTATAGAATGCATAGTCCCACAGACATCATTAAGTGACCACTATCCTATTTGCTGTACCTGGACGAGAAAGGGGTTTAAAGCACCTAAAACGGAACACATCACAGTCCATTACAGGAATTTCAAAAACTTTAACATTCAATTATTCCTACAAGACCTACAAATATCCCCTCTCTCATACGTGTACCAACTTCCGCATCCAGAAGAAGCCATAAAATACTGGACACAAACTTTCAACAACGTATTCGACAAACATGTTCCTATAAAGCAGGTTCGGGTCAAAAACATCAGAAAGACCCCATGGATAACCAACGAAATACTATCAACAATGAGAGAGCGGGACGAAGCACATAAGCTCAAAGATTTCAGCAGGTATCGGATGCTTAGAAACAAAGTACAATATCTCATTCGTCAGGAAAAGAAACTACATTTCAGAAAGATGATTCAAGACAAAGCAAACAGCAAAGAAGTCTGGGCAGCCATTAGAACACTAACACACAAATCAAAGTCACTAAACTCTTTACCAAAAAGCTGCTCCCTCACGGCAACTCATTTTAGCAACCACTTCAAAACAGAAATTAGCCTTCTCAAGTCGACACTAAAGCCAATGGACTGCGATATTAGTAAATTGACAGCCTTCTGCAACACTGAACACACCCCAACAGATCTAAGACATATTCCTTTTCTAACAGTACATGAAGTTCTCAAATATATCTTGGCATTAAAAAAAACAACAATTCATCTGGGCTTGATGGTATCAGCAATAAGATTCTACGTTACGCTGCGCCCATCATTTGCGACTCCTTAACCTATGTGTACAACCAATGTATTGCACACAACTACTTCCCCACAGCATTTAAATCTGCCAAAGTGTACCCCCTCTATAAATCTGGCTCACATAGCGATCCCAACAGCTACAGACCAATATCCCTTCTATCATCTCTTTCAAAACCACTAGAGAAACACATTTACACACCACATTTCAACACTTAACAACAAACAAACTGCTCATTGATAGCCAGTCAGGTTTCAGACCCAAACATTCCTGTCACACAGCGCTCACCAAAATGGCAGACAACTGGCTGTCGAACATAAATGATGGAAAATTATGTGGTGCTGTTTTTGTCGACTTCAAGAAAGCATTTGACATGATTGACCACACTATCTTGGTTCAAAAGTTGGAAACCCTCAGAATAGGCTCTAATCCACTGAAAAAACATCATCAAATCATTCCTGGCAGTATCGACAACATTTAGTTCTTCACAACAACTCGACATCAAATTTCTCTAAGGTAGTTACAGGAGTACCACAGGGCTCTATTCTTGGGCCCCTACTCTTCGCAATGTTCATCAACGACCTGCCACTACATCTAAAATATTCAACTTGTGACCTCTTTGCAGATGATTGTACTATCTACACTAGTGACAATGACTGCGTGGCACTTGAAATGACTCTTCAAAGCGATGTAGACAATCTAACAAAATGGAGTAATATGAATCGTATGCCAGTAAACACAACAAAAACGAAATCTATGTTGATTACCACCAGACAGAAACTCCTAAGCTGCACCAAAAGATCGCTACAGCTACACGCGGAATCAATACAAATTGAACATGTAACAGAACACAAAGTTCTGGGGATCACGATTGACCAGCACTTAACGTGGAACTCCCATGTACGGAATTTAACCAAACACATAGCACAAAAGACGTACCAGCTAGCCAAAAATAAAACACTTCTTAGACGCAGACACTAGACTATTGTTCTACACCTCACATATACAGACACATCTAGATTACTGCTCTACACTATGGGGATTGTTGCCCTGCTTCCACCTCGAAGAGACTGCACTCCCTGCAAAAGAGAGCCGTGCGTCTGATCACCGATAATCGCACGACACCACACACAAGGACAGGAAAAAGAACCCAAAATACTGTCGCTAAAAAAAACGTCTTCTCTACAACAAAGCCAACCTGACTCACACAATTCTATCTAACAATGCCCCGTCGTACCTAAGATCATTGTTTCAAAACCAGTAGAAGGGAGGGACAACGATTACATCAGTTTACGTCTGCCCAAACCTAGGATCGACCTGTTCAAAAAGAGTCTAGCCCTACTCTGGTGCCTACTTATGGAACAGCAGCCTTCCACACCACCTAAAAAGCCTACCTACACAATATTCTTTTAACAAAGCACTTTTCAAACACTTCCTCAACACTGATTATCTACCCCCATAGAAACAGTATTTGCCTGTCAACATCTCATCCATAGGTCAACATTTCTTTTCCTCTTCCGCTCATTTTTGTGTGTGAATAATTTGTTTTATATCCATGTAATATCATTATTATATTCACTTTAAAATATTATTATATAATGTAATGTATGTGTGAATGTACCACATAATACTGTACTTTAGAAATGTGAGTCGTGAGAATGCACCGCATACCAAAAAATACATATTAATTGTAGACGGATTGACCGCATGAGTGAGTGTCGGTATACAGAATTTATTTATTTTTATTTATTGTTTTATTTATTTTATTTTATTATTACTTTTTTCCCCCATTTACTAGCTTGTTTGTTTCAAAAAAAAAAAAACCCCTACTCATTTTTTATTATTATGCTTGCATACTGTAAATGAATGCTGTTATGGTAACTTTATAATGTTGCATGCCTTTAAATTAATGCTTAAAGCATCATGTGGGAATGAAAGGATATAGTATGCAAGATTAATGAGAGTGGAAGGGCAGAATGTTAGACGGGCCTGCGCGCCCAATTCTTTACCCTTCGAAAATAAAGTTCGTTCGTTCGTTCGTTCGTTCGTTCGTGTTGTACTCTTAAGGAAGCCCTCTGGAGAACATAGACTCTGTATAGATTACAGGAGACTGAATGCTATTACAGAAGGACAGGTGGATCCATTGCCGGATACAAATCAGTTGTTTGCCAGGCTAAATAAAGCTAAATATTTCTCAAAAGTGGACCTGAGTAAAGGATACTATCAGATTCCAGTAAAGCCTGAGGTTAGACCATACCTAGCTTTTAGTACCTCAGAAGGACACTATGAGTTTAATAGATTGCCATTTGGATTGAGAATGCGCCTAGTGTCTTCTCTAGAATGATGAGAAAATTATTGGACCCTCTGAATAATCCATGTATCACAAATTTCATGGATGATATCCTTATAGCAACAGAAACATTTGAGGAACACATTGACTCTCTGAACATGCTGTTTAATCGATTTAAGGAAGCGAATTTAACAGCCCGACCAACCAAATGTTGCGTTGGATGTAGAGAATTAGAATTCTTGGGACACACAGTTTATCAGGGAAACATGACCCCTGACCCAAAGAATTTAGAGAAACTAAAGAAAGCCCCGAGACCACAAGCCAAGAAAGACGTGAGATCCTTTGTCTCATTATGTGGTTTCTACCAAAAGTATATCAAAAACTTTAATTCCATATGTGCACCGTTAACTGATTTGACACGTAAGGGAAATCCAGATCGAATTACATGGACACCACAATGTGAAATGGCTTACCAAGAATTGAAGGAAAAGCTCACAAGTAAACCTATTTTGAAATTACCTGACTTAAGTCAAGAATTCATAGTAAGGACAGATGCCAGTAATATTGGGTTAGGTGCAACTCTGCTACAGAAATCAGATGCATTGGATGGGGAATTAAGCCCAGTGGCATATGCTAGCAGAAAGTTGAATAAAGCTGAAACCAATTACTCAACTAGCGAAAAGGAATGTCTTGCAGTAATATGGGCGATAAAGAAATTCAATATTTATCTGTATGGGAAGGCATTTAAGTTGCAAACGGATCACAAACCCTTGTCGTTTCTAGCGCAGGCTAGACATGAAAATTCTAGATTACTCCGTTGGTCATTACTGATGCAGCCATTTGAGTTCAGCATAGAGTATATAAGTGGAAAAACAAATCTGGGAGCGGATTTTTTAAGCCGCCATCCGTGTGATGAGAATCACCCTAAACTCCAGGAAAAATAATAAATTTATCTATGTGTATATAGAATTATAGACTGACATATAACGTCTGTTTTAAGTGGGGAGAATTTGTCGTGAGAAATTCTAATCCACATATATAAATTATCAGGTAAATGTAAAGCCTAACAAATAACTTCAATAAAAGGAAAGAAGAATGGTAAAGAACAATGACTGTACTCGAAATCCCCCTTGTTTTCTACTTCGTCTGCAAATTGTAACGTTTCACGTTGATAGTAAAAGCCTACTGAAATGGCATACACGCTTTAACCATATACGATGCAATAAAACGTTTGGTACTGCATTTCTAATGAAAAACCTTGAGATACGCAAAGCTGACCTATATTTAATATTCCATTCATGTCATTTTATACACTAAGTTACCATAAACGAACGGCATATGGAATTAGGATAGAGAGAAGGGAGGGCGGAAAGCAGGAACGCATGCAACACTAGACACGCGTCGCGGTATACAATTACTACCATCACGGGGGTAAGGCCACCAGCACTAGCTTTTTTTCAAATCGACAGTGATAAACAACACTCCCCATACGCGTTAGGCTTTAAAACACCTGAACCACGCTTATTAGGAAATATGACATTATACTGGTTTACGTTTGAAAACATTACAGTACCCAGACACCACATCGATCGAAGTGAACGGGAGGTAGAAGAAAATGCACTATATTTTAACGCAGCCACCTTAGAGCCCCATAAAATTTATATATAGTTGGGTTCCTTAGGACTTGCTGAAAATAATATGTTAAGTGTTACGCAAAAATAGTCTAGGAATTAACAAAATATAGCCAAAAGAATAGTGAGGGGTGTCAGCACAACACCAAAATCAGAATCGCTCAGTGGCAGATTTTAAAAACCCCATTGTACGGGAAATAGGTCCCCATGTTAAGCCCTATTTGATTGGCCGCGCAATAAATGTAAGGCAAAACACGATTAGGCGGGCTACAAATACTATCTTTTGTTGTTAGGGGAGACGGAAGGAAGGGTACTTTTTTTCAAACGCTTGTGTAAACATGGCTCGATTGGTTAGACCCGCCAATATAGTCAATTAGGAGTCTCGTCAGGTCAGCACCACATTTTCAAATAAACTTTTCTAATAGCAACAGTGCTTGAGATTCAGCTTATATTTTTCTAAATAAAAGCCTGAGACAGTGGGTGGCAGGTCGGATTTTGTGCCATATTCATTGCCAGTCAACGTAATTCTGTATTATTTCCATGAATTGTGGAACTGTGGTCCTAAAGTTATTGAGCAGCACCTGGTCTGAGCTTTGCTGAATCTGGAGGCTGACAGCATACTCCTGGGTCCAGATAGCGACTAGTGAGGCGTCTCCAAGACACAAAGGGATCAACCGAGGCAGAGGAATCTTTTCTGCCGCCATCACGAAAGTTAAGCTTCCGTGGCCAGTGGAGCTCAACAATTATGTGTCCCCTCAAAAATTGACATTTTAGTAAAAAAAAGAGGGACAAATACCTTGTTTAAAGTTTGACAGGAACTGTGAACTCAGGCCCGATTTCCCCCGTACTATTTCCCAGATAAACAAACACTTGAAGTCATGATGACAAATAACAACATAGCTTGAAAAACAAAACCAGTATTACCTCATAGTACTACTACACAACTGACACACATAGGATAATATTAATAAAATATGTCACTACAAGGCTCATATTTATAAATTCTGTACATATAAATTGTGATTACATTTGATTGTGATTCCTTGTTCACTTTGTAGTTGAAATCATCGGGATTATATAATAGTGAAAGTAATTAATACTATATATTTGAAACTTTCCAGTGACTCATTTAAGATAGTCTTATAGAGTGTTAAATGTGTGTGAGTGTCACAGTGTTGTCAAGTGTGGTGGAATAAATTAAATTGTTTATCTGTCTGTTGTTGTTGTGACTTACACTTCATCATTTACATAACCCTAGACATTCAACGTAGTCATCACAATATTCCAGAATAATTCTGACTGAGGTATAAATGTGGTAGCAAGTAAGGTTATCTGTAAAACACTACACCTATTAGATACAGATACCTTCACAGCTGACCTCAGTCAGTACACTAAGTCCCCTATAAATATTTATATCATCCCACTTTACCACAATGCTTCATGTAGACTTCTGGTAAACGACAGCGACATTTGTGTCTCGATGCTCCGTAAGGAACACACAGAAACAGGTTTATGCCTCAAGGTGCCCTGCGCACAGAGGAGGGGCAGCAAATTCATAATGAATCTAAATAACTCAAACCAAATACTTCTCTCAAAGGACATTTGTCACGGATTGCCTCCCCTTAGCTCTGCAGTAGTGGCCAACACTCAAGAGTATCTAATATGGGTCTTCAAAGGTGTCTACCTTCGCGTAAGATTACTCTTGGCAGAGTTGTAGATAGAAGGATAATGATGCTTCTATCTCAAGGCAGTGTCACAAGATGTTTTCAGAAGTCAAGAACAATGCTGCATAGGGCAGAGCACTATTAACATATATCTGATCCGTCGCCTTTCGTGAAGAATTAAGCACTGGTTTTAGCCCGTTCAAGATATATATATATATTCACATTGTGATTACACGTCATACATACTAGTCTATAGTGTTATGGACTGTAAGGCAGAGGATAAGCTATATATTGATTTATTGTTTAGATAAGTTATGCTTATTAGAATACGATGGCTACTCTTGACTATTTTATTAAACAAGGCAAAGCTCTGGGTATAGAGGGCGGCATTTAAAAAAAATTTCCTTTGACTGCATATGAAAAAGCAGAGGAAAAAGAAGAAAGAGAAAGAAATGAGAATATAGAAAAAGAAGAAAGAGAAAGAAATGCGAAAAAAGAAAATGAAGAAATAGATGGAAATGGGAAAAGAGAAAGAGAAGAAAGGGAATTTGCTTTGGTAAAAGAGAAAGCAGACAGGGAAGAAAGAATTCGAATGGCAGAAATCGCTGCAGAACGAGAGAAAATGGAACAAGAAAAGGCAATTCGTTTAACAGAAATTGCTGTCGAGGAGGCAAAATTTGAAAGGGAGAAAGCTTTTGAGGTTTAGAAACTTCGTTTTCAACAACAGCATGTTTCCCCTGTTTCGGGTAGTAAGGGTTCATCGAAGAAATCGACCACAACCCCTAATTTTAATTTAAGACTACCACCTTTTGCTCATCATCACGATAATATTAGTTTCTATTTAGATAGGTTTGAAGAAAGAGTCTCTTCCTTAAATATTGATAAAGATTACTGGTCTTTTGCTTTCTCCGGTCTCCTCACAGGGGATGCAGTTGGTGTCTATCTGGGTATAGACCAAGAGAGGAGACATGATTTTCAGGGCGTAAAGACAGCATTTATACGCCGATATGGTCTGGACAAGGAAGGCTATAGACAAAAATTTAGATCCATGTTGCCGGTAGAGGGAAAAAAGTTTGAGGATTTTGTTTCCTCCATAAAACTATAACTCTAGAGATGGGTTGAGCAAGCTTCTATACCTACAACTTTTGACGGAATATGTGATCTCTTACTAAGAAATAAAATTGTTTTGTCGGTAAACCAGGATATTAAATCATTCTTACAAGAACGCAGTCCGACGAGTATCGAGGAAGTGAAAAATTAGGGCAACAATTTTCCATTGCTCATCCAAACTTGTCTTTGAGCAGAACAAACGTCTTGGGCTCATTTACTGCATGTGCTGCTACGCACGGGAGATCGCGCACTCGCAGCTTGGACAGACGATATAATCATAGAGAAAATGACCACACATCTTATAGGGGTAAATATAATTTTAAGCATAATCGCTCACCTTCACGGGGTAGAGAAAAGCATAATTTTACAACTATAACAATAACCCATTGTTATCGAAATAACCAGTATTCACACAACAAATATACTGACAATCATAATTTGTCACCGCGTGGTGGCCATTATGTCAAAGACAAAAATGGACATTCTCATTCAGACCATTTTTCAGATCACAGAAGATCTCCGTTAGAATTCAGAATAGAGCACGCTCACAAGCCAGTGCTTGTCAGACGACAGAAGATACAAATTTCAGTAATGACATTCATTCAACCAATAATCGCGCCAATGCATGTAACGTCGATTTAGACAATGAAAATATTGTAGCATAGGACACGGGTTGAACAACGATGGATATAAGAAAGCCTTTATCCATCCTTCTTGTTTCACTGGAACGTCGGGGAAATGCATAACGTTCGGAGGCACGGTAGAGATATATCCTATGGCCGACGTAACAATAACTACGCCATTCTTTACTGGGAAAGTTCGAGTATGTTGCCTCGATCAGCCCTGCTGTGACGTGATCTTGGGAAACATAAAGGGTGTAAAAGTGTGTTCTCCTGATGATATTTCTGCATGAGAGAGAATATCTTTCTTTATCCAATGCTATGCATACTAGAGAACAACTGGTTGCTGAAACAAATGAACTTAATGATACAAATAATATCCTACACGTGACAACAAGTCATTACATCGATAAAAATTAATTCATTAACCAACAAAAACAGTACTTATCTTTGGGTCATTTATTCTCATTAGCTACTGCTAAAACTATTACACATACAAATAACGCCAGTCATTGGTATCAATTTCATGACAATATTTTAACACGTTGTTTTTATAAGTATTTTTCAGTACTCAGACAAATTGTGGTACCTACGTCTTTTCGAGCACAAGTTTTTTTTCTAATGCACATGTCGTTCCTTGTGCGGGTCATATGGGAATTTCCCGCATAGCTTATAGATTGTTGGCACATTGTTTTTGGCCAGGGGTTCATACAGACGTCGCAACGTTTTGTAAATCATGCACTGTTTGTCAGGGAGTTGCACGTAAGAGTGCGCATCAGTTGTCTCCTTTACAGACCACATATATCTCTGTGCGCTCTTTTTATAAGATGGCTGTAGACATAATCGCGCCTCTACCGGATTTATCATCCAGGGACTCTGTTTCATCTTAACTTGTATCGACCTCTGCACCAGATGGCCTGAAGTCATACCTGTTAAGACTATTACAACGACGTCTGTGACAGATGCGTTACTTTCGATATTTTCAGGCATCGGATTTCCTGAAGAGCTTCTGATGGATCATGGCACGCAATTCAGTTCAGGTATGTTCTCAGAAATTTGTAATGTGCTTCCCATCCGTCATACATTGAGTGCCAGACTAAATCCGCAATCGAACGGGGTTGTAGAGCGCTGGACTCCCACGCTAAAACAAATGTTAGGCAAAGCAACAACGATGTTTCCCCATGATTGAGACCGATTGATACCAGCGGTTCTGTTTACTTATAGAGAAGTTCCTTAATCGTCAAACCGGGTTCTCACCTTTTCAATTAGTTTTCGGGGCTAATCCAAGAGGACAAATGTCTATCCTGCATGATTTGGTGATAGACAATGATGCTAACACGGTTACGAAATCTAGTCATCAATATGTCACAGATCTACGCCAATGCATTGAGAAAGCGTGTGAGATCGCGACTGGCGCATCAGAATTAGCAAAATATAAGACTCGGTCACGTATTAATCGTGATAGACGATTAACATCATTATCGATTAACGAAGAAGTTATTGTTCTCTTGCCACTCAAATGAGATCATTTGTTGGTTACGTGGCAAGGTCCTTGTAAAGTTGTGGGTAAGAAAACCAACGTGGATTACATCATCGACATTAGGGGAAAAAGAAAATCATTCCACTCAAGGGACTAAAATGTTACAACCTTACATTTCTCGACCTATTCCCCTCAAACTTATTTGTGAATCTATCACAAATCAATCTCCTCATCTAGCATCTATTGCTTTAGTTAATGAAGTATCAACCAGTTTCGCGGATGTACCGCTTGATTTTCCTGTTTCACCTATAAAAGCTTCTGAAACTTGGAAGGATGTAATCATTTGTAACAATTTGCCGTCAGATCAGAAGTATCAGATTCTCAATCTATTGAAATATTTTGAAGATGTGTTGTCTGATCTTCCTGGGCGAACAAACATTATTTCTCACGAAATAAAATTATTGGATCCCACTCCGATTAAGTTACGACCGTATGCAGTTCCTTTGCATATCAGAGAGCAGGTTTATAGCGAAGTTGATAATATGTTGAAAATGGGTTTAGTATCTCCATCAGATTCTCCATTTTATTTTCCGATGGTAGCAGCACGGAAGAAAGACAAATCCATTCTCATATGCATTGATTTCCGTCGACTAATTAAGTGACGATATCGGATTCTGAACCGATGCCTTTGTTGGAGGATTCGCTACCTCGTTTAGCTTCCGCTACTTTCTTTAGCAAATTCGATTCGTCAAAAGGGTATTGGCAGATAACTTTGGCAGAAAAATGTAAACCATTGACGGCGTTTGCAACATCTAAAGGTTTGTTCCAATACAATGTCATGTGTTTTGGACTCAAAAATCCGCCTGCAAAATTTGTATGGATGATGCGACGAGTGTTTGGGTTCCGTACTGATCTTATATTTTATATACTCGTAGATGACATATGCAGGTTTCATGAGACGTGGGAAGAGCATGTGGATGGTTGTAGTGGGTTTAATGGTATTGTAAGATGGTGATATTACTAAATGTAATGTATGAGGCCAGCTGTGAAGGCTCCTGAGATAAAATGTAGTTGTGAATTGTCAGAAGGCCTTTCTTGCTACCACTACGACCTCACACTCAATTTTTTTTTTCTTAATGAATGTAGCTATGTAAAATGTCTAGGGTAATGATATGTAATGTGGTGTGATAGTTATAGATACACCCACAGATATTTAAGCAGACTAATAATATTTAACAAATATTATAATACACTGAACTAACTCAAGAGTGTAAAATTTTTGATAGAATTATATTACATTTATTTGTTCTGGATCAAGTTTTATGTTGACCAGAACTTTTTTTTAAAAAAAGGATTTAAAAATTATGAAAGAAATGCATGGAATGTTACATAATAAATGCAAGAGTGTACATATATAAGTACTAGACTAGTTAGTTTTTATTAAAATGTTCTAGTAGTCATCTACTTGGGAGGATAGTTAATGCTTGTGCTGTTGGGGTGGCCTCATCACACCTGTCTATATTGACTACACAGTGTCCAGTAAATTACAGGAATTTTATGGGGTATTAGTAACTAAAAGGCGTTGGTGAACTTCCAGCAGACCAGAGGCTCACTCAACTTGCATATGTAGCTCTGGTGCTGAAATCTGGTGGTCCCACCTCTCCGTGCTGGCGGGCAATAATAGTGGTCTCTGTCACAACGTACTGCACAGATACACTCGAGTAAAATCACCAACTGAATGGACACCGCCTTGTTGACAACTGAAACTCACAGCTCTGCAATCAAAGTATTGGCTATGTGTCAAAATTCTATTCTCTACCCACGTCTGGACACAACACGGACACAACAACCACATCATACAGACAGGTCAGATCTCTCTGACCAAACAGCACATTTACCATGGTGGTTTTACATCAGATAGGTCCTCCCAGACTATAGATTCTGAAAAATATTTATTAGTTTCCTTCCCTAAAAGTGGATAGGTAATATGTTTCATTATTCTCAACACTTGATCTGTCTTTCCTACCCCTTGCTGGAGTTTATGTATATTGTTGGTCCCTAGACCCTGACTTGGGCGGGGGGTCTAGAGCAAATCCCTACTTGTTTGTAAGGCTAGATTATGATATGGCAGTATCAAATCACTCGAACATTAAACAATATTCAAAATATACAAAGAAATAATTTCAATCTTACCAGATTATGAATAAAGAACACAGAAATGCTAGCAAAACTCAGCTGAGCTGCTGGCTATAGTATGGCGTCCCTGAACTTATTTCACTTTCTTTCATTTGGAAATCACCACACTTTAAAATACTGTGTCTATCATCGAACAACTATTGAGGAATGGCCCCACTTGCGCGTCTGAGCGCCGATAAAATGATTGTCTGTGGCCAATCACTGCCTAGGTTTATTTCAAATTCAAATTTCCTACCCTAAAGTCATTTCAGTCATGCTTCAGTCAAGTATGGATGTTTATCTGTTAGTCTGTCCGTCTCTACTTGTTTTTTTTCAAAAACGTACTTGATTTTTGAACCAACCTTTCTCTCCCCTCCAAAATTTTGTCGTTAAAAGTTATATTTAGACACAGCTCCCACCAATGTCCCTTCGCTTCCCTACTAAGTAGATTTGAACACCTGCGTCTCAAGGTCGTGTTTTTTTGTGCAAATAGCGACACTTTTTATTCCATACAGTCTGTCGCTGATGTGAACAACACTGTCTTTTGTCATTATCTTCAATATTATCTATCCGTCTGTAAAATTAAGAACATATTAGTTCACTGCTCAGAATGGGCCATCCGGCCAGCTAATTTTTATATTCCTAACATTAATATTACGAAAAAGTTACTTTTTAATTTTTGTAATATTCCAAACATCTGCGTTCTGCCGCTGAATTCAAATCAAAGGCTTGGTATCGCAAAAGCGACCAATAAATGACTGTGGCGTAACATATCCAAGGTCCCTTCTGTCGAGTTCCTTACTTTATGTCAACTTGGGAAACGTGACTTTTCTCCGTTCCCCCCCCCCCCCAATTGCGTCTCCTTAGCCTTTCTAGTCTCACGCAATCTTTCCAGTCATATTTTTTCCTTTTTATCCGCCGTTCCCCTCCTGTCTAGCAAGTCAATTTTTATGGAGGGTGATGACCCGCGGTCTGGGCGATCATGTACTATCAGCAGCCTACGCATTATGTTTTTATCCTTACATGTTATCTTTGGAGGTATTTTACCGTTGTATCTCTGTCAATTTCACTACACATCTCCCCACTTGAAAACATGCCTATGGCAAGTTCCAAAACCAGCGATACACATAGGTAAAATTACTCCTCACGTCTGCCACTACTCTAATTTTGATCACAGGGGTGCCGACTGAGGAAATCTGCACCGACATTCAATTTACGGCTTGCATAAGCGACTGGTTTCAGTTCCCCATCAGGTGAAGATGATCTTTGCAACAAAGCCCCTCCTAGTCCTACATTACTTGCATCGGTTCTTAAGACAAAGTCCTGTGTCAAATCAGGCAGTTTGAGAATAGGCTTGCTAGTGAGTTTTTCCTTTAACTCTTGGAACGCTAGTTCACATTGTGCAGTCCAAATAATTTTATCTGGAAGTCCCTTGCGAGTCAGATCAGTCAGAGGAGCACAAATAGCGTTAAAATTCTTGATGTATTTCTGATAAAATCCGCATAACGACACAAATGATCGCACGTCCTTTTTTGTTTGCGGCCTAGGTGCTCTCTGCAGTTTTTCCAAGTTCTTAGGATCAGGGGTCATATTACCCTGATATACAGTGTGTCCCAAGAATTCCAACTCTTTGCATCCAATACAACATTTTGTTGGCCTAGCAGTTAAGTTCGCCTCCCGAAGTCTATCAAACAACATCTCCAGAGCTTCAATGTGTTCTTCAAATGTCTCTGTGGCGACGAGAATATCATCCATGAAATTCGTGATACATGGGTTATTCAGGGGATCCAACAATTTGCGCATCATCCTTGAAAACACACTCGGAGCATTTTTCAGTCCGAATGGTAGCATATTGAATTCATAATGTCCATCCGAAGTGCTAAAAGCCAAATAAGGTCTCACTTCAGGCTTCACTGGGATCTGGTAATAGCCTTTACTAAGATCCACCTTTGAAAAGTATTTTGCCTTGTTCAGTCTGGCAAATAACTGTTTTGTGTCTGGTAATGGATCCACTTGTCCTTCTGTGACAGCATTCAGTTTCCTGTAATCTATGCACAGTCTGTGTTCCCCAGACGGTTTTCTCAACAAAACGACACTAGAACTAAAAGATGATTCACTGTGCGAAATAATCCCCTCCTTCAACAAATACTCTATTTCTTCCTTCAATGCCTTCTCCTTCGCGAACGGAATAGAATAGGCTCTCATACAGATTGGGTTTGAGTCTACCAGTTTCATGTCATACTGTAGCAAATTTGTATGGCCTGGTTTATCTGTTAATACATCTGTATGTTCCTCCAGAACCTGTTGAACTCTCTCCCTCTGGTTTTTAGTCAGGTGCTTACTGACTTTTACCTGTGCTGCGGTTTCACAAGGATGTAATGGGTATTCATGTGAGGTGAGTGGTTCTTTTTGCATCTGGGTTGCAATAGCCAAGGTCAATAAGGGGGTGCTTTCCTGGAGTGGTCTGTCCAGATACTTCTTTAACAGGTTTACATGATAAACTTTCTCCTTCCCCTTTTTGTCAATTTTATAGTTTGTTCTAGACACCTTCTCTAGAACCGTATATGGACCTTGCCAACCAATTTGTAATTTATTCTGGCTTCCGGGTAGTAGAAGCAGCACCTTCTCTCCGACTGCCAGTTCCCTGTCCTTTGCCTTCCTATTAAAATATGCTGCATGTTTCTTCCTGGCTTGCTTCAAATTATCATTTGCCAGTTTCCATCCAGCTTTCAAACGAGTGGTCAGTTCGTTCACGTATTGATACGATGAGGTAACAGTCTCTTCCGCCTTCTCATCTGTCCAGGTCCTTAATAGAGCTTCTAATGGACCTTTTATTGGCCTCCCAAATAGCAGAGTTGCGGGAGCCATCCCGGTTGAACTATGTGGTACCTCCCGGTACGCAAACAATGCGGCGGGCAGGAATTGATCCCACAGATCCGGTTTTTCGTGTGCCAGCTTTCTCAGGATAGAAATGAGAGTCCCGTTGAACCTCTCTACCTGGCCGTTCCCTTGTGGATGGTACGGACTACAATGAAAGTGTCTGGCTTGAAATAGCTTAAAAACTTCTTCCGTTAGTTTCCCCTTGAACTGAGAACCATTATCCGTCAAGATTTGATGCGGGAATCCTAATCGGGTAAATATTGTAAGTAGTGCCTCTGCTACATGTTTTGAATCAATTGATGGCAGGGCTACCGCCTCTCCCCACATAGAACAAGTGTCCACCAGAGTAAGGATGTAACTGTTCCTCCTCTTGGTCCGAGTGAGAGGTCCTACAATATCCACTGCAACCCTCTCAAAAGGTGTTCCCACTATGGGCATTTCCCCTAGAGTTGCAGGAGCAGTCCAGTGCTTTGGAGCTACCCTTTGACATTCTGGGCAGGATTTGACATATCTTTTTATATCCTCCGTTATCCCTGGCCAGAAGTAATGACAAGCTATACGCTGTCCTGTGGCGCTGATCCCCATGTGACCACTGAAGGGAATCGCATGCCCGAGTTCCATCACTTTATCTCTATATGAAGTGGGAAGAACCAGCTGGTTGTGACCATTTGTTCCAGTTCCGGCCTTCCTGTATAAGAGTTTGTTCTTCATGAAATATTCCCCCTTGCTCGGAGGTGTGTGGCATTTGGGCAATTTTTTAAAACAGGGCTTGAGTGTCCTATCCTCAGCCTGCGCCTTCCTCATCTCCTCTGGATGAGCATTTATAGGTTCACCTTCTTCCTCCTTCTTCTGTGACCTGGTCTGCACTGTCGCCATGATCACAGGTTTCTCGGGATTCCCCAAGAAGACGTATCTACACCCCAATATCAGAGGGTAGATTGGTTCATCTATCACTGCTGCTCTGATTTCTCCCTCCACATAGCGAGTTTTCACCGTTATCCTTGCGATGGGAAGTGTCATGAGTGGTATGTCCTTAGTCGCCCCTTGTATTTCCACTGTTTCTGTGGTATACTGACTTGGGTCCACTAGGCTAGACTTCACAACTGAATCATAATCCAAACCTGTATCATAAAGGCACCTTATGGTGACCCCATTACAAATAACATCCTCACAAACTGGGGGGGTGATAAGGTTCCTGTTGTCCATTAGGATTAACCTTTAATCTTCGCGTCCCCGACTTCATTGCAGCAATGTTTGAAGGTTTCCTTCTACAAAATTCGGTGTTATGGTTATCCTTCTTGCACCATTTACACCATCTTTTTCCTTGGTTCAACGGTTTTCTTTCATTGAACTTTTGGTCATTGAACTGTGAGTTTCTGTCGCGATAGTCATTTCTTGGCCGCTCAAAGTTTGTCCTACCTTTATTTCCCTGCTCTCTATTATCAAATTTATTAAATTGCTGTGGAGCTTTAAAATTGTCTATGTGCTTCTTTTTAGCACCACTTACCTCTGCCTGAGCTGCCTGATACCTCTCAGCAACATTTAAAATTTCCCCCAACTTCTCTGCACCTTGTTCCATGAGAAATTTTCTCATGTCTGGAGCCATGGACTCTCTCAATTGCTCAATCATGATCATTTCTTTAAGATCTTGGGTCTTCCCCAGAGCCGTCCATTTCTCCAAATAGGTTTCTAGTCTAGCAGAGAATTGGTGGTATGTCTCCCCAGACAACAGTTTGGCATTTCTAAATTTCTTACGATAAAATTCACCATTCTTCTCGTACCTTAATAACAAAGCCTGCTTTAACATGTCATAATTGTCTTGGTCTTCCCTGTTCATTTTGGCAAATACTTCATAAGAAGTACCTCTCAATCCCTGTGATAGCTTTAAACTCCACCTCTCTCTCTCTAACCCATATGTAGTAGCTAATAACTCAAAACGTCCTAGGTACCCCTCTATGTCATCGTCTTTTTCAAAAAATGGTCTAAATGAAACCCCATAGCTGAGTTTGAGGCTCCCAGACTGGGCGTAGCATCTGAGGCAAAAGGGCTGGCACCATTTTCAGGAGCCGGGCCTTGTAATTCCAGCTCCCTTAGTCGTAATTCGTGCTCCCTTTGCAACCTTCTATCTTCTGCCTCCCTTTCGGCAGTCAACCTTTTTTCTTCTGCCTCCCTTTCGGCAGTCAACCTTTTTTCTTCTGCCTCCCTTTGCTGTCGTTTTTCTTCTGCCTCCCTTTGCTGTCGTTTTTCTTCTGCCTCAATCTGCAGCCTCTTAATTTCTCTATCAGCCTCAATTTGTAACCTCTTCTCTTCAGCTACCTTTCTATCTTCCCTTTCAATATATTTATCACATTCAGCCGTTACATATTGAATTAAAATCTGACCATCCATTCCCATCTCCTTTGCGGTCAGCACAGCAGCTGATCGGAATTTTGCTAGCTCCGCCATACTTTTCAGACAATATAATAATATACAAGCTAAATCTCTAACCAGTAAATACACTAAGTACTTCTTATGACTATAGTCTAACTAATTCTAACTAACCAGTTAACTAATTAATTATCACTGGCTGTGAAGATTCACCAACTTTTATCTGCAGGACACTTTTAATTTTAAAGGGAATTTCACAATTTTTTTCCCCTAATTTTATTTCTCCAACCAGGAGATCCTAATATTACTGTTGGGCTAATTATCCCTGGACAAGACCCCAATGTATGTAGTGGGTTTGATGGTATTGTATGATGGTGATATTACTAAATGTAATGTATGAGGCCAGCTGTGAAGGCTCCTGAGATAAAATGTAGTTGTGAATTGTCAGAAGGCCTTTCTTGCTACCACTACGACCTCACACTCAATTTTTTTTTTTCTTAATGAATGTAGCTATGTAAAATGTCTAGGGTAATGATATGTAATGTGGTGTGATAGTTATAGATACACCCACAGATATTTAAGCAGACTAATAATATTTAACAAATATTATAATACACTGAACTAACTCAAGAGTGTAAAATTTTTGATAGAATTATATTACATTTATTTGTTCTGGATCAAGTTTTATGTTGACCAGAACTTTTTTTTAAAAAAAAAAGGATTTAAAAATTATGAAAGAAATGCATGGAATGTTACATAATAAATGCAAGAGTGTACATATATAAGTACTAGACTAGTTAGTTTTATTAAAATGTTCTAGTAGTCATCTACTTGGGAGGATAGTTAATGCTTGTGCTGTTGGGGTGGCCTCATCACACCTGTCTATATTGACTACACAGTGTCCAGTAAATTACAGGAATTTTATGGGGTATTAGTAACTAAAAGGCGTTGGTGAACTTCCAGCAGACCAGAGGCTCACTCAACTTGCATATGTAGCTCTGGTGCTGAAATCTGGTGGTCCCACCTCTCCGTGCTGGCGGGCAATAATAGTGGTCTCTGTCACAACGTACTGCACAGATACACTCGAGTAAAATCACCAACTGAATGGACACCGCCTTGTTGACAACTGAAACTCACAGCTCTGCAATCAAAGTATTGGCTATGTGTCAAAATTCTATCCTCTACCCACGTCTGGACACAACACGGACACAACAACCACATCATACAGACAGGTCAGATCTCTCTGACCAAACAGCACATTTACCATGGTGGTTTTACATCAGATAGGTCCTCCCAGACTATAGATTCTGAAAAATATTTATTAGTTTCCTTCCCTAAAAGTGGATAGGTAATATGTTTCATTATTCTCAACACTTGATCTGTCTTTCCTAACCCTTGCTGGAGTTTATGTATATTGTTGGTCCCTAGACCCTGACTTGGGCGGGGGGTCTAGAGCAAATCCCTACTTGTTTGTAAGGCTAGATTATGATATGGCAGTATCAAATCACTCGAACATTAAACAATATTCAAAATATACAAAGAAATAATTTCAATCTTACCAGATTATGAATAAAGAACACAGAAATGCTAGCAAAACTCAGCTGAGCTGCTGGCTATAGTATGGCGTCCCTGAACTTATTTCACTTTCTTTCATTTGGAAATCACCACACTTTAAAATACTGTGTCTATCATCGAACAACTATTGAGGAATGGCCCCACTTGCGCGTCTGAGCGCCGATAAAATGATTGTCTGTGGCCAATCACTGCCTAGGTTTATTTCAAATTCAAATTTCCTACCCTAAAGTCATTTCAGTCATGCTTCAGTCAAGTATGGATGTTTATCTGTTAGTCTGTCCGTCTCTACTTGTTTTTTTCAAAAAACGTACTTGATTTTTGAACCAACCTTTCTCTCCCCTCCAAAATTTTGTCGTTAAAAGTTATATTTAGACACAGCTCCCACCAATGTCCCTTCGCTTCCCTACTAAGTAGATTTGAACACCTGCGTCTCATGGTCGTGTTTTTTTTGTGCAAATAGCGACACTTTTTATTCCATACAGTCTGTCGCTGATGTGAACAACACTGTCTTTTGTCATTATCTTCAATATTATCTATCCGTCTGTAAAATTAAGAACATATTAGTTCACTGCTCAGAATGGGCCATCCGGCCAGCTAATTTTTATATTCCTAACATTAATATTACGAAAAAGTTACTTTTTAATTTTTTGTAATATTCCAAACATCTGCGTTCTGCCGCTGAATTCAAATCAAAGGCTTGGTATCGCAAAAGCGACCAATAAATGACTGTGGCGTAACATATCCAAGGTCCCTTCTGTCGAGTTCCGTACTTTATGTCAACTTGGGAAACGTGACTTTTCTCCGTTTCCCCCCCAATTGCGTCTCCTTAGCCTTTCTAGTCTCACGCAATCTTTCCAGTCATATTTTTTCCTTTTTATCCGCCGTTCCCCTCCTGTCTAGCAAGTCAATTTTTATGGAGGGTGATGACCCGCGGTCTGGGCGATCATGTACTATCAGCAGCCTACGCATTATGTTTTTATCCTTACATGTTATCTTTGGAGGTATTTTACCGTTGTATCTCTGTCAATTTCACTACAATGGTGTACAATCTTTACTACAGACACTTAGAATACACAATCTCACAGCCCGTCCATCCAAAATAGAAATTGGGTTCAATGAAATTTCGTTTCTAGAACACAAAATTGGCAAAGAAGTAATACAACCTGAAGAATCTAATTTAAAACGCATACTTGATCTTACAATCCCAATTACAAAGAAGCAAGTGCGGGGTTTATTAGGGTTGGTGAATTTTTACCACAAGTTTATTCCAAGGTTCTTGTCTTTGACTGCTGTCTTATCTGATCTAACTAAAAGAGATATACCTAACAAAGTAATCTGGAAAGAACAATGTAACCAGGCATTCTTCTTCTTCTTTGATCCATAACCGCCAACCGTCAAAGCAGTCAGTGGCCATCACGCCTGGTGGCGTCTTGTAGGGCAGCAACAAATTGATTCCAGTTTGCTCGGTCGGTGGCCATCCTTCGTATAGTGCCCCAACTCTGGTTCATTATTTGCATCTCGGCTTCCACAGTTCTCCGCCAAGTTGTTTTTGGTCGGCCTCTCTTTCGCTTTCCCTCGGGGGTCCATAGCATAGCTGTTCTTGTGATGGTATCAGGGTCCCTTCTGAGGACGTAGCCAACCCAACTCCAGCGTCTGCCAGCTATGATGGTGGGCATATCCTCTTGATTACTCCGAATAAGTAGTTCTTGGTTGCTGATGGTGTTTGGCCAAATGATTCGGAGAATTTTCCTTTGGCAGATTGTGTGGAAGGAGGACAGTTTCGACATTTCCTTCTCTGTTACTCTCCAGCATTCCGCACCATAAAGAAGCACAGAAAGTACACAGCTTTCATATAGTCTTAATTTGGTGTTTGTGCTGTACTGGGAAGACTTCCAAATGTTGTTGAGACAAGCAAAGGCTGTTCTCTCTTTATTCATTCTGCTGTCCTTGTTTGTTCCGCCGTCAGGTGTTACTATGCATCCTAGGTAAGTAAATGTGTCTGTCTGTTCTAACTTCTGGTTCCTTACTGTTATTGGCTCAGGATTGTCCACATTTAGTGTCATGATCTCTGTGTTCTTCAGATTGATGTTCAGTCCAACCTGCTGACCATACTTATTAAGTCTATCCGTTTTTTCTTGGATGTGTTGTTGTGAATGCGCGAGTAGTGCAACGTCATCTGCATAATCCAGATCTTACAGTGTAGAAAACGTTGTCCATCTAATTCCTCTTGGACTGCCTTCTGTTGTCTGGCGCATCACCCAATCTATGGCTGTGAAAAATAATGTTGTTGATAAGGGACATCCCTGTTGTACTCCTGTTTTCATTTCGAAAGTTACATTATTCAATCCAACACTGCATGTAAAGTTAGAATAGAGGCTTTTTATGATGGAAAGAATGCAGCTGGGAATTCCATAAGCCTTCGGTATTTTTTAAAGGTTGTCCCTGTATGCTGTCTTAAGCCTTTTCAAAATCAACAAAGTTAATGTATAACTGTCTTTGAGCCATTCTGAGCACTGCTCTATAATGTTCCTGAGGGTGAATATATGATCTGCACATCTTCAGTTCTTTCTAAAACCCGCTTGTTCTTTCGTCAGTTTATGGTCAACTGCTTTTGAAATTCTCTGGATGATTATCCTGCCTCGTATTTTGCTGGGAACTGAGAGGAGAGTAATTCCTCTCCAGTTGTTGCAGTCTGCAAGGTCGTCCTTCTTGGGCAATTTGATAATTATTCCTTTACTCCACTCTGTTGGTGTTGTCTCAGTTTCCAAGACTTGTGCAAATAGTGGTTCTAATAGTTCTGCTGCTAGTTCAGGGTCTGCCTTGAATAACTCAGCATTTAGATTGTCGTGACCAGGCGATTTTCCATTTTTTAATCCATTGACAGCTGTGATGATTTCTCATTTTCGTGGAATGTCTGTATTTATGTCTGTCACTTTCAGCCTCAGGAACATTCAGCTGAGTCTCTGGTGGTTCCTTATTCAGTGTTTCTCTGAAGTGATCTGCCCATCTTGCTTCCTGAACCAGGTGTGACGGTGCCTAGTATTATTACTTCCCTGTGTTAAGGGATATAACTGCGAGACTTTCTTTACTGGAATTCTTCTGTGGAAGACTGGTCATACATCAGAGATGTTGCTTCCAGAAGTAAGGAAAAAACCAGGTAATAAGGAATGCCCGTAAATGCCTATTGTTGTCAAAATCGTGCTTGAAGGTTTGATTGTAAACAGCTAATTTCAACAGTCAGGGAAAATGCTAAGAGTGTAGTATATTTGAGAATTCCAAATAGTTATACGAAATATTCTTTATTCATTTTGTTTGACGAACGCTGGCATTTCCAACCTTATTTCTGGTGGGGAGGAAAGGAAAAACTGCCAGCATTAGCCTCGATGGCTAAAGGCTTACTACTTTCAGAAGTCGTGTTATGGCATGTCTGGTCTCTGGAAAAACCTAACGAAATAAAACATCGATTCGAAACTTTCAATAAACTAGATCGAACTTACTTGACGTGGAGAAAACCAAATTACAATTTGCAGCATGGGTCAGCGCTGGTTCACTGATGGCCCTGGTTGATAGTGGATGTCCGGACGGTTATACACATGTCCTAACGTGTTAGTCAAAGCTTGTTATGTTCTCAATAGGGGATGCGCCAGGTTGCTTCACACCTCAAGAGAGAACGCCTTATGTTGTTTTGACTCTTGCTACTGAGATAACTCTCTCAGGCTCTGACTGGTTACTATGATGCATCAGTCTTTATACTAGTCCGGTTCTATGGCTTGCCGGATGAAATTATTTCTAATTGGAGTTAAGACCGGAAACCGTCTTATGATTGTCTTGAGGCCTAGCTGACTGTTAAAATAATCTTTAACTAACTAACTACGAAATCTCTAGTCTAAAATTATTGTTACTAAGTGAGAATGACCAACCATTGTTCTAGGTTCTCTTTAATCTAAATGTTTTCCGGCCTAACTTGTATGGAGGCCACACAAGGTTTGATGACATCATGGGTTTATGTGTGCCATGACTGCTGATGTAATTGATTATTGACTAGTGTTTATTTTTTACTAACTAGTCGTTATTACGGATGAGTTTATCTTCTTGTGGTAACAAGTTGAATAATTTGAATATAGACTGAAGATCATCTAGGGTACAGGCATCATACTGATAACACGAATGGAGGGGTAAAAACGTACATGGTATCAATGGTTCAAGAACCCCACGTCGTCATTTGCAGGGTCCACAGAATATTCTTACGTTTAATCTACATCAGAGATAATGACATCAGTGAAATGGCATGGCATAATATACATGTATTATCGTTGCATTCTTCAACAGTCTCGTCTTAACCATACATTTCTGGCCGCTGTACTAGAGGTGAGATCCACCCAAGTAATGTGGGTCAGATAATTATACTTCTGCAGACTATCACGAGCTTCTCACTAAGTTCTTATACATCTTAGTAATAATAGTGGCGGCCTTCGAAGAATAGATAAATTGCCACTAGGAGCTCTTCCTCCGCAACATAAGGAGCTTGAATCAAATACGTCTTATCATGAAGACCACAGATAACGAAAGGCCAAGAATTTTAGCCGTTAGCATAAATTAGTGCGCAACGCATTACGTCATTAACAACTGGTGACGTATTAAATATGTAGCGTTCAATATAAGTGAAAACCCGTGCGAAAACATGATTGAACACAGAGAGACATATTACCGCAAAATTAACTGGTAATAGCCTGTGTGTGTTCATGATACAAAATACATTAATATTCTATCTTTAACAATACCCCTGTCGGTCGGGTTAAAGAAATCAAAGAATTTGATTTTTTTTCGCAATAACTGAGATATACTACATCGAGTAGGTCAAAAAATCGAATCGAAAAACGGCCACAATTGATCACATAATACTGTCAATAATATGGTCATCGTCAAAATGCGAAACAGTCAAAACAGAGAGTCAAAACTGTATGCATATGTACTAGTGGAAGCAATGATGCAATACAGTAAGATGTCCGTCATAAGTCAAGAAAAGAAAAGAAAAGTACAATATGTCAATCATACAATATGAAAGAAGATAAATGGAAAGAGACACAAAAGTGCATGCGTGTGATATGAGATAAGAAATCAGGAGAAAAAAGAAGTAACTGATAACAGCATGGCACAACAAAAAATTATGTTTTATCTCCCCGAACACAATGGATGGATACAACAGATGAAACAACTAGCCGAAGGTAATGCACATTATGAAAATTTATAAACAAAGTAAACTATGTGAAGTGTTAAACAAAGAGGTCACATATAAAAGTTCAATTATATGCTAGTTATAGCGAATGTAACTAAAATGTCAAGAAAATAAAGCTTAATTGCCCGAAAAATGTTTTTTAAACTGCTAAAGTCCATAAAATCACTGCGAAATAGTCCACAGGACAATTAAGTTAATGTGTACTCTAACAAAGCCACCACAAAACCTTAGTTCATGCAACGTTCATGTATATCGTAAGATAGTTCCTAGAGACACATTCCAAAGGTGAGCGATCAGGGTGCGTAGTTAGAACGTATCATTATCGCACCGAATCATGATAGTCAAAACCAAAGTAAGAGCAGGAAATGCTGTTAGATCGTAACATAAATGTCGAAACACTTGTCACAGAAAAAAAAAATCAGTCATGTCAGAAGATGAATCGGGTACTGGCATATGTTGCATATCCACATCCGAAATGATCAAAAGCTATACAATACAGTCTGTTTGTCTGTTTATCAGCTTCAAGGACCTGAAAGTGTCGGAAAGTAGTCTTATAGATGCGTCAGTCCATCGTATCAATTTATGATTGAGCACAGCCATATAGAATGTCAGCTACAACGTTAGTTGATCCCGGGATAGCTTGTATATCAAACTGGAATGGTTGCAATAAAATGGCGAAACATTCAAGTTTTGCGTTCTTGTGGTTAGCACGCTTGAGAGCAGCTGCAGACTTCTGGTCAGTCTGTATAATAAACGATGCTCTGAGAAGGTATCGTTCCAGTTTATGAATGGCCCAAACGACGGCCAAGAGTTCCCGCTCTAACATATGGTACTTTTCCTCGGTGTCAAACAGCTTGCGGGAGATATACAACGTAGGATGTAAGACTCCATCAAATTCTTGCATCAAACACGCACCCAATCCTAGAGAACTAGCATCTGTGCTTAGATAATAAACAAGATTTATGTTTAGTAACCTCAAAATAGGAGGATTAGAAAAAACATGTAATATATGGGCAAAGGCAGCCTGGCACTCTTGTGACTAATGTACGTTATTTGGTAAACCCTTTCTTAATAGAAAGGATAGGTCAGTAGTGACAAAGAAAGCAACATATTTGGGATCGAACCCACGACTCGCGTAATCAGCATGAAATAGTGTGCTGGGCGAAAGCAACATAGTAGTGAAAAAGATATCATGATAATTATAGTTACGTGAGCGTACAACGACTGACAGAGAAGGTACATCATGCTGTATTGGCTGAGCTTGATGATAACAATCAAAGCAAATAATGCCGAGCACAGGTGTAACATAAGGACTATAGGGAAATAAAGACATTATGCCAAAGTGTAAATGAAAGAAGAAGTGTTCTTGACAAGATGAGCTGAACAAACAGATATCATCTATGTAGGCAATGATGTCAGATCTATGGGAAATAATTCTGCGCCTCATTCGGACGAATGTGGCAGGGGCGTACATAAGCCAGAAAGGCATAAATCTATATAAAGGTATAGCACAAAAAATGCAAATATAAACGTGTTAATATCTGCGTCACAACGGGCTGATCACCCGTTTGCTAGTCACTTTGATTACGGAAACAACAGCAAATGGGCTGATTTGCCGTTGCCCTAAAGACGCCACTAGGCGTGATGGGAAACAATGGCAAAGAAAACCTATCTGCTGTTGCCCTAAGACGCCACTAGGCGTAATGGCCTCTGACTGCTTTGACGGTCGGTGGCTAAGGACGGAAGAAGAAGAAGAATATCTGCGTGGAGCAGAATCAGGTACCAATTGCAAATTGAGGGAACGGGGGTGAAAAGAAGCACAATTGTCCTGCCCAACCACCATACGAGTGTCACTATTGGTATAGAAGGAAACTAAAGCCTCAGTATACTTGATATTGGGAAATGGCAAAATACGTACAAATTTGACGTCTGCAGTGAAGTTAAAAATGTCATGTAGTGCCTGTTGGCAGATTTCGCACTAGTACAGTGCGTGAGTATGCTCTATTGCCTCGAGAAGACATCTCATTTTTGCGAAACTGTAAGCAAGGGTGGTTAGCACCCTTAGTCAAATGAGAAACATGGTCATTTATCTTTCTCATGGATGACATATCATTATTAAATGATGTATCATACTGATTGAACTGAGTATGATACCTATCCCTATTCGAGCCTGTAGGTTTGGAGCATGTCGTAGAAGACAGCTTAATAGGCATAGTTAAACCTTTCTTTCCAGATGTACTGGTATTAGTTTGACCAGGTAAGGTTTTACTATCATTATCATCAACCTTACGTGTATCACCATGACTCTTATTAGTACATTTTGTGTCACCTTTGACAACCTAATCTACACTCTGAAGAGTAGATGTACTGTGAGCATGTCTCCATGACTTACTCCCAGAAGAGGCAGTATTGTTTCGAATAGAAACAATGTCATCAGAGTGATGTCGAGGGAAGTTGTATCTGCCTCGACATGATATCTTTACTTGTTCAGGTTGTGCTGATCTGTTTGTATCACACTTAGTACCACCTGCATGTTGTACAATAGTTTTTTCATAAGTAATGTGTGACAATATATTTTTGTGTAACACAACATCCAGCAAACCATCAACTGTTTTTCTTAATTTAGTAATTTCCAAATCCTTGAGTGCAATGTCTTTACGTTGCCTCTTATTTACTTCCTCAAGGTTTCCCTTTTTACTCGTCTCCTCAATGAGTAATGCCTCAAAGTTAGCCAACTTATCACGAGTCAAATTTTCTTGATGACTATGAAGGCATCTGAGTTCTTGATTTTCAAGTTCAAGTGCTGCCACTTTACTCTCCAACTGACTCCAAGAATATTTCATGTTCCAGTCTGTCACTTCTTTCATTTCAACCTTCAATTTCAAAAGCGAAACCTCAGATGTCAGCTCCTGAATCTGAGCCACTTGTGCATGACAGTCTACCCTAAAAGCTGTATTAAGCTTATCAAGTTCACCACTGACACTCTTTTCTTTGTCAAGTAATTTTTTTAATGAGCTTATCTCATCCTCTAGCTCATTTTTCTCCTCATAAAGTTTATAATGTCTTAATTTATTCTCATGCTGAAGAGCTAATTCTTCCCTTATTCTCTTCTGTTCAGCTAATTCTTCCTCATCGCTTGCCACTTTTTCTAACCACTTTAATTCTTCTTCCAGCGCAGTGGATGCATATGATTTTAAAGCTTCACCCTCCAAATCAAACTCCTTTCCAATCCTCATAAAATACTCCAAGGTAGCCATAATTCACTATTAGTCGAAATATAATACAATATCTTGTTGCTTTACAGTGTACTGTATGCAAAGAATGTGGCAGTAGTTAATAACAATAATAGCAATGCAAGTTATGCAATATCAATGGAGTGAAGAAGACCCCAAAAAAAATTGGTGCAAGAAAAAGACAATTATATATAAAGTAATAGCATAAGAAAAACATATGACAAACAGTGAAACACTAGCAGTAAGGAAAAAAAATACTAATGGCGAACCAAAGGTAAAACAGCAAATGGGACAAATCTCACTGCTAAAAATAGACAACACAGGACCCAGACAAGGTATAAACAGATAACTTGTATAAACCAAGTGTTAGGGAGATGAGAAACACAGCACGAACAAAACAGTTACCAAATAAGAAAAAAAGTAACAGACCAACAATGTATCTACGAACGAATAAACGACACTTCACAACTAACATGAATTATCATAAGAAGCAAACAGTAGTCTGCACATCGGTGAGATTGCTCGAACCGGGAACACTACTGAATGAGATTTACAAGAATAATCCTATAGAACATTCAATGTGCGTTCATCTTTCAATGACATGTTCTCGCTGGCATTGAATCTCCACCCATCCGTCCCGCAAAGACAAAGAACAAGAATAGTACTAGAAAAAAAGTGATGAAAGGATCTACCAACACGTAACTGCTCACTATGCCTTAAAAAAAACAACAAGCCACTTATCTGAAAATCCTCCAGATGCTAGTTCGAAGATGAATCCAGCGCTGCCAGAGAATCATGGTCCAACACAGACGTGTAGATATAAGTGCTCGAACAAGTAGTGGCCACGAACATCAATTGAAAACGACAGTAAACTTGGAAAACGACATCTGGACGTGGACTTGAGGTGAAACAATCATAGCAGGAAACATGGCGGAAATTGACGGTTAACAGCTAAGCCGACAGTCATGTGTAGAAAGTACCAGAATATGCAGATCAGGGTTGACGGTGAAAATGTCACAAACGTACCGGAAAAAATTCTGCATTCACGATCAGTCTTTTCTTGTTAGTACTGGATTTTCAAACTGTTTCTCATCACGATATGGTTTTCTTGAATTAGATTTCGTTCCCGTCACTGGAGGCCACCAGATATTTAGTTGTTACGGATGGGTTTATCTTCTTGTGGTAACAAGTTGAATAATATGAACATAGACTGCAGACCATCTAGAGTACAGGCATCATAGTGATAACACGAATGGAGACGGGTGAAAACGTACATCACATCAATGGTTCAAGAACCCCCAAGTCGTCAGGTCCACAGAATATTCTTACGTTTAATCTACATCAGAGATAATGACATCATTGAAATGGCATGGCATATTATACATGTATTATCGTTGCATCCTTCAACAGTTTCGTCTTAACCATACATTTCTGGCCGCTGTACTAGAGGTGAGATCCACCCAAGTAATGTGGGTCAGATAATTATACTTCTGCAGATTACCACGAACTTCTCATTTAGTTCTGATACATCTTAGTAATAATAGTGGCGGCCTTCGAAGAATAGATAAATTGCCACTAGGAGCTCTTCCTCCGCCACATAAGGAGCTTGAATCAAATACGTCTTACCATGATGACCACAGATAACGAAAAGCCAAGAATCTTAGCCGTTAGCATAAATTAGTGCGCAACGCATTACGTCATTAACAACTGGTGACGTATTAAATATGTAGCGTTCAATATAAGTGAAAACCCGTGCGAAAACATGATTGAACACAGAGAGACATATTACCGCAAAATTAACTGGTAATAGCCTGTGTGTGTTCATGATACAAAATACATTAATATTCTATCTTTAACAGTCATTCATAAGTACTTTACTATAATTTTAATAGTTGTTGCGACGTAGTAGGTCATACGGTTACACAGGCATTACATATGCAGGTTTCATGACACGTGGGAAGAGCATGTGTATGGTGTACAATCTTTACTACAGACACTTAGAATACACAATCTCACAGCCTCAAAATGGAAACAGGGTTCAATGAAATTTCGTTTCTAGGACACAAAATTGGCAAACATGTAATGCAACCTGACGAATCTAATTTAAAACGTATACTTGATCTTACAATCCCAACTACAAAGAAGCAAGTGCGGAGTTTATTAGGGTTGGTGAATTTTTACCACAAGTTTATTCCAAAGTTCTTGTCTTTGACTGCTGTCTTATCTGATCTAACTAAAAGAGATATACCTAACAAAGTAATCTGGACAGAACAATGTAACCAGGCATTACAAAACATAAAAACGCATTTTTCACAATATCCTATATTACGAGTGCCAGATTTAAAACGATCGTTTACTGTTGTGACAGATACTTCGCTCCCCGCAATAGGCGAGTGTTTGGGACAAAGTTGTAATGGCAAGTTTCATTCGATCTATTACTTGAGTAGAAAACTGTCGGAAGCAAAATCCAAATACTATATTTTCGACAGAGAACTGTCGAGTATGGTATGGACTTTGAATAAACTTCATAAATTTGTGGTAGGTACGTGTCAAGATGCAATTTTGAGAAGTTGCTATGGTTGTATGCTCCTGGGTGAGCAAGGTTTACTGAGTACATTGTTGTGGCAAACGTGATTGCACTGTAAGTCGAGTTTAACGTTTGTTAGTTGCATGTGAAATTTGCATGAGCAGCTGAGCTTTGATTGTTATGACATGTGACTAAAGTAGTAGTTATTATTGGCTAGAGTTAACCTGAGGTATGGAAGGTGAAAAGGTTACAAGGTTGTCCAAAGGGAGTTGACAGACGTTGTAGAAGGGAACAGACGTGTCCCGTTGTTGCTCTTGTGTAGAAGAGCTGGTGTTTGTTGTGTGGTTTTAGTTGTTGCTAGGGTCGATGTTACATATGATCTTGGAAGTTAGCGTAGTCCCAGAAGTGATATTAGTATTATTTGAATATTGGTAGGTTGTCGAGATAGATTGGTAATTTCTTGTGCTTTTTTAATACCTCATAAATATGGCCTGTACTAGTTGTTATTATATTATGTCGAGATTGACACAGTCTTTAAGTTCATTTATTTATTGCTATATACAGAGAGGGACATGTCGAGATTGTCCTCTTTTCACACAACATGCCTGAGAAAGGTTCACCGAGTCTTTTGGCCGAGTGCCATCACCAGCCAGGGTCTGCTTGATCAGAGCAGGCGGGGGGACATGTACACCATCATAGCTGGCAGACGCTGGAGCTGGGTTGGCCATGTCCTCAGAAGAGACCCCGACGCCATCACAGGAACAGCTGTACTTTGGACTCCTGAGGGAAAACGAAAGAGAGGCCGACCAAAAACAACCTGGCGGAGGACTGTGGAGGCTGAGATGCAAAGAATGAACCAGAGTTGGGGCACTGTACGAAGGATGGCCACCGATCGAGCAAAGTGGAATCACTTTGTTGCCCTACAAGACGCCACTAGGCGTGATGGCCACTGACTGCTTTGACGGTCGGCGGCTACGGATCAAAGAAGAAGAGGAAGAAAGTGTGGAAACTTGTCCGCCAGACTACGTTGCCGTTGTTGTTGTTGCTGATTGTGTGAGATGAGTGGTAACAGTGATAGTGTCGCTGCTGTCAGGGACAAAGGTGTGCGTGTAAGCGCCTTATTGTCTCGTGACAGTACGCATTTTACAATAATGACAGATCAGAGAGCTTTGATGTATCTCCAAACTTGTAAATCACCTAGTGCAAGACTTACGAGGTTTGCGTTACAATTACAAGCATATAACTTTGATATCGTACATATAGAAGGAAATAATAATGTAATTGCGGACACAAAGTAAAGACTTTCTTGGGTATGGGAAGTGATGACAAACTTTATTTCTATTTATAATTGAGGGATATGTAGATTGTTTTGTGATATTTCCTTAGCGTTCACATGTTGATCACAAGTTGTTGATACATATTTTAACTTCATTTCACTCATAGTATACGATATAATCGATTGTCGATTTTATGGAATATAAGTTTCCATTTTATCATTACAATAATCTTGGTTAGATATTTACGACTATGAAATATTCACGAGCATGTTAAATAAGAATGTATGCATGGTGAATATATGGTAATCGATCATTATTAATCAATTAAGCTTAGTGGTGATGTTACCAACAGTAAGTCATTTATTTAGGATGACGGCATGGAAAGTTGCAGTTTCCAGTAGCGCGCAAAAGGGAAAGGGGGGGTGGGTAATATGGGGTGTCTGCCCATGCACACCACATGTTAGATTGTTTGAGTTTGAGTCAGTGCTGATAAATGCGGCACTATTGTGAATATTTAAAATGAGGTGCACCAGAGAAATGACGTATGAATATTTTGCGTAGTAACAAGGTGTTTACGAAAACCCTTGAACAGTGTGGATGTGATTTGGCTGCGTCTCAACTTGCGTTCCAATGAGAACCCATTAAGAAGTGTTTTCTTTTTGAAGTATGTGGATGATATAATAAATGGTCACTCTAGAAACAGGGTTAATCCTGTCATGATGTTTTAGGGAACATATGGATCAATATATGCGAACGGATATGTATGCTTCAATGGAATCAAATATGCTTATTAAAATTGTATTCGTCCATGGAGGGAAACGGCCTTAATTTGTTGTCGTTGGTTGGGTCAGTTACAGAGCCCGTATTTTTGTTCTTGGAGATTTTATGAGAAAGCACATAAACGTTAGGAGATTTCACCCTAGACGTAATAGAGCAACGAGCAGTAATACAAAACAACAGAACGAGCAATCAAGTACAAACCAACATACTGGGTATATATTTCGAGTGTGGACGTGGGGAGCTATTTACTTGAAATATTAATAATAAAAAGAACTTAAAATGTGGAGAGAGCGCCCCACCACAGAAGGATCAACAGACTACACTTCAAACACTTATTGTTTTATTTTGAAGCCCATGTTCCTTCAGATGAAAAACACAAATGTAGTTATTCTCTTTAATGACTTAGCATATACAAGTTGTAATAGAAACTGCTTGGAGCTTATGAATTGGAAGCAGTGGCGCAACCTCTGCCCAGGTGAGTTCGCTACGTCTGTTGGGGAGGTTATATTTCGTGCTTATTTGTGCTTTCAGCTTTTGCACGATTGTTTATCAGTATCCGATATTGATATGAATATAATGTCCAGGGTTCTCTCTCTTTACGTGCCTGGCAAATAAACATTAATTTACTTGTGTGCACACATCTCTTTCTCCAACGAAAGTAATAACAGCTGAGTGACGGTTTATAACTTTAATACACATGACGAAACTTCACAATAGACCCATTGACGTGGTCAGGCAATTAGAACACAATCAAGATTAATAATAATAATAATAGTCACTAATTTGCATGAACAATCCTTTCATTCATTAAAAATGACATACAGTTGTATACTTCCATGTAAAGGATATTATACACAGGAATATATATTAGGGCTAAACACACATAGCCACATACACATCTCGACAGCCAGACGGCTGGTCACTCACTGTCCCCTTCGCTGCTAACTCTCTCTTTTCACAGGCCTCGTTAGCAATCATTTCCCAGCCGGTGTCATCACGTGACATAGAGTGGCTATTTGCTGGGGAAGCGAAGTGCCAAACTGGGCAATAACACTAATGCATTTTCTACTTCCAACATTGCCCCCCTGTTCCCAAGCGGAAACCAAGGTTTTCGCTTGAGAACAGTGGATAGTTAGCCCAAGAACTATTAATCTATTAGGAAAGAAAAATCATACTGTTCAGAATAATATATATGAAATATTAATTGTATTACGAAATGACATGAAAACAGATATATCTAAACAGTTTAAACAAAATGTAATCCAATGTTTTTAAAAAATGCAATTGAAGTCGTAAAATAAATGTTTCAGTAATATATCACCTGAAAAACAAAACAAGATCAGGCAATATCAACATCTGGCACCAACAATTTCACTCTCCAGTTACATTCCTTGACAAGAGGTCTGCCAGAAAGTTTTCTGATCCCTTGATTGGAATAATTGTATATCTATATTCTTGGATAAGCAAGAACCATCTGTGTAATCTACTGTTGGTCATAGTTTTTTTTTAGGGATGTTAGTGGACGGTGATCCGTCTGGAGGTAGAAGTGTGCGCCAAGTAAATAGCGTGATAACTTGCCCATACACCAAATGATGGACAAGAGTTCTCTTTCACTGGTGGAATACCGAGTTTCTGCTGGTAGCAACTTCCTGCTTACATACAAGCATGGATGTGGAGTATCATTGAACCATTGCAACAGGCAACCACCAATGCCAGTCTGAGAAGCATCCGTCCTCAGAAGAAATGGCATAGTGATATTAGGTAACACCAAAATAGGTGCCTTGGAAAATACATTTTTAATTTTGTTCAAAGCTGCACTGCAAGTGTCGGACCAAACAATTTTATTAGGAGCTCCCTTTTTAGTCAAAGATGACAGGACAGAAGAAATAGATGAAAAGTTCGGAATGAACTTGTGATAGAAGATAATGAGTCCTAACATGCATCTTACCTGTTTCTTTGTCCGAGGGATATCTAATTCTGATATGCGTTTGACAGTCTGCTCATCAGGGTATAACATGTGTTTACCAACACGGTAACCAAGAAATGAAATTTCTCGACAACCAATCGGAACCTTTGAAGGTCTAACTGTCAAACCATGCTTTCTGAGCAGCATTAATAAAGATTTTAATCCTGTGATATGTTCTTGCCAAGAACTATGGAATAAACAGATGTCGTCTATATATGTGATGACATCAGACCTATCTCCTAAGAGTCTCCGCATCATGCGCACAAAAGTCGCAGGAGCATTGACAAGGCCAAAACACATATAATTCCATTAGAATAAACCATATGGAGTCATAAATGCGGTTAGCGGTTTGGCTTTATCAGTTAAAGGGATCTGCCAATATCCCTTGCATAGATCTAGTTTGCTAAAGTATGTAGCCTGGGATAGTTGTGATAAGAGATCCTCCAAAACAGGCATAGGCTCAGTATCTGTGAGAGTGACACTGTTAAGACGTCTAAAATCAATGCAGATGCGAAGAGATTTGTCCTTCTTTCTAACTAGAACCATAAAAAAAAATAGGATGATTCAGAAGGAGAAATGATGCCCATGCGTAGCATATCCTTAAGTTCACTATCCACCTGAGATCTGTAGCATAAAGGTATAGTATATGGTCTGAGTTTGATAGGGTGATCATCACTCAATGTAATATCATGAGATATAACATCAGTGTGACCTGGAAGTTCAGTTAGCACTTCAGAGAAAGATTCTAAAACAGCAAGAGCCTGTTCTCGATAACCAGAATCTAAATCCCCTGATACAGTTACATCTCTCCAAGATTCGGAAGATGTTAAAGGCAGCAGCGGAAAATTAAAAGAAACATCGCTCGCTGTAGAATCATCAGATTCCACAACAGCTGACAAAGTCTGTCGAACCGGTTCATCAGAAATACTGTACAAGATATGTTCTAACTCTGCAGGGCGCTCCACATACAATTTTAACATATTAATGTGAAATGTTTTAATTTTGCCCCTTATGTCAATGGCATAATCTACATCAGTTTTCTTCTCAACCACCTTAAAAGGGCCCTGCCAGGAAATTAGCAGTTTATTTTCCTTGGTCGGAAGAAGTAGCCATACTTGTTCTCCTGGTAAGAACGAACGTAATTTTCGAGATTGGTTGCAGCGCACTCTCGACCTGTGTGAAGCATTACGTATCATACTTGATGCATAAGTACATGCATCCACAAGGCGTTGCCTGAGATCAATGACCAGTTCATAGCTGGTTCTGACAGTATTATCCTCCACTGATCCCAACAACAAATCCTTGAGTATGAGCATAGGACCTCTAGGGTTGGCACCATATACGAACGCAAATGACGAAAAGCCAGTGCTCTCATGGGGCACTTCTCTGTAAGCAAATAAGACTGCTGATAACATTCGGTCCCAGTCACGAGGACATGTCTCGGTGACTTTGCCTAACAACTGATTAAACGAGCCATTGAAACGCTTGCAAACACTATTGCTTTCCGGATGGTATGGGCTTGTGAACGAATGCTTAATTGCTAACGTGTTCTCAATATCTTTCATCATTTGAGACATAAATTGAGTACCACGATCTGATAAGATTTCATCAGGAAATCCTATGCGACAAAAATAACAAATAAAGCATCAGCGACAGCTGCTGAAGAGATAGTCTTCAATGGTATGGCCTCCGGCCAACGTGTACATAAGTCTATACACGTTAGGATATATCGATATCCTCTATCTGACATGACAGACATAGGACCAACTGTGTCAACCGCAAGCTTGGTGAAAGGCCGTAATGGCACATCAGTGACTTGAAGGGTGCAGCGTGGTGCTTGCCCCTACGTGCTACCTTTTGACAAGTTGTACATGGCCTGCAGTATAGCTTTTCGTCTTTGTTAACACAGGGCCAATAAAAATTTGAAGTGACACGAAACAGAGTACGCTTAATCCCCATATGACCAGCTAAAAGCGAGTCATGGGCAGTATTCAATACAATAGGTCTAAAACTCTTTGGAATAACTACCTGTCTCCTGACTAAAACATAGTTGTCAAAGCATCTAGTCAGTACTGAGTTTCTAAATTCAAACCAGTAACGTGACGTTTTTGTCTTCTTCACATGTTTGCTCTCTGCTAGAGCAAACAATGGTTGCAAAGCAACATCTTCGCGTTGATTGGCCGCGAACGACTGGGGGAAATATTATGAACATTCTGAAGAGATTCTTTCTCACTAAATGTTATAATTGGCTCTGCCTTGGATTCAGCGGCATGCTGGGCCCTAGTGACCACAGCGTTAGCCAACACTGGGTGAGATTCAACCCATTTATGTATCTCCTCTGGGGAGCAATCCTTAATACCTGGTATATTACCAAGAATAATGTCTGATACTGGTTGGTCAAGGACACATGCCCGTACCTTCCCTGTAAAGAAAGGTGTGCCAATATCTATTTCTGCCACTGGGTAACACTCTACACTCCCTCCAAATGTTATGCACTTCACTGTTTTACCAGTAAAGGCAGATTCATCAATTAACGATCTACGGACTCCAACAGTGGTACAGCAATAATCACGAAGGACACTTACATGCCTGTTATACAGGAAACCAGTATATAATGTGAGGCGTCCTACGTTCTAACAAGATGACATGGCGGGTAGAGCATGCCCGCAGATTAATCTGGGCTGTGAACCAGGTTGGAATAAAGATTTGCACCCATAACAATTTTCATCATTAAGTGAGCTAACAATACATGCATTGGCATGGTCGGCTTCTTTCTCATCATACTTCTTTGTAGTTACACATGCATTACCCTTATCATGGTTGCTATTGTCATGATGCCCACCGTGTTTGTTAGTACTGTTTCCATAGTATTTCTTGTAAGGTCTATTCCTAGCACATGACCAACATCTGCCATTATTCCTGTTACCACTGTAGGATACGTTGTCTTGTGTGGATCTATGATCCTTCCGTTTGTGATGCCTTTCCTCACCATGGCTAGAATTCTGCCGCCACTGACTTTGGTTTGAATAACCATAGTCTCGTCTCTGTGAGAAGTTTGATGGTGACCTCTGCCTTGGGAAGTTATATTTTCCCCGGTAGTTGGATCTATAGCTTTACCTTACTCTGCTGTCCACACTCTGTAATCGAGGTCTATGACCACAATCTCTAAAGTCATGACGAGCCACACATACTGGGAGTGCGTCCTTTATAGTTGGTTTGTGAACCTCTTTGTCTGGGTGAGCTGTCATATATTGTCTTCCAAGTATCTCCATTGCCTCAAGGTCTTTCGGTTTTCTTTCTTGAAAAAATGAGGCAAGATCGGGGCTACATACCGACAACACCTTGTCGCGTAATATTAGATCACGTAAGCCAGCGAAGGTCTTATCAATTCCGGACAACTCTATCCATCTTTTAGAATATAATTTTATGAATGAGATAAATTCTCCAAAGTCAGCTTTCCTCCTAGGCAGACAGGAATGAAATGTATCACCGAATCCTGCTTCCGTAAGCTGAAATTTTTGTAGCAATGTTTCCTTGACAACATCGTAGTCTTCTCTACTACTGCTGTCCAGAGCAAAGTAAGCCTGTAGAGCGTCCGCTGTTAAAAAATCGCATAACGTAGCACTCCATTGACCCTTGGGGATCTTCAACGCACTGACCTTGAGTTCAACATGTTGTAAGAAACTATCTATGCAGTCACTTTGCTGGTCGAAATTTGGCAATCGTATCCGGTTTGTTGTCACAGGTGCACTAGATGATGTCTTTGGAGCGTCCAACTCCACTTTCCTTAAGGCGACAGCAACATCTACATCTTTTTGAATACGCAATTTCTCTATCTCAATGTCCATTTTTAATTTTTCTTGTTCAGCGTCTATCTTTAATTTTTATAGTGCAAGAGCTTGTGCAAAATCGTTTTCTTTCTCATCATGTTCTAACTGAAGACATTTTAATTCACGTTCATTCTGCCTTTCAATTCTTGCATTATAGCTGTCAAATTCTCTGGTAGCAAACGTCTCTAGTTCCGCTCCTGATTTATTAAATTTAATCCCAATTTCTATAAAGTCCTGAAACAAAGACATGGTTTTCTCCCAGAAACCCCTTTCTGTTCAAAATATAGTGATATTTATAATAATGAACAATACAAAACTCAATACAAATATAAGTCCTAAAAAACCACCAAGGTCATAATTAAAATGTGCTAAATTATGGTGATATTGTTAATGAACACTGCAGTGCTCAATACATGTTATAATAAAAGAAAAAAAAATATGCAAAATTGTGCCATGTATATCAATGGATCCAGACAAATGTACAATGAAAAGATGAAGGCAATGATGTCAATGACAATGATGATGATGATGGTATATTTTCAAATAGAACACACACAAAAACAAATCAAAATTAACTAAAATAAGACAACAAAAACCATATTCTCTATTAACATGTAAACAAATAATAACTATTAGACACTACAAATAATTCACAACTAAAACGAAACAACCGTCACATTAACAACTAAAGAGAAGAAGGTATAGAAAGCACTATTACAACCACTGACAATGTGAGACATATATACGAAACAATTACAAAACGTGATAACTAACGCCACATCTAAACAAAAATGAAATGTTCGCAATGCAAAAAAGGACTATCAGTATGAATGCGTCAAAGCGCTAAAATTCCCTAAATGCAAACCTAACATAAACCTATACAAGATCACCTTTCATCATACTTCCGAAGATGAATGAAAAAAAAAAATACCTAACAAAAAATGGCAACACTGAACATATAGAATAGAGCAAAAATGGAAATGCTTCTCGCTCAAGATGCAAAAAAATGAAACTAAACGTATCTTAATCTATACTAAAAATAGGTACTTCGTTTGTCTTTAAAATATTCCTTGGCATCTATCAATACGAGCGCGTTTCTTGACCCACATTCCTGGTCATGATCACAGGTCACGGGGCGTGGCTAATTTGCCGCTGTGCGTCAAAAAGTTTCGTTTGCACGGAAAGTTCATTTGCCCGGTTGCTAGTTTCCACGCAGCATTTGCAAAACGGTTCGTTTGCACGAAGGTTCATTTACACGAACAAAAAGTCATCGTTATACAGCACAGTTCTTCAAAATAGCTTAAAACACGTTGCCTTAAAAGTGCATCTGAACTCCTATCTCATATTCAATCATGTTATAGTTCAATTGATGCAAATGCATTATAGATAAACTTGATGCACATAATTAATTCAGGCATAAAATTCGCGAGGCACATGGCTTGGCTACCCAACTGTTGAGAAGGTTATATTTCGTGCTTATTTTTGCTTTTAGCTTTTGCACGATTGTTATTCAGTATCCGATATTGATATGAATATAATGTCCAGGGTTCTGTCTCTCTTTACGTGCCTGGCAAATAAACATTAATTTACTTGTGTGCACACATCTCTTTCTCCAACGAAAGTAATAACAGCTGAGTGACGGTTTATAACTTTAATACACATGACGAAACTTCACAATAGACCCATTGACGTGGTCAGGCAATTAGAACACAATCAAGATTAATAATAATAATAATAGTCACTAATTTGCATGAACAATCCTTTCAATCGTTAAATATGACATACAGTTGTATACTTCCATGTAAAGGATATTATACACAGGAATATATATTAGGGCTAAACACACATAGCCACATACACATCTCGACAGCCAGACGGCTGGTCACTCACTGTCTCCTTCGCTGCTAACTCTCTCTCTCTTTTCACACGCCTCGTTAGCAATCATTTCCCAGCCGGTGTCACCACGTGACATAGAGTGGCTATTTGCTGGGGAAGCGAAGTGCCAAACTGGGCAATAAAACTAATGCATTTTCTACTCCAAACAACGTCGCAGGGCGCCTGGACAGAGTGAGCACAGGAAAGTGGTGATCGGATAGGACCCTTGCCTTTATATATATATGTCATTTTAGTTCCCTGTGCTCCAGTTTTTAAACGTCATAGCATGTCCCAGTTGTTGGAGACAGAAACGAAAGTGGTGATCGGATAGGACCCTCGCCTTTATATATATATGTCATTTAAGTTCCATGTGCTCCAGTTTTTAAACGTCATAGCATGTCCCAGTTGTTGGAGACAGAAACGAAAGTGATAAACAAGACATGGAAACATCTTGAGCAGATAGCACAGGACAGGATGACCTGACACAGGACAGGAGGACCTGACACAGGACAGGAGGACCTGGCACAGGACAGGAGGGCCTGACACAGGACAGGAGGACTTGGCACAGGACAGGAGGACCTGGCACAGGACAGGAGGACCTGGCACAGGACAGGAGGACAAGACACAGGACAGGAGGACCTGGCATAATACTGTTGAATGCCTGTAGTCCTTGGTGAGCTGACGGGTCATGATGATGATGTAAGTACGTAATTACATTGTTAAAATACAGATTTTCCATACATATTGATTATAATTGTTGACCTCATTATATAAGAAATGGCCCACCTTAATTTCTGCCGTTGGGCTCTTTAACGTGTAGTTATTTGAATCACTAAACGTGATAATAACCAGATTGACTCCAGGAAAGGCGAACTTGAAATACCGGTTTAGTTGCATAACCACGTCTATCTAGACAGGCAAACGGATTTGTATCGCTCCAGAGTTAAGGCAAGCGATCGGGATAAGCAATGTACTCAGGCCTCGGAAATTAACTGTGATTATAAGTACAGATAATCGCAGTCTTGGGAGACATTTCAAGTAGTGAGTTGAACGTGTGATAATAATAAACATGACCAATAATCGACGGAAATAACAACTCCTTATATGGAAAATGACTGTTTGAAATTCATAAACTTATGAGTCACGCAGAAAATTCCATGAGGAACGTAATTATAGCACGCACTTTTGAATGCTGTTGGCTGGCGTTTGGGATGCGAATATACATTCTTTCTCAATGGAAATGTTGTCGTAAACGCCATGCGGAAGCTTGGGCCGAAAGCTGCGATAAAACGTAGCACTTTTTAGACATACGAGACTGCAATCCAGAATCATCAAAGTTGACAGCTCGGACTAAAGCCAGGAAAGAATGGAAGAAAGGAGTCTTACCTTAGAGGACCGGATGTATTGGAGCACCTTTGAACACTACAGCAGGATACTCTACATGTTAATACGGAAACCGGACTCCTACAGAGTTTACTAACAAGAGATATTATAATTAGAAATTATACCCCAGACACGTGTTCGAGGCATCTGCATCAAGTTGCAAGACTATTAAACTGAGCAAGGAGATGTGACAGCCCGTGATTCTTTGTATTATGAAGACTGTTATGTGACAATGTCTGTCCAGGTTCGCTTACCTCTGTGGTTAGCTATACTATGCTGTATACCACACAGTCACACACACACACACAGCACGTGATGCGATAACGCCATAGTAATTTGAATAGTGGTTTATTTTCATATGAAAGGATCATTGCTGTCTGCTCTGACCTCCACATTTGGTCCAGCATAGAATATACAATGTAAGTTCTTTCTTTCCTCACTCTCTCTCGCTCAGTATCGAATGTACACCTTCTGACCTTTTAAAACTAACCATCAGTGATCATGCAGGTGTTCTAGTTTTGTTCTTTCTTCCTTATAGTTTTCTTTATGTCTATTGTTATCTATCATCTCAGTGTTCAGGTTATCTATTGGTAGACCGGGCCTCTCCGGGGATGTTGTTTTCCCTTTTATCACTGAGGAACAGGACTACTGTCTAAATGAAATTAAAGTTCACCCTACTATTACCTTCTCCTTCTGAATAATAATATCTAACTCACACCGTTTCTCCTTCTAGACAAAAATTTCTCTCCTATTCAATAATTTTCGGTTAATCCTTACCCAAAACTACCTCTTGGCCGTGAAATATTCATCCTCTAAACTACTTGAATACTGCCATTATCATGGCTGCCCGCGTATATGCGGCTTCCCTCTCTGGCTCACGGTTCTGGACTGCCCTGAGAAAAGCGTGATTTCCTAAATCACCGTTCACCTCTCCCATGCGCAACCCTGGTTCGCGCATCCCCCCTTTATACTCTATCTGAACCGTCCCACCTCTTAAATCTCCCTATTCCTTCCCTTTGACTGTAAATCGTTTCTCTAACTGCCATATTATCTCCCTTTCTCCCTTAAAAATTGAAAAAAATTATTTATCCGTAGGAAGAAAAAATTTATTTTCATGACTGTACCAATACTATTATTGTACTTGTCCTATAATACAAAAAAATCTTTAGGCAATGTGCTGTTACAACCCTAGCTCAGCACATTACCAATTCTTATCTGTGCCAAAGGACAATTTCCTTTTACACAAACTCAATAAATTGTTACTTGGGACGTACGTACATTCATCACATCTCGTTCCCATTTATGACCACTCATCTCTTTGCTTTGTCCTATTCTGCTCACGTTACATGATTTAAAAAAAAACATACTTTTTAGACATGTTATACATTCCACTTTCTTAGTGGTCATTCATTTGTTTTGTTTTTTTCATTATCACTTAACTTGTCATTATTTTCTTACATTACAAAAATATTATCATAACAAAACTGAGAAATAATCTCTTTTCCCGTCACTTTTCTTAAGTGACCTTTCCTTTTCACCATTTATGACGGACTGTTTCTTAACCCTTGTCTTTCTCACTCACATTCTGCCAACTGTGTACTTATCCATACAAAGTTTATTTCCTTTTACACATCCTGTCACTCCTATTGTCATACTTGTAAAACTCCTCGTATAGTATTTTGTAGTATTATCTTCTGTCACCACACACTGGTGGTGAATTTGTCTGGCTTTCCTCTTCTCTCGTATAAAGCCAAACATTGTTCTTCTGTCAGGGTCTCCCTATATACATAGAAAAAATTCATGATGGCGTGAGCCATTTACTATCATCTGGCACCACTGAATTGACCATACTTCCGTCCACCCTTTATTAAACTAGAACTTCTGTCTTTGGTCTTACTTCGGCGGGAAATATTTGCAACCTTCTTAGGGTCTACGCATTCTTAAACCGGCGTTGTCGCTATGACCTACTTGCGTGTTTTTCTGCTGCTGACCTGTCACTTCTGAACTCCTTTTTCACAACACTGTCTCCTAGTGTGTGAATTTTGTTATTATATGTTCGGTGAGCGGTTATCCTCAATTAGACTCACATGTGTTAGTCTGATAAACACCGCTTGGCAACTTAAAAACGTTTTTTTTTATATGTTTTTTCGTTCCCTCCCTGGAACTTCTCCTTTGTGCTATCTCCTTATTCCTTCTCCACAACTCTGTCCTCCCCATGTCTAAAATTTCTACTGTATATTGTTTTCGGTGGAGGGTTACCCTCCATAGACTCACATTTTGTTAGTCTGGCAAACGCCGCTTTTATACGGTTTTTCATATGTTTTTTTCGTTCCCTCCCTGGGTATCGTTCTCAACACAATTCTCTTCTCTTCGTGTATTACGGAGAAAAAAAAATATGATTTCTCCCCAAAATCTTCATAATGTACTCGGTCACTGCCCGCAAAAAAATCTCTCTTTGCATTATGCTCCATGGCTTCTTACTTTCTTACATAAGCTCCTTCTAGATAACTATCTTTCTATATGTCCGTGCACATCCTTCCTCCTGTGGCTGTTCTCCATACTCCGTCCACTTCTCCGTGACTCTCAATTTTCCCATACTTATTTATCCAAGTGATTCTCTTGTTTTCGCCATCTCCCATGGCCCTTAATACGCCCCGTCCAATATCTCAATTACGCTCTCTTAATTTCGCCATCTCTTATGGCTCTTCTTCTTTCCCAACATAATATCCTCGTCATTTTTCATGACCTTTTTATCTCTCATCTCCCCCTCTACTTCATTAATATCTATATTTTCTTTTTCCTTTTTTTCTACTTTCCGACCTTGATGACGATTTGCCTGCTCTGCCTTTTCTATCAACCTTTTCCTGTTTTGCGTCATTTAACATTTTCGTCAGAACCATATGCTTACCTCAGTTTTTAGTTTGTGGAAAGTATGTCTGATACTTCTGCTCCAGCACGCTCCCATAGCATGGCTCCCGAGGAAGTTAAAATCAGGCCGCTTTATGGTAGCTTCTATTTACCTTCTTCACCTCGTCGATATTTGGTTTATCCGCTTTAATCGGATTCTTTCTTAATTTTTCCAAGAATTTAGACCTCTCCTAGCGCCTTAGAACCACATGTGGCTCAACCTTGTTGGTAATGTTCTCCGTTCTTTATCTGAGTTTATACGTCCAAGATCACTATTCTCATTTTCGTCGGCTATAAATTCTCACGACCTTCGTCGTCCGTGTATATGCTAGAGCTCACTCCGTACTTGTATCATTTCGTCGGGGACTCCCATAACTCTATATCTCACCCCACTTGGACGACATCAAATTCTGATTCTATTGTCAAGCTGGTTAACTTTTTCTTGTACTGTACTTACACCCTCCTGTTTCATCTTTCTTTTCTCCGAGTCTTCACATTTTGTCGATCTTATTGCCTCCCTCCAATCAGTCTGCAGTGATTGTCCGCTGCATGTCGCATCCCCCCCCCCACAAAAACACCTCCCCACAATGTCTGCATTGTCCCGCTATTATGTTTCTCCACAGTTGTATAACTGACAAGTCCCTTTCTCTGCTACTAATCCTCCACCATTTGCTCCCTTCTTCCTTACTTCTTTCGACTAATTTCTCTCCTCTTCTATATATGTACTTTTGTGTCTGTGACTACCGTCACTCTCGTTCAGATCCTACACTGTCTGAGTCAGTCGACAACGCCAATTCTGACGACCAACTCCGTTATCTACTGCTATATTCTGCTTCATTATCTGTCTGTCGACTTTTTTTCTTGGTCGACTTGCATCGGTTTCATCCTTCTTATTGTTTACCTCGAATGCTTATCCCTAATGCTGTGGTATTCACTACTTCTTTAGCAGTTTGTAGGTTCATCCTTTTTACACTGAGTGGAATCTTAGACTTTCTCGTATTGTCTAATACCTGTGACCCATGTTTCCTTTTCTCTCCTGAAGTCTTTCTCATTGTGTGCTGGCCCCAAGTGTGACGCTACTCGTATCTATCTCAGTTTGTCGTTCCGGCATCTATTCATCATCTGGGTTTCATGTGTTTCTGGTTCTTGTGTACCAACGCTCTTGACCCCTGTCTCTCCTGTATATTTTTTCATGTTTCTGGACTGTTGTCCTAACTTTGGTGACTTGTCCATGGTCTATTCCTATTACCTTCTTTTCCTTTATTGTAATATTTTGCTGTTCAGATCCTATTATGTTTCTTCTCCACAATCCTACCGGTTCTACCTTCATTTCCCAACCGTTCTGTGTTCTTATCTGGCACTTCTGGTTGGTTTGCTATGTTGATGTTATTTATTTCTATGGACCTTCCCTTTTCTAACTTCTGCCATAAAATTCCTGACCGCCATTCTTGTTTCTTCTCTATTATTAAGTGTGTTCCTGTGTGCTCGCTACAGCAGCTGTTTCTAGGATTTTATTTTTGTCATATTTTTCTCCATCACAAGTGTGACACTGCCCTTTCCCTTTCGTATCGTATGATTTAGACTCTGATTGAAGTTCTCTTTCATTGAGTAATGTGTTCTAACTTGCCTTCTGATAGAATCTGTGATCAGATCAACAGAATGAAAAAAATCGCAATTTTAACTTTCTCCATTTTCATTCTGCTATTATTGACATTGCATTATTTGTACCAATGTCTGTAAGCCACTTACGGCCTTGCGTGGTGGGTCACCTGAAAATAGGTCTTACATTTACCTTTTATGTCATACCTTGGCTATTGTGTCGGTAGTAATCGTCTCTTTATGAAGGCCAAAGCTCGGACTGTCTTGCAAGTTATACTGTGTCTGTTCGGCTTGTGTCCATCATCACAATCTGAAAATATAGTTACTTTATTTCTACCGTTAACTTAAAAAACTAACTTTGCACCTGAAAAATGAAATAGAAATTTTTCTATTAGTCTTGGCGTTTCCTGAAAAAAAATTATTAATGTTACTTGCTACAAAAAAATATTATGGCATACATAGTTATAATTCAATATTAGTGAGACACCAATACTACATAATAATGATAATACTAGTAATATTAAACATCACTGGTAATAATATTAATAACAATAAAATTACTATTAATGTCGTATATGTCTTAGGTATAAGACAAGAATATTAATACAAAACAATGTCTAATTAAACTAATTACTTAAGACGTCTGCGTTGGAGTACTCGTTTATCACGTTGCGCGCGCGACCGACTTTTTCTTTTTTTAACAAACACTATTGTTATATTTTTATACCATGCGGACTACACACTGTATAGTCCTTTTCTACACACAGGCTTCTATCGGTGAATCGGTTACTGTACTGCACTCTATGACCGACTTAAGACTACTTGCGTGGAACATGTCGACCTGTCGTCTGCTATGATGAGTGTCCCCGTGATGATTTCTGAGCTGGCGTTACAGGACAGTGAATATTGTACTCGCTGTGTCTTTTCGACCCCTCTCGTGCAGGAAGAAAAAAAATCTTGACTTGATTTCTGAGCTGGCGTTTCTGGTTGAGTGGTTCCCAACCTGTCACTTCTTCTGTTTACACTTTGACAGTACTGTTTTTCCTGTCGTATGCTGTGAAAACTGCAACTTTTGCCTTCCATCTGCGTTGCCCCGCCGTCTGTGGTTCTTGATGAAGTCTGTCTATCAACCACGTTTTGTGTGTTGTACTTTGTCTTGTTGTGACGACTTTTTCTCGTGCAGGTCGATTTGAAAGAAGAAAAATTCCGACTTGGTTTTTCGGACCGACGTTTCTGCTTGGCTGGTTCCGATACTGTTCACTTTGTTCTGTGTTTACAACTTGCACTGTTGTCACTCTGCTTTTTTCATGTTATCGAAACTATGAAATTTTTTTCTTCGTTGTACTCTGCCGTCTGTAGTTGGTGAGGTCTGCCACAGATACGAAAATTGTTTTATGATTTTTTTCTGTCTGTGTTATTCTATATTATCAGGGCTATCTGTCGTTCGTGGTTGTTGAAATCTGTTACAGCGTCAAACGTATCTATGTCTTCTGCCTGAAGCGAGGAGAGATGACAGCATAAAGCATAGTTGTTGAACTCCTGTTTTAGAAACAATGTGTGTGTGCTGCTGTTAGAGGTTGGTTACGGCACCAAATTCTATACAGATGTGACAGCCCGTGGTTGTATTATGAATCACCCATGGCAATGTCTGTCCAGGTTCGCTTACCTCTGTGGTTAGCATTGACTTGCTGTTTAACCACAACAGTCACACACACACACAGCACGTGATGTGATAACGCAATGGTAATGTGAATACTGTTTATTTTACATATGAGAAGATCATTGCTGTCTGCTCTGACCTCCACATTTGGTCCAGCATAGAATATACAATGTAAGTTCTTTCTTTCCTCACTCTCTCTCGCTCAGTATCGAATGTACACCTTCTGACCTTTTAACCATCAGTGATCATGCAGGTGTTCTAGTTCTGTTCTTTCTTCCTTATAGTTTCTTATGTCTATTGTTATCTATCATCTCAGTGTTCAGGTTATCTATTGGTAGACCGGGCCTCTCCGGGGATGTTGTTTTCCCTTTTATCACTGAGGAACAGGACTACTGCCTAAATGAAATAAAGTTCACCCTACGTACCTTCTCCTTTCTGAATAAATATCTAACTCACACCGTTTCTCCTTCTAGACAAGAATTTCTCCTATTCAATAATTTCGGGTTAATCCTTACCCAAAACTACCTCTTGTCCGTGAAATATTCATCCTCTAAACTACTTGAATACTGCCATTATCATGGCTGCCCGCGTATATGCGGCTTCCCTCTCTGGCTCACGGTTCTGGACTGCCCTGAGAAAAGCGTGATTTCCTAAATCACCGTTCACCTCTCCCATGCGCAACCCTGTTCGCGCATCCCCCCTTTATACTCTATCTGAACCGTCCCACCTCTAAATCTCCCTATTCCTTCCCTTTGACTGTAAATGGTTCTCTAACTGCCACAAAGTCTATATCCCAAAAGTTTTTGGGGTGAGTTGTAACGTATATTTTATACTTTGAACTTGACATGTTTGCACATGCTGGTGGTTATACAGGTCCATACGAGGCCGGCAACTGTAGCATGGGAAAATGATACATATTCATGAACCGTATATTCATGAACCACCACCGCAAAACGCTAATGATTGCTTCGTGCTAGTTCTTACAGGGAACTTAAAGCAGAAGTAACCACAGATTCCAAGGGGAGCAGGGAGTGGATGATAATGATGACATCATATGTATATATTTACTATCATTTGTAATAAATTGTATGTTCACTTAAACATGTTCACCCAGGCACAAGCCATTGCACTAGCCGCTGCCCAGTCACAATTTGTCCTTTAAATTAACTAAAAGAATGATTAATTTTGAGTTATACGATTTAAAATTCCGAGAAAAAAAAAATCGGTGACCAGGAAAGGTGTCTGATTAATATCAGGAAGACAAAGACTTAGCAGAGGTATTTTTTCTTTCATTCCCTCTGAAGACTGTGGTACGGATCGAATAGACCATTTGAAGTACTATTGACGATACCAGTTGTACTACTATTCTTGGTTCAAAGCTTGTGATCGACACTTGAAGGGACATTTTTTAAGCATACATACAACATGATACATAAATATATGGACAGAAATAAATGACATAATCGTTTCCTGTCCGACTTTCACATTACTTTACATTAAAGTAATATGTTGTTACATCTGAAACACATTGTCGTATGAGTTTACAGATGTATTGGTGAGTTCGTACTCCAGGCGTCGGATGTTTTATTGCCATATATAGGAGACGTGACCTTTGCATCACGCGCAAAATTATTCCATGTCGGGATATTTTGAAATAACCCCCACAGAACACGCATGTTTGAAAACGATTGGATATTTCGTAGCTTTGTAAAAAGCAAATGCGCGGGAAGACAGTGAATATAACCTGATACGTTTCAGTGTTAAGACACTGTGTAGTTCACTGTGTGAAGATCACTTGCCAAGACGAAACAACCAGACCATGCCAGAGTTAGAATCAGACTTCCATTTTATCAGACCGGACTCTTATTGGAACATCTTGAAGGACTTAAAAGAGCCCTGGAAAACCGTTTTAATAAGGAACAGGAATCTGAGGAAACTGAAACACACGGAGTCAAAGAGTGAATCTATTAGTAAAATAACGACCCCGAAGTACACGTGAAAGAGGTATCTACTTACTTACTTACTTATTCGTTCCCCTTCTACCGTGAGGTGTAGAGGTTTGGAAGAAAGAGCGCCAGACCATTCTATCAGCTGTCTTCTTCCTGGCCTGGTTCCATTCTAGTCCTCGGTCCTTCAAAGATTGTCTAATGTTGTCCTCCCAGCGGACTCTGGGTCGTCCTGGAGGTCTGGATCCCTGGCCCTTTGTTTCCCATGCTTGTCGTGGTAGCCGATCTTCTCCCATTCTGCAGACATGGCCAAACCATCTTAGTTGGGACTGTTCTATTTGGGTCTGCAGCGGATGGGATTTTAGGCCTTGACGGATCGTCTGGTTGCGGACCATGTCTCTTCTTGTTACTTCAACCACTTTCCTCAGATTCCTCATTTCTGAGGTTTGGATCTGGCTTTTGTGGGTTGTAGTCATTGCCCACGACTCGCATCCATATGTCAAGACTGGGACATAGGTGGAGCGGTATACAGCCATCTTCGTTTTCTTACCAACCTCTTTCTTGCTGAGGAATCCACGATTTATGGCCTGAAAACGTCTCCCAGCCGCTGCTTTTCGAGTGGCCAACTCTTCTTTGATGCCTCCCTTTCGGTCTATGATAGCTCCGAGATATTTAAAGTGGTCGACCTGCTCCAGGACCTGTTCTCCCAACTTAATCTGATGTTTTCTTTCTTCTCGTGATATCACCATGGATTTTGTTTTAGAGCTGCTTATGACCATCCCTCTCTTCTCCAGCTCTTCCTTCCAGACTTGCAGGTTGGATTGGAGATGTGCCTCTGATTTAGCAATCAGGGCAACATCATCAGCAAATGCCAGCTCTGAAATATAGACCTGTCTCATCTTCCAGTACCCCACTGAATACTTTCTTGTTCTCTCCTTACATGCCTTGATGACATCGTCCATAAGGAGTATGAAGAGGTAAGGTGATAGGATATCACCTTGTCTTACACCAGTGGTGGTCCTGAACTCTTCTGACTTATGGTTTGCTGTCCTCACATAATTTCTGCAAGACTTGTAGAAGCTCTGTATAGCATGAATCAGAGGTGCTGGAATATTCTTCCTTGCCAAACAGTCCCAAAGTTTGCTCCAGGGGACCCTGTCAAACGCCTTTTCCAATTCTATGAAACAAAGATGGATCTCACTCTTATACTCAAGGGCCTTTTCACTCAGCTGTCTGAGTGTGAAGATTAGGTCTTGAGTACTTCGGTTTGCTCGGAATCCGCACTGGACCTCATCCAATTGTGGCTCAGCTAGGCGTCGGAGTCTCTGCTCCAGGATTCTAGAGTAGATTTTACCAGGGACACTGAGAAGGGATATGCCTCTATGGTTTCCACATTGTCGATTGTCACCCTTTTTGAAAATTGGTGTTATGATGGCAATCTCCCAATCCTTTGGTATGGTCTTGTTGCACCATGCTGCCTGTAGGACCTTTAAGAGTAATAGGTCACCTGATGCTCCCATGTACTTAACCATTTCTGGTGTTATACCATCATGCCCTGCTGCTTTGCCCATCTTGATTTTCTCTAGTGCTGCCCTCAGTTCTTCCATCTTTATGTCATCTTCACCATCATTGGTTTTCTCTTCTGTGCTAGTGGTTATCATTTCTGATGCTTCACCATGCTCACCATCCAGGAGTTCTGAGAAATATTCTTTCCATCTTTCCATTACTTCCTTCGGGGCAGTAAGCAATTTGCCTTGCTTGTCCTTTATAAATTTGAGAGGGCATTTGATAAGATCTTTCTTTGGGAGACAGACGTCATCATCAGTTGATAAACTCTTTTAATACAAGACCCTTGCCCTGAGCAAGAGACATGCTGAAAAATCTGAAGCTCACTCGAACATCACCAGAGTTAAATACTGTGTTGTTGTGTTGCTCGTGGTTTGAGTATGGAATGTCAACTTGACCTACGCAGTGGTGTGTAGACATAGATTGAGTGTCTAATATGCGAATGATAGGAAGAGTTCGTGGTGTTGACAAATGTTCTTTTCTCACACTCATGTATGGCTGGAAGTCATCGACACCAACGACTGTGTACCTTTACTACAGTTTAATTGGACGTACACACTCGACAGCACAGATAGTGACAAATCACAGGTTGGCATAATACATCATGGTACAGTGGATAAATGGTCTTGCAATGTTACATGGGCACTCATGTAGAATAATAGTATAATGGACTGTCAATAGACAAGCACTCAGTATTGCCCATATATATATCATCTGAGTTTACTGACAAAGCACGTCAGATTATAAACAATATCCAAGATGACTTCTAGACCTAATCTCGTCTAGTGAAGATTCCTTAACATAATGTCCAGCACAGATTTTTCCATATAATCAAATTGAACCGCTAGCAATGGGTTCTCATGTGTAGCAGTGATCTCTGGACTAATCAAGTGATAATACGGGCATCCCTTTTCTCTTCTTGAAAGTCACTAAATGTTTTTACAAGATGGCTTCTCTCGTGAGCTGTCACTCACGTTTGGATACAGATAATGAATCTGTCTTAAAGTTAGTTAGTCATTCATTAAATGTTTCATTGCTCTGTAGATTCTATCATGATACAATTGACTGCATTCTACAGGATATAGTGCTGCTAGGAATCAGAGTCGTTTTCCATCTAGTTAAATGCATCCTCTCAGATGTACAAGTCATACCTATCGAAAAAACGGTGGCTTCGTACGAGAGTTCAAAAGAGTATCTTTTATTACCTGCGACAAAATATTTGCGAACATAACAAGTATACCAATGTATAATATTGTAAGATATCAAAGACTGCACGTAACAGTCTTGTTTTTCCTTCCTCATGTTCTTTAGGGTCTTATAGAACAATTTCTGGTTTTCTTGTGCATCTTGTTCTAGCTTTTCTCCAAATTCTTCCCAGGACTTCTGTTTTGCTGCTAGCACTTTGTTCTTTGCTTCTGTTCTGAGTGTCACATATTCTCTATATTTTTCCATTTTTCCTGTTGTGTTTTTAGCTCCTAAGTATTGTTTCCATGCCATTTTCTTCTCTCGTATTTTCTCTTTGACTTCCTCTGTCCACCAAGGTGTCCTCTTTCTCTGGTTCCCAAGTCGGACTTCACCGCATGCTTCTGCAGCAGCTGTCTTTATGATATCCTTGAATTTATTCCAGAGGGTTTCCAAGTCATCAGGTCGTCCTTCGGTGTTGCTGACTGTTGTAGCAATAAGCCCTGATATCTGGTCTTAATTTCTGGCTCTCTCAGCTTGTAGGTCCTAATGCTCATTTCTCCTGCTCGTTTACTTGGTTTCTTGCGTGATGTTGGGCAGTTCCTAGGCTGAGCAACTCTTTCAGTTTTCGTTCGATTGTTAGCAGGTAGTGATCACTTCCAATCTCTGGCCCCCTCCAGACTCTTGCATCTCGGACATATCTAAATGAGCTTCTCCGAACAATGGCATAGTCGATCACTGACTTCTCATTCTTGGTTGGTTCACATCTAGTGTATGCATGTATGCGCTTATGGGGGGAACTTTGTGTTTGTAATGATCAGATTCTGCTCACTGCAGAATCTAAGGAGTCGCTTTCCATTGTCATTGAGAGTATCTTCTCCATATCTTCCGATAACTCCACCCATCTAGCATGGTCATTTCCAACTCTGGCATTAAAATCTCCGAGCATGATAACTTCATCTAGGCAGTCATCCACTGTCCTTTGAAGCAGCTCGAAGAATTCCTCCTTGACCTCTGCTCTCTCATCCTCATTTGGCCCATACACTATGACCAGGTTGACTATGGTTTCTCCTTCTTTTAGTTTTACAACCATAATGCGCTCCGAGACAAAGTTCCATCCCTTGATACTATCTTTTTGAGTTTGGGCCACAATGCAACCCACGCCCCCTTTAGCTCTTTTAGATATGGGTACATAACTGTAGAGCAACGTGTTGCCGTCGAGATCCATGACTCCTTGTCCTTTTTTCTTCGTTTCCGTTATAGCCAGGATTTCTAGTTTTGCTTTCCTCATCTACCAGAACCTTTAATATTTTCTGAGCAAAATGTATGTGAGCCAGGATTAGCGTAAGTTGTGCATTTTACATTTTATATTTTTTCATTATTAACATGTGAACTAATATGTATATATTGCCATGTGAATATTAATATGTGAAAATCGCTAGTGGATCTCCAAGTCATTTGAGGCTGACCACCTCAGCGTATAGAATAATGATTGTGATACGCCCTACATCCTTGACCATCGACGAGCGTTATCAGTGATCAATCTACCAAGAACCAAACTATCAGCGGGAGCAGAACCTACCATTGGCAGATAAGTTAAACGTTAAATCTGCCACGTGAACTTCTTTTGAAACTAATTTCCCAACACAACAGTGATGATCAACCTTATTGATAAATAATCATTCATTTCTTTTAAACCTTGTTGAAAACTAAATGATTATTAAATCTGTTATTTGTTAATATACAAATTTAACTTCGATTTAATCATTGTAATTGTACTGCATGTTTGTCTCAGTCAATTTACTAAATACATTCTAAACAGAGCTATACCATAATAATAATAATTCCACTTAGTAAATCAGGGTGGGGGCTTGACGAGCTAAAATAAATAATTGTTTAATCCTTCACAAAAGTTGTCGGCAGATCCTAGAGTTAACGTGCTCAGCCAATGCAGTATTGTTCTCGCTTTTCTGAATATCTTGTGGACACTCCCTTGAGATAGAAGGGTTATTACCCTTCAATTTTTATCACTCTGCCAATATTAATCATGTGCGAAGGTAGACACCTTTGACGACCAATTTAGATACTCTTGAGTTTTGGCCACTGTTGGACCACTACTGAGATGCAGGGGAGGCAATCTGTGACACTGGCTTTAGTCTGAGCAGTCTACTTGACGATTCTGGAATGCAGTGTCTTAGTCTAAACTGTTCTACGTTATATTGCCATTGTCCTTCCCCGCTCACACCTGGCATTTTCGATAAACTTCCAATCAACGTGAATGTCTATTCGCCTCCTAAATGTTTGCCAATGGGATTAAAAAATGCATGTTATGATAACTTCCCTCATGGAATGTTCTGCGTGACTCATACGTTTGTGAAATTCAAACGGTCATTTTTTCCGTCGATTGCAGGTCATGTTTACTATATCACCCTTTCTACATTGTCACAAATAATGTCTTCCTGGAAACCTATTACAATATTTCCTTCTTATTCGGGTGGTTCTGTCATATGACCGGCGCTCCCTGTGCAAACACAAACATAGGGTGCCACTACGTGGTTAATTTACTACCCTGTACCTGTGCAAATAAAAATGCATCGTGTGACCATCTGGGCTGTGTCCTCTACGCGAGAGCAATTAGGAAGTCACAATAGCTAGATCAGCGATAAATGACGTCGAGGGGAGATCTACGTGTTAATCCGGCTCGCCGGTGTCTGGTACATGAGAATTTTACCAACCTGACTGTCGATCACTATTGCGTCACCTGCCTACTCTTCCAGAAGGGATGATCAGATAAACAGACATGATGAATTACTTACTAAAGGAAGAAGTGTAAACATTGACTCGAAAATACCAAATACTGTCGGAAGTAAGAACATTGAACGTTAAGAGCACAAGATGAATTACGGTATGGCACAAGAAATGAAAAGTTCCGAGGTCATTCTGTGATACCAAGGACTGCCTTGTAATGCTATCAAGATGATTTCTCAATGTGTTTCCTATCCATCGCCAGTGTCTTCTTCTCATCTGTTGTTCCAATGTTGGAATTTAATTTTATTGTGTTTTATTTTGTTGTATTTTATTTTGTTTACTTTATTTTTTAAAGTAATATTTAAGATACATGTGAGAATAAATGGATTCAATATGGAAGACGAGAGACAGGAAGGGCAGAATGTTAGACGGGCCCGCGTGCCCAATTCTAAACCCTTTGAAAGTAGAGTTCGTTCGCACGTTCCTTCCACTGGCACTTGTCTGGTTCTTGTCATCAGTTCCACGATTGTGACTTTGTCATACCATTTCAATCCTTCTGTATCTTTTTAGTTGTTGTTTTTGTTGTTCTCCGTGTCTCAGAGCCATACAATAGGACTGAATTTACATTTGAGTTGAAGATTCTTATTTTTGTGTTGGGCTTGATTTCTCTTGATCTCCATATTCGACCCTTCACCCTGAACAAAGGCGAGCATCGAACAGAAGATCGTAAACACTCTCACGACTGTCTTACGTTTCATCCGCACACGTGCGGGAAAGCGTTCGTCGACCACCGGCATTCTGTCTCACTATTTAAGTTAATGCCTCTATCATTCACCACCAGTTGTCGATTCTTGGATTTTGTCGTCTAGCGATGTTGTTGAGTTGACAGCTAACAATTGCTAGAGAGTGTAAATCGGAATTCCTTGATTTGGTAAGCACATTTACTTAGTCGATTTTTTTCCTATGGGGTTTGTTTTTCCTTGGTAGATTAATAATAAAGAGGCAGGAGACTTAATTGCTTTAAGTCTTCCAACATATATAAATAAATAAATAAATAAATAAATAAACATATATATATATATATATATATATATATATATATATATATATATATATATATATATATATATATATATATATATATATATATGGGTAGATAAATAACATAAGAGTTAGGAGACTTAATTACTGTACTTCTCTTAATATATGTGGCTTAATATAAAATAATTGTTTGACATTACCCGGGAGGTATAACTTCATTTCGCTAGCTACCAATTTTAACTTCACTGAGAAGTACGGCAAGACTGAAGAGATATTTGACAGATATATAAGTTGAAGACAGAAAGGGGGAGATGATTTATTTTATTTTGGTGTTGTATGTTCCATTTTTAATAGATGTATAAGTAATTTTGTATAGAGTGTTGATACTCGTGTGATAGTAGTGTGTGTCATCGCCACATTAATTTTATAACATCCAGTACAGTCCCAGTTACCGATGTTGACGTGGGCACTTGTATTTTTCCATTTCACGTTGTCAATGAGTAACCTGGATTTGTTTTTAATGTCGGCATAATACCGAGTGTGTGAGAGGTCAGACGCACGCGCCTGGACAGGCCAGCCGTCACGCCTGGGTGAAGTTACCTGTACTATTGTCTTGGCTTATCAGAGAGAGAGGGGGGGGGGAGGAACTAAGCTAGTGGGTTCTGTTTTCTGTAATGAATGAGTGAGAAGAGGGAAAGACGTGTGGAGGACGTGTTTGTTATTGTGATGAAGTGAGAGAAAGTACTGTATAGTGCGCGCTAGTAATTACTATATTATGGTATAAACGTTTTCTTGACTGTCTATTTATTTCAGCTCTGGTCCCAGGTACTGTGTTTTTTTCTCGGATCGGGCACTTTGAAACCATCCAGAATTATTAGTGGCATGTAAATTCATGTGCCTTAAGGCTACGAGCACTGAAGTCTTCAGTTAATAGCCACTAGCCGTCCATAGTGCATAATTTAACTCACGGCATATTACAAATCACTAGCACTTTGGCTGATGCCATTGCCTTCCATGTTTAGAGCAATCTTGACCTACCCACTTACGCCTGTCATCGTGGAGTATTTTTACGCCAACACCCAGTAGGAGCCAGCGATTATTCCAGTCGTCATAATCTTTAGCAGAGGTGCCTACGCCTCGCATTGTTCCTGGATAACCTAATTTCCTAGCTGAAAGTCACTGATTTGCACTTCGAGTATATATTTTAGTCAGTGAAAGAAATTCGCTCAAGCCAAGGTTACTGGTAACTAGCTAAATTATTGGTGGCCACCCGCGATATTAAGTGTGATTCTTGGGATTTATTTACCTGTTTTCCAGTGGGAGCTTAACTCTGTATTCCAAGGATCCAATACCTTAGGTGGAACAGAGTGATTTTCTTCCTAGCAGAGTAGGAGAGTACCTGACAAGCTTTAGTGCCCTAAAAGGATTTGGCCGCTGTCATTGTTTTGATAGCAGGGGCCTAACCCCTTTATTTTGACATTTAAGCGTGACATTAAGATCGTGCGTGGGGGGGGGGGGGGGGGTAGCGAGGCGATGGTGGCGTGTGGTCGTTTGAGCCTAGTCGTGTGATAAAGAGTGTGTTGATCATAATTTCTGTACTTGAGAATTTTTAAGAGAAGCACAGAAAGCACACAACTCTGATATAATCTTAATTTTGTTCTTGTGCTGCACTGAGAGGACTTCCAGATGTTGTTTAGACTAAAAAAGCTGTTCTTGCTTTGTTCATTCTGTTGTTGATGTCTTTGCTTGCTCCGCCGTCTGGTGTTACTATGCTTCCTAGGTATGTGTAGGTGTCTGTCTGTTCCAGTTGTTGATTCCTTACTGATATGGGCTCAGGGTTGCACACATTGAGCGTCATAACCGCTGATTTCTTTAGATTAATGTTCAAGCCCACTTGCTGGCTATACTTATTAAGTCAATCCGTTTTTCCTGGATGTGTTGATGTGAATGTGCTAGTAGTGCAATGTCATCTGCATATTCCAGATCTTCTAATGTAGAAAATGTAGTCCATCTTATTCCTCTTGGACTGTCCTCAGTTGTCTGGCGCATCACCAAGTCTATGACTGTTAAAAATAGAGTGGTTGATAAGGGGCATCCCTGACGTACTCCTGTCTTCACCTCAAAGGTTAGGTTGCTCTGCCCAACGCTACACGGAAAGTTGGCATAGAAGCTTTTTATGATTGACACTATGCAGCTTGGAATTCCATAAGCCCTCAGTATTTTCCATAAGCTGTCCCTATGTATACTGTCAAAAGCCTTTTCAAAATCAACGAAATTAATGTACAGCTGACTTCGCCATTCTGAGCACTGCTCTATAATGTTCCTGAGAGTGAATATATGATCTACACATCTTCTGTTCTTTCTAAATCCTGCTTGTTCTGTCCTCAGTTTGTGGTCTACTTCTTTTGAAATTCTCTATATAATTATCCTGCCTAGTATTTTGCTGGGAACTGAGAGAAGAGTGATTCCTCTCCAATTATTGCAGTCTGCAAAATCTCCCTTCGTGGGCAATTTGACAATTATTCCTTTGTTCCACTCCGTTGGTGTTGTCCCAATTTGCCAGACTTATGCAAATAGTGGTTCTAATAGCTCTGCTGCTAGCTTAGAGTCTGTCTTAAAATAGCTCTGCATTTAAGTTATTATGGCCGGGAGCTTTTCCATTCATTAACCCTTTGATTGCTGTGATGATTTCTTCTTTTCGTGGAATGTCTGTATTAACATCTAGATTGTTTTCAGGCTCAGGAACCGTCAATTGTGTCTCTGGTGGTTCCTTGTTCAGAGTTTCTCTGAAATGCTCTGCCCATCTTGTTTCCTGTCCCTCTGCTGTCGTGATGAGATTTCCTTGCTTATCTCTTCCTAATGTAATATTGTTTGCACCTCGTTTTCCGCTGATGATTTTAGTTATTTTGTATACTGTGCTTTGTTCGTTTCTTAGTGCTTCCTCTTCTGCCTGTCTTGCAAGATCGTCTAGGAAACTCCTTTTGTTGGTTCGGGTTTGGCGTTTAACTTCCTTGTCCAGCTGACTGTACTGTTCGCTATATAGTTGCTTTAACCTGGGGGACTTTCTTTTCATTTCCTTCTTCGACGTTATGGTGTTTAGTGTTTCTGTTGTTATCCAGTCTTGCTTCTTCCTTTCCTGGAATCCCAAGCATGATTTACTGCTTTCCTTGTATATTGTTGAAATGGTGTTGAATTTCTGGACTATATCATCAGTCAATGCCTTTTCCTGACTTTTGGCAAATTGATATCGCTTCTTTATATCCGCCACAAAAGCTTTTCTGGTAAGGGGGTCCTTCAATTTGCTGGTATCAAACCTTTTCTGTGTAGTTACAGTTGGTCCAGCCGTTCTTAGTTTCACTTTAAGTTTTGCTACTACTAAATGGAGATCACTTCCCACATCTGCACCTCTTCTTACCTTCACATCTTGTAATGCATGTCTCCATATACCATTAATCATGATGTGGTCTATCTGGTTTCTGTCCCGACCATTTGGTGATTCCCATGTTAATTTGTGAATTTCTTTGTGTGTGAAAAATGTTCCTCCAATGACCAGGTTGTAAATGTTACAGAAACTTATTAATTTTTCCCCATTTTCGTTTGCTGTTCCACTGCCGCATTTTCCCATTACTCTTTCATTATATGTATTGTGTGTTCCAACTTTCCCATTGAGGTCTCCCATTACTACGATAAGATCATATCTAGGTGTGTCTTCCATTTCTTTCTGCTGCTGTTGATAGAATTCATCCTTGACCTTTTCATCGCTGTCATTCGTTGGTGCGTAGCATTGTATTTTTGTAGTGTTGGTGAATCTCCCTCTCAATCTTATTCTTATCAGTCTGTTGGTGATGGGTTTCCATTCCTGTAATGTCCTTTCTATTCCTTTCTGTAGAATAATGGCTGCACCTTCATTGTGCTATCCATCCTCTCTTCCAGAGTAAATTACTGTTTCTCCTGTTGCTGTTTTAACTTTGCCTGCCCCTATCCATCTGCTCTCGCTTATCCCTAGAATGTGTAATCTATAGTTTCTCATTTCTGCCGTGACCTGTTTTAGTTTAGCCGTCTCGTTCACTGTCCTGACATTCCAATATCCTCTTCTTGTTTCGCGTTTTGCGGTCAGGGCGTCCGTTTTCGTGTCAATGGCTTCCTTTTTGCTTTCACCACTGACAGTCAAACGAGTCTCAGACTCCGGATGTCCATCCCGCAGCAAAGTTTGTTCATTTGTTGTCGTTTCCGTAACTTCAATTTCTTTTTACATAGACAATGGTGTCAGCCCTATGCTAAAACCCCCAACCTGGAGGACCAGAGTGTCTGCTTTAGTCTGACCCCTGCCCGCGCAAACCTGTCCAGCTTGGTAGAACCTTCCAGGAGTAAAACTCCCGCTGGCATAGCTCTGGGGGTAATCAGGGTACGCAAGGCGCCATACCGCGACAAGGTATTGACACCAGTGATGGCAGTGTGTGTGTTTAATAAACATAAGAACATATCCTGTGGTCAGGATATCTCCTTTTTATAACTGTCACTGTGTGTCATAACGTTGTCCCTTACTGCTTTTAGGAATATAGGAGGGAGAGCAGCAGATTGTCTTAATAATATAAGTCACAGTAGTCTGAAGACGTGGCCCAACCACGTTTGAGAAGTCATATCTCTTGTCATAATTTCATTTAGTGACTCTATTCTCATCTATTTTCACATCTTTGCATTCATACTCTGTCTGAACTAAGACATAACCTATTCTCAAATTATACCCTATTGTGACAGGCATGTGAAGGAGTGTCATCGACCGGGATTTTGACTGAATAACCTGAACGGCTCCTAGATAAACCCTCTGTGGATGAGAAGGAGCGGGTTGGAAGGAAAGTCCACAGGCTCCCCAGCCTCGCAAGGACATGTCATTGGGCCGAAGGGCTGAAAGCCCAAGTTCCGCTGGTTAAGAAAAAAAAATTGTCTTGCATCTGATTAAGGCTGTGGAATTCAAGAGCCAAGTCATTTGCAAAATCTAGATCATCTAGCTGTTTAGTCAGATTCCACTGGATTCCATTTCTGTTGTGTGATGTCGATTCCATAGTGTTTGTTGCAGTGTGTATGGTCAAAAGCATTTTACAATATGGCGTAACAAGCCCCAAGCCCAACCCTCCTTAGTCGCTTTTACGACATGCCTGGTAGGGAACAGTGTTACTATTCTTTGCTTCCCTTTCGGGCGCTGGTAACACACGGGTAAAAATCAGTTAGTACGTTGTCTAGTAAACTGTCATTAGCCGAATGTGTATCTCTGTGTTAGTGTGAGTAAGCGCATGTTTATCCAAGTCATTGTTCACTAGAACAGCACGGTACGTTTCTTTCATTATTGAAATAAATTCCCAGGTCAGAAAACATAACGCCACCGTCGACAACACTGACGCTGTGTCTGGTGTGTCAACTTGCAGCGCGTCATATCCTGTCACAACGACTGGAGTGTATCTGTTCAAGGTGTCTATGAAACCTGTTCTAGAGAACCGGAACTATACAGATGTCGGATATAAAACACGGGATATAACTGTCACAGTGGGTGAGAGACATTCACGTCAAGTTGTCATTATTATTATTATTTTAAACATGTACAAACATAATACATTCACACAAAGTACAAATATATTGAATCATTTGTGGGAGAGTTGCGCAGTCTATTGTGCAACAGTTGAAAAGAAGAAACAGGAAAAACTCAGTGATGCTAGAAGAAAATAATCAAAATTGACTCATTCATGCTGTAACTGGTCAAGCAATGTTATTATTATATCACATTGCCATCAACAACTTTATCACTACCACATTGTCCTGAAAAAAATAAACTTACTTAGTCGTTCCCCTTCTACCGTGAGGTGTAGATATTTGGAAGAGAGAGCGCCAGACTATCTTATCGGCTGTCTTCCTCCTGGCCTGGTTCCATTCTAGTCCTCGGTCCTTCAAAGATTGTCTAATGTTGTCCTCCCAGCGGACTCTGTGTCGTCCTGGCGGTCTGGATCCCTGGCTCTTTGTTTCCCACGCTTGTCGTGGTAGCCGATCTTCTCCCATTCTGCAGACATGGCCAAGCCATCTTAGTTGGGACTGTTCTACTTGGGTCTGCAGCGGATGGGATTTTAGGCCTTGACGGATCGTCTGGTTGCGGACCATGTCTCTTCTTGTTACTTCAACCACTTTCCTCAGATACCTCATTTCTGAGGTTTGGCTCTGGCTTTTGTGGGTTGTAGTCATTGCCCACGACTCGCATCCATATGTCAAGACTGGGACATAGGTGGAGCGGTATACAGCCATCTTCGTTTTCTTACCAACCTCTTTCTTGCTGAGGAATCCACGATTTATGGTCTGAAAAAGTCTCCCAGCTGCTGCTTTTCGAGTGGCCAACTCTTCTTTGATGCCTCCCTTTCGGTCTATAATAGCTCCGAGGTATTTAAAGTGGTCGAACTGCTCCAGGACCTGTTCTCCCAGCTTAATCTAATGTCTTCTTTCTTCTCGTGATATCACCATGGATTTTGTTTTAGAGCTGCTTATGACCACCCCTCTCTTCTCCACCTCTTCCTTCCAGACTTGCAGGTTGAATTGGAGATGTTCCTCTGATTTATCAATCAGGGCAACATCATCAGCAAATGCCAGCTCTGAAATACAGACCTCTCTCATCTTCCAGTACCCCACTGAATACTTTCTTGTTCTCTCCTTACATGACTTGATAACATCGTCCATGAGGAGTATGAAAAGATAAGGTGACAGGATATCACTTTGTCTTATACCAGTGGTGGTCCTGAACTCTTCTGACTTATGGTTTGCTGTCCTCACATAATTTCTGCAAGACTTGTAGAAGCTCTGTATAGCATGAACCAGAGGTGCTAGAAGGTTCTTCCTTGCCAAACAGTCCCAAAGTTTGCTCCAGGGGACCCTGTCATATGCCTTTTCCAGATTTATGAAACAAAGATGGATCTCACTCTTATACTCAAGGGCCTTTTCACTCAGCTGTCTGAGTGTGAAGATTAGGTCTTGAGTACTTCGGTTTGCTCGGAATCCGCACTGGACCTCATCCAATTGTGGCTCCGCTAGGCGTCGGAAGAAAAATTCTTTCCATCTTTCCATTACTTCCTTCGGGGCAGTAAGCAATTTGCCTTGCTTGTCCTTTATAAATTTGAGAGGGCATTGTTTTTCCTTCCTCGTGTTCTTTAGGGTCTTATAGAACAATTTCTGGTTTTCATGCGCATCTTGTTCTAGCTTTTCTCCAAATTCTTCCCAGGACTTCTGTTTTGCTGCTAGCACCTTGTTCTTTGCTTCTGTTCTGAGTATCACATATTCTCTACATTTCTCTATTTGTCCTGCTGTGTTTTTAGCTCCTAATTATTGTTTCCATGCCATTTTCTTCTCACTTATTTTCTCTTTGATTTCCTCTGTCCACCAAGGTGTCCTCTTTGTCTTGTTCCCTAGTCGGACTTCACCACATGCTTCTGCAGCAGCTGTCTTTATGATGTCCTTGAATTTAAGCCAGAGGGTTTCCAATTCGTCAGCTTGTTCTTCTGTGTTTCTCACCGCTGTGGCAATAAGCCCCTGATATCTGGTATTAATTTCTAGCTCTCTCAGCTTGTAGGTCTTAATGCTCATTTCTTCCGTTCGTTTACTTGGTTTCTTGCGTGGTGCTGGGCAGTTCCTAGGCTGAGCAACTCTTTCAGTTGTTCTTTTGATTGTAAGCAGGTAGTGATCACTTCCACTCTCTGGCCCCCTCCAGACTCTAGCATCCCGGACATATTTGAATGAGCTCCTCCTAACAATGGCATAGTCGATCACTGACGTCTCATTCTTTGTAGGTTCACACCTAGTGTATGCATGTATCCGCTTATGGGGGAACTTTGTGTTGGTAATTATCAGATTCTGCTCACTGCAGAATCTAAGGAGTCGCTTTCCATTGTCATTGAGAGTATCTTCTCCATATCTTCCGATAACTCCACCCCATCTAGCATGGTCATTTCCAACTCTGGCATTGAAATCTCCGAGCATGATAATTTCATCTAGGCAGTCATCCACTGTCCTTTGAAGCAGCTCGAAGAATTCCTCCTTGCCCTCTGCTCTCTCATCCTCATTTGACCCGTACACTATGACCAGATTGACCATGGTTTCTCCTTATTTTAGTTTCACAACCATAATGCGCTCCGAGACAAAGTTTTATCCCTTGATACTATCTTTCTGATTTTTGGCCACAATGCAACCCACGCCCCCTTTAGCTCTTTCAGATGTGGGTACACCACTGTAGAGCAGCGTGTTGCCATCGAGATCCATGACTCCTTGTCGCTTTTTCTTTGTTTCATTTATAGCCAGAATTTCTAGTTTTGCTTTCCTCATCTCTTCCACCAGCTCCTCTTCTTTCCCATTTCTACTTCTTGTGTTACAGATTCCGTAAGTCGTAGTCCGTTCCAGTTCGTCGCCTTTAGAATCAGTCCGGTATTCTCTCTTGTATTTCGTGTAATCACGTTTCAGATCAAACAGGTGATTGGCCTGTTGTGCCTTTGCATGGTGGAGGGGTTGCCTCCTTACGGCTTCCATGCAGGCTGCCCTCTTTCTGTTTTCAGCCGGGCTTGGGACCGGCCTAGGCGGAGTTCTGAATGAAATAAATCGTTTATTATTCTCATTTTACGGTTCTTTAGAACAATGGAATGGCTATTGTGGTGATGGGGTGTACATAGGTAGGAAAGAGATGTGTAGATTTCACAACGACAAAAATGATACACCTCCACCATTAAGCTAGCTCTCTAGCTCAACATCAGTTGTCATGAAAATCTTCAGCAGTATTCTGCGGGGCCAAATCTACCAACAACATAACAGCACTTTTCTTCTACCACGGTCGTCCTTTCTCTGTTTTGTTAATCGCTGCTGGTCGTCAACTAGCTAAAAAATAAATCCCTTTCAAAATTAGTTCCCTGCTACAAATGCTACTAAAAGACGGGATCTTCTTTCACCCACCTCAATGACTATCGTTTACTTCCACAACACATTCGTTCAACTCAACACCAGCTGACAACACCAGATAAGAACACCAGCTGACAACACCAGCTGACAACACCAGCTGACAACACCAGCTCACAACACCAGCTCACAACACCAGCTCACAACACCACATATTGTTAAGTTAAAAACAGAAAGAGTGTACTAAGGTTCTAAAACTAAGTATAAAAACTTGTAAATACCTAATATAGATCATAAAGTAGCTGAGGACCTTTCATACATGCAAACAAACACTCAGAACCACTCTGTTACGCACATAATTTTTCTAAGACTGTGTGTAATTAATCTGTATGAATTGTACACTTTAAATTTTTTGTGATCTAAGGCAGATAACCCTTGTTTATACTATGGGTACATTTACAATAGGAGTTACCTTCTCTTGTTGGTTGACTCGTTGGTTATCTTATCTTGTGTCTTGACTCGCTGATTAATTTTTTCGAACGATGTCTCCTTATACGGTAGTATCGGTCAACTATTTCTTGGAATGGATGAAACTAGGGTTGAGTTTTATTCCCATGTCCATATAAGGCGTGATTTCTGAACATAGCTTTGTTGAAATGGTTCCTTCATCGTTCGTTGTGAGTGTTAGTCAGATGTATGCGTTCTGCGCATGTCTAAACTTTAAGAAAGTTAGAATCGTCTTCCGCCCAGGGAGTCGAGATGATGTACTGAGCAGAGCAGGACGCCATGCTGCGTCTCTGTGATTTGATAGGGAATTCTATAGTCCTCCTGTGTGTTAGTTAGCTAACGAGGTTTTCCCTATATGATTCAAAACCGCCTGGAGGCGTATGTTTGTGGTGTTGATTCTGAAGAAAGGTAATACCCTCCTTTATTGAACTCTGTGATCTACCTAGCTGTTTGACATTTTGCCATTCTCTGCTCTTATACAGAATGGAGAGGTTCTTTTAGTAGGAAATTTCACCACCGGTATCTTTATACCTCACCCGTGTGTTACCGGGGCCCGAAAGGGGAGCAAAGAATAGTAACACTGTCCCCTGCCAAGCATGTCGTAGAAGGCGACTAAGGAGGGTTGGGCATGGGGCCGTGTTACGTGCAGTCTTTGATATCTTACAATATTATACATAGGTAATTTTTTAGTGCTTAAGGGAAAGTCATTATTGAGTTACTTCCCTTGAACTCCGCGGATAAATACATTTTTACTGCGATTTATTCGTTGTTTGGGTAATAATAGATTGTTCTTGCTTCAGAATATCTATGGCCTGAATTTATGTGTATTGTTTGTCTGAGTAGGACAAGTCTGTCTTATATCTGTATATCTTTACATATCTAGGTCGAACTATATGTTCTGTTGTCTCTAGAGAGGTCAAAGGCTATTCGGCGGATGTGTCGCTTGAGTGGGGGTGATTTGGCTTCGTCCTGATAGGGAATGTGTGTGTTTTGCTATGTCGGCTTGATGCCTTGAAAAGTGATCTCAGTGGTTTTGGGGAAAGTGATAGTCGTCTAGACCTATCGTGTATGCTTTACCCCAGTGTTTATTCATCTTGCCAAGGAATGGCAGTTTCATATTCCCTCTACCAAGGTAATCAAAGATACTCTTATGAACTCTCGATCGAAGCCACCATTGTCGATAATTACGATTTGAATGTTTAAGAGAATATATTTGACTCGATGAAAAACGACTTCGATTCCTAGCAGCACTATATTCTGTAGAATGCAGTCTATTGTTCATGACCAAATCTACAGAGCAACGAAATGTTGTATGAATGACTAACTTTAGAACAGATTCATTATCTGTATTCAAACGTGAGTGACAGTTCACGAGTGGAGCCATCTTGGAACCAAAACATGTAGGACTTTCAAGAAGAGAAAAGGGATGCCCGTATTATCGCTTGATCAGTCCAGAGATCACTGCTACACATGAGAACCCATTGTTAGTGGTTCAATATTATTATATGGAAAAATATGTGCTGAACATTATGTTGAAGAATCGTTGCTAAACGAGATTAGGTTTAGAAGTCATCTGAAATATTGTTTACAAGCTGACGTGCTCAGTCAGTGACGTCAGATGATATATGTATGGGCGATACTGAGTGCTTGGCTATTGACAGTCCATTATACCATTATTCTACATGAGTGCCCATGTAACATTGCAAGACCATTTGTCCACTGTACTATGATGTATTATGGCAACCTGTGATTTGTCACTATCTGTGCTGTCGAGTGTGTACGTCCAATTAAACTTTAGAAAAGGTACACAGTCGTTGGTGTCGATGACTTCCGGTCATACATGAGTGTGAGAAGAGAACATTTGTCAACAACACGAACCCTTATCATCATTCGCACATTATACACTCCATCCATGTCTACACAACACTGCGTAGGTCAAGTTGACATTCCATACACTACAGTGGGGCAGGCAACACCATAGGGATCTTGTCAACTGATGATGATAGACGCCTGTCTTCCCGCCTAGGAGTGTTCTGGTGTACTTTATCAACATATATTATATCCAACTAAATATCAACATTATCAACTGGTGGACCTGCTTTCTGGGTTTGACCTCGCAGAAATTCAGAAGTCAACAGATTACCGATACCAGACCGTTTCCTGTGGCTGATACGACACACTTGCAGTATTGGTTTGCTCTTTGTCAACGCTTCGTCACGTGACCTGTCAAGTGAATGCAGTATGTAGGTCAGCGTTGTTGACATTTTTTACATTAGACATTATAGAGTTTCACAGAACAGTTGGATCAATTCTTGTCAGTGTTAACAGAAAGACAGTATTTGTGAACTAAGAAGTCCTGGTTTCATCGATGGATCTTCTTGTTTGCCATATATGAACTTTAATATTTAAGGCCAGAATGTTTAATTGAATAAAGTGGCAGTTTGTTTGTTTTCATGAAAAATAACTTTGCCATTACTGTAAGACTGAGCCTATTTTGCAACACATACTATCATACACATAATTTATATATATTTATGTTTACATGTTATTTGTTTGTATAGTATGTTAGTTTCTATGTCAGCGGGTTGTGTTTAAGGTTGGGCGGCGTCCTCACAACAGAGTATCCCACGTCATAGAGGGTCCGTTGTGGGCGTTTTCTATAGGTGCAATTTTCTTGATTGAAAATTTGCTGCGACAACTGTTGCTTTTGTGTTAGCTGTGAAGTCTGTAATTATTGTTATTTTTGTAATATTTCTTTGTTCTTTAGTTTTGTTTTGATTTGTTTGTAATTTGTTGGTCTAACCTTTTCTATCTTTCAGTTCTATTCATAATTTATATTCATATATTGTGACGTCATTTGTGTTGTTATTCTTTGCAGATTCAGTGATTATCTTCATTGATTTCCCTATTTGATTTATTTTGATTTCTGCAAACGTTCTTGTATTGTCAGTCCTATTTGTACTTTATGTATTCTGTTGGTTGACATATGTTTTATATGGGTATATTTCATAAGACACAATTGCCTGTGCACTGCACTTGGATTATGGTATAGACCAGTACCTGATTATTATTACTATTATACAAGACCTTATTAAAGGCTTGTGACCCACAGATATTGGGATAGTATACTGATTAATCAGGTCATTGAGAACTTGGGGTATTATTATTGATTCAGGTGATTAGTATTATTGTTAGGCATCATGTCTACTCTAGATTATTTCATTACTCAAGGGAAAGCTCTTGATAAGACTGGTCAACAATTAGAACAATGGGCAGTTGCTCAATATGACAAAGCATTAGCTGCAGAAGAGAAAAGATTAGCTGCAGAAGAGAAAAGATTAGCTGCAGAAGAAAGAAAAGCTATGGCGGAAGAGAAAAGATTAGAAAAAGAAGCTGAGGCTGCTGCTGAACAAAAGAAATTGCAGATGCAGGTAGAGGAAAGGAGATTTGAAGCTGAACAAAAAAATTGGAAAGAGAAGCTGCGGCTGAACAAAAAAGATTAGACAGTGAAGCTGAACAAAAAAGATTAGACAGTGAAGCTGAACAAAAAAGATTAGACAGGGAAGCTGAAAAAAAAAATTGGAAAGAGAAGCTGCGGCTGAACAAAAAAGATTAGACAGTGAAGCTGAACAAAAAAAAAATTGGAAAGAGAAGCTGCGGCTGAACAAAAAAGATTAGACAGGGAGGCTGAACAAAAAAGATTAGATGCTGAAGAGAAAAAAGCAATAAGAGAACATGAATTTGAGTTGGAGAAATTGAGATTGACAAGTATGAGTAATGTTAATCAGGCATCTAGTGGTAATGGTAAACCTTCTACTTACAAGGTTAAGGTTCCACCGTTCAATCAGTCCAGTGACGATATTACATTCTGGCTGGATAGATTTGAACGTTCTTGTCGTACACATAATGTGGATAAATCACAATACGCTAATCAATTATCAGAAAACTTGAAAGGTGAATCTTTGACTAGATTATGCCTTGTAGGAGAAGCAGATAAGGATAATTATGATGTCATTAGGGCGGCTTTGATAAAAAAATATCAGCTAAGTGAGGAAGGCTATCGCCTTTTATTTAAGACGATGGTACCTGAGACGGGGGTAGAATTCTCAGAATTCACTGCAAAGGCACGTCTCACAGTTGATCGTTGGATTGAGCTTTCCAAAACAGAAAAAACGTATGAAGGACTTATGGATTTGTTGCTCAGAGATAAGATTATGTCATGTGTGAACAAACCTTTCCTTGAATTTATACATGAGCGTAAACCTAAATCTCTAAAAGAAATGGAAGAATATTGTTCCCAATATGTCACTGCACACCCCGACGTGACTTTTGGCAACACTAAGATTAAGGAGAGTATGCCAGTTGCTTCAGCAACACCATACAATCCCAATTATTCACACAGATTTCAGGGACCTCAAAACAGATTTGATAAAAAAGGTAACCATAATAGTTATCAAAACCAAGGTAACCAATCATTTCAGGGTTCTTCTTCAAAGAACTGGAGACGACCTGATAGCTCTCGACACAGGGGTGGTCATAATTATAGGAATTTCCGTAGAGGAAGTAATTATAGAAACTATCAGGGTTATCCGTCTTGGAGTCAACAAGATCATAATTACAGAGATACTCATTATAATGAATATGATAATGGTAACCAAGGGTACTATGACTCAAACCCAAATAGGGGTTACAATAGAGGTAACAATAACTACAGAGGTGATAATAACCGAGGTAGATCTCAATACAAAAGACATAAACCACATTTTCAGGCAAACTCTGCACAACAAGAGTCCCATGAAGCCTATAAACAGAGTAAAGATAATAATGATGCTAGTAATATGGCATGTGCCGCTTTTGATTTTGGGAGAGCATCTCAGTGCCCCCAATGCAAAACGTTATTTGAGCCAACCACAGTGACTACTTTAAGCTGTGGCCATCCTCTTCCTGCTCTTCCAGCATCAGTCGCGCATGATGGAAGAGGGTCTCTTGTCTTACATAAGGGTTTAGTGAATAACAATCCAGTCTCTGTGCTATTTGATTCTGGATGCACCACAATTGGTGTTAGGCAGTCACTCGTAGATCCTTCCCGTGCCACTGGACAAGTAGTCAAATGTGTAACATTTGGCGGCACATTAGAGAAATACTCTACCGCTATCATTAGGATTGCTACTCCTTTCTTTACAGGAGATGTACACGCATGTCTTCTTCCGAATCCGATCGCTGACCTCATCATCGGTCGCATTCATGGAGTCAAGGAATGCACTCCGCAACAAATTTCCACTTGGGAAAGGCAAAACATGCAGATTGCTAACGCTGTAGTCACTAGAGCTCAGGCTCTTAATGTGCCTCAAACTTCATCTACTGAAGATAATGAAGTGCATAACCAAGATAATCCCTTGGTAATTTCTCGTGACTCGTTTATAAAACAGCAAGAAGATGATCCCACTCTGAAGAAATTCTTCATTCTTGCAACTAAAGGTGATCCGAATAAGGACACAAGTCGTAAATCGTGGATTACAAAGAAGAATGGCGTACTTGTACGTATGGTTCAAGACTCCATTACGTCAAGTCATTCTCAAATCCTGGTTCCCAAGAATTTGAGAGTTAAAATTTTGCAGCACGCTCACGACTCTCAGTGTGCTGGACACATGGGTTTTTCCCGTACTAAGTCAAGAGTCCTTGCGGCTTTCTTTTGGCCATTGGTAAACAAGGACATACGGATTTATTGTCGATCTTGTAAAGTATGTCAGGAAGTTAAATCCAAAGGTCCACGGCATGCTGCACCCATTCAGGCGGCGGACATTCCTATTCGGCCGTTTCAAAAAATGGCCATAGACATTATTGGTCCATTTAAGATCAAGTCTGCCAGAGGACATCAGTTTATCTTGACGTGTGTTGATATGTGCACACGTTGGCCAGAGGCTATTCCTCTGAAGAGCATTACTACTGCTGATATTGCAGATGCTCTTTGGCTTATATTTTCTCGTCTGGGGTTCCCCGGAGAGATATTGTCAGACCATGGCACCCAACTAATATCAGATACCATGTCTCAAGTAATGTCTACCCTGCAGATAGATAGATCTTTAAGTAGTATCTACCATCCAATGTCTAATGGTATGGTCGAACGCCTTAATAGAACACTTAAAAACTTACTGGGGAAGATAACTGAGGATCATCCTCAAGACTGGGACAGAGTTTTACCTGCGGCCCTCTTCGCTTACAGAGAGGTACCCAATGAACATACGGGATTTTCTCCCTTTGAACTCGTCTTTGGCGCGCGTCCGCGTGGCCCTATGTCGTTGCTTCACGATCTCATAACATCTGACAATATTGACGATGACACAAAGTCATCCTACGAATATGTCATCGCGTTGAGACAAAAGATTATCGAAGCATGCAAATTAGCAACTTCTTCTTCTGAATTTGCGAAACAGAAGGCAAGGCAATTTGCCAATAAGAAGAGATGCTTACGACAACTTTGTCCTGGTGACAAAGCATTTGTATTACTACCTTGTAGGGAAAACAGATTGCTTATTTCTTGGAAAGGTCCGTACGATATAATATCGAAAATTTCCGATGTCGACTATATTGTCGATATTGATGGGAAGCATAAAACCTTCCACATCAATATGCTTACTGAATTCCATGAACGTCCGGATTATTTGCAACCCATTTTCCAAGCAACGGACAATTCTCCAGTACCACATGGTCATTACTCATCACTGTCCGTGATACAGGATGAGGAAACAAGTTTTTCAGATGTAAATCTTCCTCTTCCAATGATCCCACTTCATTCCAGTGAATCATGGAAGAACGTTACTGTCTCTCCTGATTTGTCTCTAGGAGAACAGCGACAAGTTTCAACTATGTTGCAAACATTTCAGGATGTACTCACTGACATCCCTGGACAAACTAATGTCATTCAACATGACATTGTGCTAACTGACCATACTCCTATTAGGGTTAGACCTTATCCTATACCTATACATTTCCAAGCACAGGTCGAGAAAGAGTTGGATGTGATGATAGATTTGAAAATAATCGAACCATCCACCTCTGCGTATTCTTCGCCGATGGTTATTGTGCGTAAAAAAGACAATAACATACGTCTTTGCGTTGACTATCGAAAATTGAATCAAGTAACGAAGTTCGATGCCGAACCTATGCCTTTACTGGAAGAGCTACTTACTCGACTCTCCAAATCTCATTTTTTCACTAAACTTGATTTGTCTAAGGGATATTGGCAAGTTCCTTTATCTGAACGCGCCAAACCTCTCACGGCTTTTTCAACACCTAGAGGTTTGTTCCAATGGAATTTTATGCCTTTCGGTCTTATGAACGCACCAGCTACGTTCGTACGCATGATGCGCCGAATCCTATCTTATCGGTCAGATGTCATTGCATATCTAGACGACATCTGTCTTTTCAGCGATACTTGGGAAGATCACTATTCAGGGTTAGATGAATTGCTGTCTACTTTGCGTGAGCACAACCTGACAGCGAAACCCTCTAAAGCCTATATTGGTTTTAGCGAAATTTCTTTCCTAGGCCACCGAGTTGGTCATGGTTTCCTAAAGACAGAGGACCATAATACTAGTAAGATACTTAACATCTCAATCCCTAAGACTAAAAAACAGGTGAGAAGTCTGTTAGGTCTTATTCAATTTTATGGCAGATTCATTCAGAATCTATCCTCTATCATGGCACCTCTCTCAACACTTCTAAAGAAAGGTTCGCCTAATGTGGTCCACTGGTCTCAGGAATGCCAATGCTCTCTGGATAAGATTAAAACACTGTTTTCAACACCACCTATTTTAGTGCTACCCACTAAAGATAAGACATTCGTTCTTCGTAGTGACGCTTCATCCACTGGGATTGGAGCGGCACTAATGCAAGAGTACTCTGGAACTCTGCATCCTGTAATGTATATTTCCAGAAAACTTAATGCGGCAGAAAGGAATTATTCGGTTTTAGACCGTGAGCTATTAGCTATGGTTTGGTCGATCCTCAAACTACAGAGATTCCTACTAGGCGCACATTTCATAGTAGAAACAGACCAAAAAGCTCTTACTGCTATACAGAGTAAGAATTTGAAGAGCTCGAGGTCTACTCGATATGCAATTGCTCTTCAACCTTTTCATTTCTCTGTGCGAGCTATTCGGGGATCAGATAATGTGATGGCAGACATTCTGTCAAGATGCCCACATGATTCCACATAACTATTAGGGCTTAGACTTCTTGATATGTCTAGTTCTATAGTAGTTCCTTTTCTATATCATGATAGATACACATTTGTAATTTAATAATATAATGATTGTATCACTACATAGCGGTTCATGTATGTTTATTCACCGCTGTGCTTTGATGATTTTTACTTCATAAATCATAAATTTAAGATATCTAATACGTAGTGATGATATGAATTTTTTAGGCATTGTGTAATTGCCAGAATTGTATTATACTTTGATGACACCTTCCTGGAAAAAT
>JAMPIV010000944.1:0-287169 GCA_024509875.1 Oreohelix idahoensis
TGGAAATTTAAGTAAGATTCGGGAATACACCTGCAGATCGGTTTTAGATAGTTATGTAACAGAATGTTACAAATGTCACACTTTGGTTTGAACGCTGTCTTATAACTGATTTTAGATTGCATTGTGTGGCTTGGGAAATTGTATCACAGCTGAAGAAATGTCGAGATTCTTGACGAAAACGAATAATTTTTCCCCCCTTGCCCTTAGCGTTCATGGCGGCCGTCCAGGTCGCCCTATTCTAAGGTCGGCTCTGGTCACAAATTCCATGTGTTTTTCAGTCTCCTTCTGGTTTTCTTACCCTGCGGATTCCAGACCATGGACTGCCTCGTAAGGCTATTAGCTAGTTTCCATAATTTATGTCTTATCCAATGCCAGCATATTCTCCTAGCCTCTTGTGCTACTAGTTTCTGTCAGGCATCTTCTATCAGTTCTACATTCATGATCGTGTTACACCATTTCAATTATTCTATACCAGTGTTTCTCAACCCTGATAGTAGCAACGCCCCCTTTTGACAACTAATATTTTAAAAAGCCCCCCACCTTTTAACACCCCCTTGCTCTTTATCGTATATACACAAACACACACACACATATATTCCACCATACTTTTAAAAAGGCTATGCAGTTAATGAGTTATCTTTTCTTATAATATAAAGAAAAAGAGAAAGCACATTTATAAAAGCTTAATAATCATAATAATTGCCCCTTCAGTCATAACTGACTATGGGAATGCGCCCCAGAGGTGAGAGCCCTCAGCTGCTTATTTTCCTGGTGCTCCTTTCGACGTTTTCTCCTCTCTTCGGTTTGTTGTGTGAGCTTCTTTTCGCCCAATCTGAGGTGGCGCCGTAAATAGCATCGCTACTTGGTGCCATCGGCAGCTTCATCCTCCCACGTTGCTGGATTTATGTCCAGTGCCCTCATATCTCTCTTGCTCACATCTTTGAACCTCAGCTGCGGTCGCCCAACTGTATAAAAGCATAGTTATACTAAATATGTGTTTAAGTACGGAGTTATATACACCACAGGTTCATTATCCTTGAATTACAAATTGGCGGAGCAAATGGTATAAAATTAGTTCTTACAGCTCTATAACTATCATAATCATATCATTTTAATAACGCCTAAATGACTGCATATATATCTTCAAATCTGAATATGTGAGCCTCTCCTTATGTAACCACTTTAAACATGAAAAAATTGGAAAAATTATTAGTTGATAATAATGATATAATTATATAAAAATTCACTTACTAATGAAGCTTAATGAGATCCTTGCGCTTGGTGTGAGCCAGTTTTGTAATATTTGATTCCAAGTTTGTTAAAAGAAGTCTCAAATCTTCTGTTACAAATCTGCAGTCGGTTTCGTTCCTTTTGTAGTAGCAACACTACTGCACTGAGCCCCTTCTCCACAAATACGACGTTGGGAATGCTGTAATTAGCAATTTAGTTTCACGCCAAAGAACGGGATACACAAGCCTCTGCTGGATCCAAAATTTTTCGTAATGTGTGTGACTGAATCGTGCTTTTGCCTCGAAGTCATTTTGTAGCTCAATTAATTCTTCTTGTAAATGTTGACTAACTAGTTCCACGTCTGATTCAAACGGATTAATCAACCAGTCCGGTATTATTAGTTCTTGCAAGTCCTTAAATCTTATGCTCATATCATTTTTAATAGCGTCCAAATGACTGCAATAGACGTATAAATCGGAATCTTTAAGCTTGTCCCCACCTAACTGTAGTAAACATGGAAAATGAGAAATTTCTCGGCGACTAAGATTATTTTTATATAATGTCAATTTGTTGATGAACCCCATGATAATTCCTTTCACTTTAATCAGACTGATCTCATTTCCTTGTAGCTTAAGAAGAACCTCATTTAACTTTTCAAATATATCTGAAATATAGGCCACATCGTTTCGCAATACTTCTCTTTCGATGCTAAATTCTTCTTTGATTGAATCCAAAAACTCTACAACAGAATCAAATAATGCTGAAACCTACGATGACGACCAACAATAGCTGGTGCTCCGTCTGTCGCACATGCGATGACATTGGAAAAAGGAATTTATTTCCCAACAAAAATGTGTTTCCAGAAGAAAATATGTGTCGAGAATGGAGAGAGAAGGTAAGCTTGGGTGTGTCGAAAGGCTAATGAATGTTTCGAGAGTTGAAGGGACATAAATCTCCGCCTACTGTCTCCTGACAATGGTAACATCACAGGCACTAAAATTTTGCATTTGGAATCCTTGAAACACTCTATGGGACGCAAGGCAAATAAAAACTATCGTGTTATAAGCTATGCGAAGGGGAATATGTTTTGTAATTGTTTCATATTGATTCTTGTAAAAATGTACACAACGCCCCCCTGAATGGAAGCAGCGACCCCCAATCGTTGCGACCCATTAGATCGCCCCCAGACATCTTGAAAACGCCCCTCAGGGGGCGGTACCGCCCCCGTTGAGAAACACTGTTCTATACTCACGCAACAGCCCTTTTATTACAGTCTAACTATCTGGTTGTCGCTTTTGTTGTTCTCCATGTTTCACAGCCACACAACAGAAATTCCATGACATCTGAGCCGAGGATTCTTAATTTTGTACTGGACTTGATATCTTTTCATCCCGAAACTATTTTTTAATGCCTGTCGTGATGTTGTTTTGCACTTTCCCTGACAAGTTCCCAGGGTGCGGCAACGCACAGTTTGGGAACCACTGTCCTAAGGTGTTTTCAACAGTCTAATTCTGTGTAGTACTGAATGAGCACGTCAATTTTGACAGTGCTTTTCCACTGATGTTTATGTGTGCGCGCATGCGCAGATGGGACCTATACGCTAGAGCAGGGGTACTGAACGCGGTGCCGGCGGGCACAAATGTGCCCGCTACGGCATATGTGTGTGCCCGCGGGTGGTTTGTGAATGAAAGAATAAATATATAATTTTGCCTGCATGGTCAGAAGTTAAAACTTGCCTTCTACTAACCTTATTAGGTATTTGCAGTTAGTGGTCTAAATACAATTTCAAAAACTTTTCCGACACACACTCCTAACAATAAACAGTTGGCTAGGGACAAGCAGTGCCCAATATCACTCTAATTATACACATGAGTCAAATAATGTGAAGGTTAATTTGTTCATTATTTTTTTTATCCTGAATATTTCCTATATCATTAAATGCGTTTACTCACCTGTGACAAAGCGGGGCGGCCCCTATCGATCTTTGTTTCACTCCGGAAGTATCGGTACATTTGTGGTACTGATTTTTATTATGCTGTCAATTATCGCACTTTTCTTTCTTTCTTTCTTCGTTATTTTTCTGCTAAGTAGCAGATATTTGAGTATTGTCGAATCGCTTGACACTCCCTGTAGGTGATAATAATCACATTTGCTTGGCGCTGCCCAGATTTGTTGGCTATAGGCGCGGCAGATTAACACGTACATCGGCCAGCGCTATCGGCTTAATCACCAATAAGACATGGATGACAAGATTACTTTAGATAAAAGTAAGATTGCTACATCTCGAACACATGGTCATATGCGGTTACCGGTGTGTTTGTAAGTTTGTATACAAGGGCATCGGACATCTTATTACCATATATGGGAGAGTTGACCTCTGCCTTACGTTCAAAATTATCCGATGTCGGAATATTTTGAATTAACCCCATAACCCGACCTGTTTGAATATGATTGGAGCATTTATTTAACTCCATGCCAAACGAATTTTTCGCCAAGACACCAGACTGCCACAGTGAAGAATTAGAATTCAGAATTCCTTCTTAATATACCGGACACCCGTTATTGGAGTATTTATCAGGACTTGCAATATAGCCCAGGAAATCTCTAACATTTTAAATAAGGAAACTGGGACTGAGTAAACTGAAGGACCATACACGAAGTCAGAGAGGGAGCTCATTAAATTAACGACACCCCAGACGCTGTGTAAGAGGCTGATTCAAGTCTCTTTTATTAATCTGAGCAAAAAGTATGTGAGTCATGATTGGGGTAAGTTGGGATTTACATTTCATATTTATTACTAACATGTGAACTAACATATGTACAAATGTATATATTACCATGTGAATTTTAATATGTGAAACTCGCTTGTGAATGTCAAAGTCATTTGAGGCTGGCAACCTCAGCGTATAGAATGATTATTTATGAACCACCACTGCACGGGCTGGTGATTGCTTTATTGATAGTTTCATAAAGAGAACTAAAAGCATAAAGTAGTTCCAGGTTCCCTATGGAGCAGGGAGGGAAAGATGAAAGAAATGATGTACATTCTAAGTATAATACTTACATTTTCAAAGCAGTTTAAATGTCCCTATAAACACAGTCACTTTAAAATTAATGTAAGTTTTCAAGCTTAAACTAGTGTAAATGTCTATGTGAAAATATTCATTTTAAAGTAATGGAAGTTTCAAACTTTTAAATCAGTGTAAAACATAAATGAAAACATACTCAATTTATATTGTGAACACTTTTCTATCAGTGGAGATGTATATGTAAACAGACTCTATCTGTATTATTAACCTTTTCATTTAAATGTCATGTAAAGCTAAAGCTTTTCTATTTAAATGTAAAGGAAGTTTTATCCTGAGGGACTAAATTTAATTCTCATCGAGGGTAAAGTCTGAGTAATTGGGATGGTGGTATGGGAAGATAGGAACCCATAACTACGGGGTGGAAAACGCCATACTCAGATGAGCGTTTCGTCCTATTCTTTTACCATAGTTATTGGTGGTACCAGCAGAAAGTACTATCTCTGGAACAAGAAGGGAACCGTGGCCTAAGCTTTAAGACAAAGCACCCACGTGGTAGACTCTCCTTGACATTTCTGGGAAACGAGCTACCCCCGACAACCTTGATCAGAGACGAGCGTGAGCAGAATGAAAAGAACCAACCCATAAGAAGGAGCAGAATCGTCAATGGCAGCTAAGTTCAAATCTATGCTGCCACCTGAACTTCTTGTAACATCTCACATTCCATAAAGACTGCGATGATAACTTTTCTTGATCCATAACTATTCACATTATTTTCCAACTGTTAAAATTTGTGGTGAAAAATTCTAATCCACATATATAAATTAGAAAATAAATGTAAAGTAGAACGAAATAATACAAAAGAAAGAAGAATGGTGAAAGACCAGTGCGTTCCCAATAGCGCTTCCGTTTTATAACGCCATAATGACTGAACAAGAGACCCCCCTTTTTCTATTTCGTCTGCATACACTCTACGCAAAAGCCTACACGCGTTTCTAAAAATAAAACTGGTACTGTATTTCTTAGACGACCTTGATAGGCACACTGCTTAATGACCTAGATATAATACTACATTAATGTCATTATACACACTACGTTAACCTAAAAGACAGACGGGCTTAGAAGAGAGAGAGAGATGCACGGAGGAACGCATGCAATTGTCCCACGTCGCGTCTCCCACGCGAAAGGCATGAAGCTGATTAAAAAAATTTGATTGGCTGTAGTAATATGTAAGGCGAAACCTTATTGGTCTAACTGCAAATACAAATATTGTTGTTAATGGCAACTTATAGGATGGATAGTTTTTTTTTCAAAGGCTCATGTAAACATGGTCTCATTGGTTAGAACGTTCGATATAGTCAAATAGAAGCGTCAGTTCAGGGCCAGTTTTGAAAATAAATTTTGTGAGAAGCAGGTGCGTTGAGATCAAGCTAATATTTTTCTAATAAAAGCCTGGGATAAGGCAGATCAAATTTGTGCCATAATTCATCGCCAGTCAACGTTACGTGTTTAATATTTCCTTGAATTGTGGTAAGCTAAAATTATTTCATATATATATATATATATATATATATATATATATATATATATATATATATATATATATATATATATATATATATATATATATATATATATATATATATATATATATATAATATGAAAATTGAATATGAAATGAAAACTTGTGTCTGTATGTGTGTGGTTCAGTAGCAAACAGAAGGCCAAGCCTAGATATTGCTCCACCATGTAAAAGCTCCTACAGAAGGCAAAGCCTAGATATTGCTCCACCATGTAAAAGCTTGTCAGAGAGGAGTATAACTGCATAGGCATATATGGGATTGCCAAATAGTAACATGACACCTATCCTATTGTATAGAAGGAATTAACGCTGGAATTGCAGAGGCGTTGTAACCATTAGGGAGAGGAATACTGGTGTATATTGTCATATGAGAAGCTAACAGTTGGCCTACAGCGCTGAACTCTGTGTTTGTAATGTCCTGTACTTCAGTGTGGAAATATATTATATATTAGTTCTGAAGAAGGAGGTACAACCTTCTTATTTCAGGGACCGTGGTACTGAAGTATTAGAGCAGCACCTGGTCTGAGTTTGGCTGGATCCAGAGGGCTGGCAGCAGACTCCGGGTCTAAGATATCGACCAGTGGTGTATTTCAAGATAACTGAGAAGCAAGCGAGCAGAGGAGACAGTTTCCTGCCGCCTACATATGAGATAAGAAGTTGTCAGCCAGAGCAGCTCACCCTTGTATAACCCACCTTAAAATTGACAATAATACTAAATCAAGAGGGACAGTAATTATTTTACAAATAAAAAGAAACTGTAAACCCTTCAATATTATTTCCACCAGTAACAAACACATGAAGTCGTGATGACAAACAACAACCTAGCTTCAAAAGCCAGTATTACCTCATAATACTACATCACAACCCTACACACATATTGTAATAATATTATATGTCAGGACAAAGATCCTTGGTATAAATTTTGTACATAAACATTGTGTTTACAGTTGATTGTGATTCCTGATTCACTCTGTAGTTGGATCAGGATATCTATTCTTGAAAGAAACTAATACATAATTTAAAAGTTAACACTTGACTTACTTAAGCTAGTCTTCTAGAGTGTTATATGTATGTGCTTGTCATAGTGTTGTAAAGTGTTGTGGATATTAATAAAAGTGTTTATCTGCAGTTGGTTGTTGTGAACTTACACTTCATCACTATCATAACCCTAGACATCACAATATTCCAGAATAAGTCTGATTGAGGTCTAAATGTGGTAGCAAAGTAAGGTCATCTGTAACACACCACACTTATTAGATACAGATACCTTCACAGCTGATCTCAGTCAGTACACTAAGTCCCCTATAACTATTTATATAATCCCAACTTACCACAAAATCTAAAGTGATTATTAAATTTTGTTATTTGTAATGTTACAAATTTAACTTCGATTTAATCATTTTAAAGTTACAGCATGTTTGTCTCAGTCAAATTACTACACACGCTCTAAACAGAGCTATACTAGAATAATAGAATTTCACTGAGTAAATCAGGGGTGGAGGTTTAAACGAGCTAAACTTATGTCGTGAAAAATTCTAAATACCCATATATAAATTAAACCCTAACTGTAAAGTAGAACGAAATAATACAAAAGGAAGAAGCATGGTGAAAGACCAGTGCTTTCCCAATAGCGCTTCCGTTTATAACGCCATAATGAATGAACCAGAGATCCCCTTTTTCTACTTCGTCTGCATAACTGAAACGCTTTCCCCGTACGATAGTAAAAGCCTACAGCATCATACACGCGTTTCTAAAAATAAAACTGGTACTGTGTTTCTTAGAAAACCTTGAGATACGCAAGATGCCTAATGACCTAGATATAATACTAGCATTAATTAAATTATACACACTACGTTAACCTAAAAAGACAGACGGGCTTAGAAGAAACAGAGAGAGAGATGCACGGAGGAACGCATGCAATGCTACCACGTCGTCTCGCGATTAACAAGTGAAATGCCAATCCCACGCGCTAAAGCCATGCAGGCCTGATTTTTCAAATAAACAGTAATAAAAAACACTACCTATACGAGGGTTAGGTTTTGAAAACATGTTTAATGCTTATTAGGAAACATGACACAATACTGTTTTCCGTCTGAAATCCTGACTTTATACCGACAGAACAGTCGAAACGGCAGGACAGATGGCGGTTCTAAACATTAAAAAAAAAATACACGACTATCCTAGAATAATACATATTTTGAACGGAGCCACTTCGACCCCTTAAACTTAGATATTCTTGTGCCTTAGGATTTGCTGAAAAAGAATATGTTATGTGTTACGCAAATAATCTAGTAATTAACAAATTATAGCCAAAATACTATAGTGGGGTTGTCTGACAGCACAAGATCATGTTTAGAGGAAATAGGCCAACAAGTTAGATACGATTTGATTGGCCGTAGGAATATGTAAGGCGAAACCTGATTAGTCGGACTGCCACTACTATCATCGTTGTTAATGGCAACGTGTAGAATGGGTAACATTTTTTCAAAGGCTCTTGTAAACAGGGTCTCATTGGTTAGAGCGTTCGATATAGGCGATTAGAAGCGTCAGTTCAGGGCCAGTTTTGAAAATCACTTTGGTGAGAAGCCAGTGCGTTGAGAACAAGCTAATATTTTTCTAATAAAAGCCTGGGATAGGGCAGATCGAAATTGTGCCAGAATTCATTGCCAGTCAACGTACTTGTTTATATTTCCTTGAATTGTGGTAAGCTATACATATTTCCTACATATATATATATACATATATTATATGAAAATTGAATATGACATGATAAATTGCGTCTGTATGTGTGTGGTTCAGTAGCAAACAGAAGGAAAAGCCTAGATATTGCTCCACCATGTAAAAGCTTGTCAGAGAGGACTATAAATGCCTAGGCATATAAGGGATTGCAAAATAGTAACATGACACCTATCCTATTGTATGGAAGGAATTAACGCTGGAATTGCAGAGGCGTTGTAACCATTAGGGAGAGGAATACTGGTGTATATTGTCACATGAGAAGCTCACAGTTGACCTAAAGTGCTGAACTCTGTGTTTGTAATGTCTTGTACTCCAGTGTGGAAATATATGATAAATTAGTTCTGAAGAAGGAGGTACAACCTCTTATTTCAGGGACCGTGGTACTGAAGTGTTAAAGCAGCACTTGATCTGAGTTTTGCTGGATCCAGAGGGCTGGCAGCAGACTCCTTGTCCAAGATATTGACCAGTGGTGTAGTTCAAGATAACGGAGAAGCAAGCGAGCAGAGGAGACAGTTTTCCTGCCGCAGACACATGAGATAAGATTGTGTCAGCCAGAGCAGCTCCCCCTTATATAACCCACCTTAAAAGTGACTGTAATATTAAATCAAGAGGGACAGTTATTGTGTTACAAATATAAAGACACTGTGGCCCCTTCAATATTATTTCCACCAGTCACAAACACATGAAGTCGTGATGACAAACAACAACCTAGCTTCGAAAGCCAGTATTACCTCATAAATATATCACAACCCTACACACATATTGTAATAATCTTATATGTCAGGACAAAGATCCTTTGTATAAATTTTGTACATACACATTGTGTTTAAATTTGATTGTGATTCCTGATTCACTCTATAGTTGGATCAGGATATCTATTCTTGAAAGAAATTAATACATAATTTAAACTTTAACACTTGACTTACTTAAGCTAGTCTTCTAGAGTGTTATATGTATGTGTTTGTCATAGTGTTGTAAAGTGTTGTGGAACTTAATAAAAGTGTTTATCTGTTTGTTGGTTGTTGTGAACTTACACTTCATCATTATCATAACCCTAGACATTCAACGTAGTCATCACAATAGTCCAGAATAAGTCTGATTGAGGTCTAAATGTGGTAGCAAAGTAAGGGCATCTGTAACAACACTACATTTATTAGATACAGATACCTTCACAGCTGATCTCAGTCAGTACACTAAGTCCCCTATAAATATTTATATATTCCCAACTTACCACATATATTGGGGGGCCAAGCCGGGATTTTGAATCTTCTCCTATTACATATATTGGGGGTAATTCACTTCTGGGAATTATAAAAATTAAAAAGGTATCCTTGGGTGGAAAGTAAATAAGGTTGAGCTCTCAGTGCTTGCGGTTGTCCTTAATTTAATTAGTCATAGATTGAAGTGTTTAGTTAAACACTGTATAAATTTGCCTGTTAGAAAATGGCAGACCTGGCGAAATTTCGATCTGCTGCTGTGCAGGCTGCTAAAGAGTTGGGAATGGACGGGCAAGTTATGATTGCCTATGTCACTACTGAATGTGACAAATTTATTGAACGTGAAGAAAGAAAATTTGAAGCAGAAAGAAAATTAGAATCTGAAAGATTAGAAAAAGAGGCTGAAAGAAAGTTAGAAGCTGAAAAAGAAATTAAGAGGTTGCAGATTGAGGCTGACAAAGAGGCTAAAGCATTGGAGGCAGAAATAGAGATTAAAAGGCTCCAGTATGAAGAGAAGAAGCTGGAGGCAGAAAGAGAGGAAAGAAGGCAAGCTACAGAAAGAGAGGAAAGAAGGCAAGCTACAGAAAGAGAAGAAAGGAGACAGGCTGCAGAGAGGGAAGCAGAAGATAAGAGATTACAAAGTGAGCACGAGTTACGACTAAGGGAGTTGGAATTTCAAGGCCATGCTCCTGAAAATGGTGCCAGTCCCTTTACCTCCGATGCCACTGCTAGTCAGGGAGCCTCAACCTCAGCTATGAATTTTCATTTAGATCATTTTGTTGAGAAAGACGATGATATTGAGAGCTATCTAAATAGATATGAACTATTAGCTACCACGTTTGGGTTAGAGAGAGAGAAAGGTGGAGCTTAAAGTTATCACAAGGGCTTCGTGGTACAGCTTATGATGTTTTTGCCAAAATGAGCAGAGATGATCAAGAAAATTATGACATGTTAAAGCAGGCTCTTTTGTTAAGATATGAAAAGAATGGAGAATTCTATAGAAAAAAGTTCAGGAATGCTAAACTACTGTCAGGTGAAACATATCACCAGTTCTCTGCCCGGTTAGAGACATACTTGGAGAAATGGACGGCTCTGGGGAAAACCCAAGATCTTAAGGAAATGATCCTTATAGAACAACTAAGAGAGTCCATGACTCCAGACCTGAGAAAGTTTCTCATGGAACAAGGTGCAGAGAGGCTGGGTGAGTTACTAAATGTTGCTGAAAGATATCAGGCAGCTCAAGCAGAGGTAACAGGTAATAAAAAGAAACAGGTAGACTATTTTAAGGCACCACAAAACCTTAATAAATTTGATCATAGAGATCAGAACAAAGGTAAGCACCAGTTTGATAGGCCACGGTATGAAAATAAAAATAAAACCCCACAATTCGATGAAAGGAAATATGATGAAAGAAAATCTTTCAACCAAAACAGGAGGTGGTGTAAAAAGTGTAAGATGAACAATCATACCACTGAAAATTGTAGGAATAAAACTCCTAATTTTGCTGCTATGAAATCTGGGAAGAAGGGGACAAAGGTCCAACCTGAGGAACTACAGGAACCGTACCTCTCCGCCCCCCCCCCCCCCCAGTGTGTGAAGATGTAATCTGTAATGGAGTCACCATAAGGTGCTTATATGATACAGGTTTAGATTATGATTCAGTTGTGAGTTCTCACCTGGTGCAAGCAGATCAATACACCACAGAAACAGTGGAGATTCAAGCTGCAACCAAGGAAGTAGCGACCATGACACTCCCTATCGCTAAGATACATGTGAAAACGCGATATGTGGAGGGAGTAATCAAAGCAGCAGTGCTAAATGAGCCAATCTACCCTCTTATATTGGGGTGTAGATATGTCTTCCTGGGGAATCCCAAGAGACCTGTGATATTGGCAACAGTGCAGACCAGATCACAGTCTAAAAAGGAGGAGGATAATCCAATAAATACTCATCCAGATGCGATGAGGAAGGCACACGAGGAGGACAAAACACTCAAGCCGTGTTTCAAGAAATTGCCCAAATGTCATACACCTCCAGGCAAGGGAGAATTTTATATGAAGAACAAGTTGATGTATAGGAAGGCTGGATTTGAATCCAATGGACACGGACAGCTGGTCCTTCCCACTTCATGTAGGACTAAAGTGTTGGAACTAGGGCATGTGATTCCCTTCAGTGGTCATATGGGGATCGGCGCAACAGGACAGCGTATAGCTTGTCACTATTTCTGGCCAGGGATAACTGAAGATATCAAAAGATATGTAAAATCCTGTCCAGAGTGCCAACGAGTAGCACCTAAGCATTGGACTGCACCAGCAACTCTAGGGGAAATGCCCATAGTGGGAACACCCTTTGAGAGAGTTGCCGTGGACATTGTGGGACCTCTCACTCGAACCAAGAGGAGGAACAGCTACATTCTGACTCTGGTGGACACCTGTTCTATGTGGGGAGAGGCGGTAGCCCTGTACCCATTGACTCTAAACATGTGGCAGAGGCATTACTCACAATTTTCACAAGGTTAGGCTTTCCCAACCAAATCTTGACTGATAATGGCTCTCAGTTCAAGGGGAAACTAACAGAAGAAGTTTTCAGGATCTTTCAGGCCAAACACTTCCATTGTAGTGTGTACCATCCCCAAAGAAATGGTCAAGTGGAAAGATTTAATGGTAATTTGATGTCGATCCTGAGAAAGTTGGCACACGAAAAACCAGATACATGGGACCAGTACCTTCACGCCGCCCTCTCTGCTTATCGGGAGGTACCCCATAGTTCAACCGGTATGGCCCCGGCAACATTATTATTTGGAAGGCCAATAAAAGGTCCACTCGAAGCTCTGTTACGAACGTGGACTGATGAAAAGGCAGAGGAAAATATTACATCCTCATACCAATATGTGAATGAGCTGACCACTCGTTTAAAAACTGGCTGGAAACTTGCCAATGAAAATTTGAGACAAGCCAGGAAAAAACATGCTGCCTATTACAACAAGAAAGCTAAAGACAGAGATTTGGCTGTGGGAGAGAAGGTACTGCTTCTTCTACCCGGTAGCCAGAATAAGTTGCAAATTGGATGGCAAGGTCCATATACAGTTCTAGAGAAGGTGTCTAGAACAAATTATAAGATAGATAAGAAGGGGAAAGAAAAAATCTATCATGTGAATCTACTGAAGAAATTTTTGGAAAGAGAAAATTAGGAAGAGACACATTTGTTGACCTTGTCTATTGCAATGGAGATGAAAAAGGAACCATTTTCATCATTTGAATATCCATTACACCCCTGTGAGACAGCGGCACAGGTGAAAATCAGTACACATTTAACGAAAGATCAGAAGGAGAGAGTGCAACGGGTTCTAGATGATCATACAGAGGTGTTAACGGACCGTCCGGGGCATACAAACTTATTGGAATATGATATGAAACTGATAGACCCCACACCTGTATGTATGAAGGCATATTCGATTCCTTTTGCTAAGGAGAAAGCTTTGAAGGAAGAGATAGACTATTTGTTAAAGGAAGGAATTATTTCACAAAGTGAATCTTCGTATAGTTCCAGTGTGGTGCTCTTAAGAAAACCCTCTGGAGAACATAGACTCTGTATAGATTGCAGGAGACTGAATGCTATCACAGAAGGTCAGGTGGATCCATTGCCGGATACAAATCAGCTGTTTGCCAGGCTGAATAAAGCTAAATATTTCTCAAAGGTGGATCTGAGCAAAGGCTACTATCAGATTCCAGTAAAGCCTGAGGTTAGACCTTATCTAGCTTTTAGTACCTCAGAGGGACACTATGAATTTAATAGATTGCCATTTGGATTGAAAAATGCGCCCAGTGTCTTCTCTAGAATGATGAGGAAATTATTGGATCCACTACACAACTCAGATATCACCATATAGATCAACTCCTCATAGCGTACAATTTGAGGAACATCTAATATTCTCGGGACATGTCATTGAGCAGACTCAGAGAAGAGAAATGGTAAATAGTGATTGTGGAGCAGCATTAAGACAAGCAGTCACACTTGCAGCTGTTCAGTAACATATCTGAAATGGATTCCTGAATTGCAGAGGTCTGAAGCAACCTTCGTCAGTAGTGCTTACTCTGAATTGACCCACCTGCATTAATCCATGAGAAAAATACAATCAGCGAAACGTTGATGCGGATTTTCTAAGCCGCCATCCGTGTGATGAGAATCACAGTAATCACCAGAAATAATATTAAATTTCTCTATGTGTATATAGAATTATGGACTGACATATGATGTCTGTTTTAAGTGGGGAGAATTTGTCGTGAAAAATTCTAAATACCCATATATAAATTAGACCCTAACTGTAAAGTAGAACGAAATAATACAAAAGGAAGAAGCATGGTGAAAGACCAGTGCTTTCCCAATAGCGCTTCCGTTTATAACGCCATAATGAATGAAGAAGAGATCCCCTTTTTCTACTTCGTCTGCATAACTGAAACGCTTTCCCCGTACGATAGTAAAAGCCTACAGCATCATACACGCGTTTCTAAAAATAAAACTGGTACTGTGTTTCTTAGAAAACCTTGAGATACGCAAGATGCTTAATGACCCAGATATAATACTAGCATTAATTAAATTATACACACTACGTTAACCTAAAAAGACAGACGGGCTTAGAAGAAAGAGAGAGAGAGATGCACGGAGAAACACATGCAATGCTACCACGTCGTCTCGCGATTAACAAGTGAAATGCCAATCCCACACGCGAAAGCCATGCAGGCCTGATTTTTCAAATAAACAGTAATAAAAAACACTACCTATACGAGGGTTAGGTTTTGAAAACATGTTTAATGCTTATTAGGAAACATGACACAATACTGTTTTCCGTCTGAAATCCTGACTTTATACTGACAGAACAGTCGAAACGGCAGGACAGATGGCGGTTCTAAACATAAAAAAAAAATACACGACTATCCTAGAATAATACATATTTTGAACGGAGCCACTTCGACCCCTTAAACTTAGATATTCTTGTGCCTTAGGATTTGCTGACAAAGAATATGTTATGTGTTACGCAAATAATCTAGTAATTAACAAATTATAGCCAAAATACTATAGTGGGGTTGTCTGACAGCACAAGATCATGTTTAGAGGAAATAGGCCAACAAGTTAGATACGATTTGATTGGACGTAGGAATATGTAAGGCGAAACCTGATTAGTCGGACTGCCACTACTATCATCGTTGTTAATGGCAACGTGTAGAATGGGTAACATTTTTTCAAAGGCTCTTGTAAACAGGGTCTCATTGGTTAGAGCGTTCGATATAGGCGATTAGAAGCGTCAGTTCAGGGCCAGTTTTGAAAATAACTTTGGTGAGAAGCCAGTGCGTTGAGAACAAGCTAATATTTTTCTAATAAAAGCCTGGGATAGGGCAGATCGAAATTGTGCCAGAATTCATTGCCAGTCAACGTACTTGTTTATATTTCCTTGAACTGTGGTAAGCTAGACATATTTCCTACATATATATGTATATATATTATATGAAAATTGAATATGACATGATAAATTGCGTCTGTATGTGTGTGGTTCAGTAGCAAACAGAAGGAAAAGCCTAGATATTGCTCCACCATGTAAAAGCTTGTCAGAGAGGACTATAAATGCCTAGGCATATAAGGGATTGCCAAATAGTAACATGACACCTATCCTATTGTATGGAAGGAATTAACGCTGGAATTGCAGAGGCGTTGTAACCATTAGGGAGAGGAATACTGGTGTATATTGTCACATGAGAAGCTCACAGTTGATCTAAAGTGCTGAACTCTGTGTTTGTAATGTCTTGTACTCCAGTGTGGAAATATATGATAAATTAGTTCTGAAGAAGGAGGTACAACCTCTTATTTCAGGGACCGTGGTACTGAAGTATTAAAGCAGCACCTGATCTGAGTTTTGCTGGATCCAGAGGGCTGGCAGCAGACTCCTTGTCCAAGATATTGACCAGTGGTGTAGTTCAAGATAACGGAGAAGCAAGCGAGCAGAGGAGACAGTTTTCCTGCCGCAGACACATGAGATAAGATTGTGTCAGCCAGAGCAGCTCCCCCTTATATAACCCACCTTAAAAGTGACTGTAATATTAAATCAAGAGGGACAGTTATTGTGTTACAAATATAAAGACACTGTGGCCCCTTCAATATTATTTCCACCAGTCACAAACACATGAAGTCGTGATGACAAACAACAACCTAGCTTCGAAAGCCAGTATTACCTCATAAATATATCACAACCCTACACACATATTGTAATAATCTTATATGTCAGGACAAAGATCCTTTGTATAAATTTTGTACATACACATTGTGTTTAAATTTGATTGTGATTCCTGATTCACTCTATAGTTGGATCAGGATATCTATTCTTGAAAGAAATTAATACATAATTTAAACTTTAACACTTGACTTACTTAAGCTAGTCTTCTAGAGTGTTATATGTATGTGTTTGTCATAGTGTTGTAAAGTGTTGTGGAACTTAATAAAAGTGTTTATCTGTTTGTTGGTTGTTGTGAACTTACACTTCATCATTATCATAACCCTAGACATTCAACGTAGTCATCACAATAGTCCAGAATAAGTCTGATTGAGGTCTAAATGTGGTAGCAAAGTAAGGGCATCTGTAACAACACTACATTTATTAGATACAGATACCTTCACAGCTGATCTCAGTCAGTACACTAAGTCCCCTATAAATATTTATATCATCCCAACTTACCACAACTTAAGAAGTGCTTAAATCCTTCACAAAAGCGTCTACAGAATTGGAGTTAACATACTCAGCCAAAGCAGTATTGTTCTCGCTTATTCTGCATATCTTGTGAATATTCCCTTTGTAATAGAAGTGTCATCACCCTTCTATCTACATCTCTGCCAAGAGTAATCTTGTGCGAAGGTAGATACCTTTAAAGCCCATATTAGATACTCTTGAGTTTTGGCCACTGTTAGACCACTACTGCAAAGCAGGGGAGGCAATATCGTCACATCACCCTTATATAAGAAGTTTCTATACATTTTGTTCTAAAACTGACCCTTTTTTAAATATGTGGGTCGCGATGTTTGGTTTATGCCCAGCACCCTCTTTATAAATCTAAGATGTGCCCGCGGAGCAAAACAGGTTGAGGACCTCTACGCTAGAGCAGGCAGTACACTCCATGGTTATCAGCACAGCTATTTAGATCTGTACTGATAAATAACCAACGGTATAGAACGTCGCGTGTAGTTCCTGCAGGTATCTGATCAGACAGAAATACTGCTCCCTCAGGCCTGTCGTAGAAGGAGAATGTGCATGAGGCTATTTGTGAACTAATTGTCCATGACTACCATCCACATGTCAGGATTGGCTGGCTCTATTTAACACTGAAGAACTATGTTTCTTACTTGCATTGACCAAAGATTTGTTACATAAAATATTCATTCTATGAAACGCTGGTTTTGCCTGGGCTAGTCTGCTATTCACCTGTCCGATAGGAGCCGCGCTAGCGTAGTGGTTACAACACCGCTCTGGCGACCGGGTGATTCAGGATCAAACCCGGGCGACGGCATTTGAGGATTTTTCGTCGACCGGGAATTGGACTGGATTAACTCGAGACCTGGCGATCACATTTGAAGGAGTGTCGTCGACCAGGGATTGGCGGCTCCTGAGCCGACCCAGCTCTAATGGGTACCTCCGAAATCGGCGAGTATCTGCCTGAATGGCGAGGGACACCTGTCTCTGTACAAGAAAAGGGATACTCACGTAAAATCAATGTCAGGTTAGATATTAACAATAACCTGAGATTTCGCCTCGAGTATTAGCGGGCGTACGAAAAAAAAAAAAAAACCTGTCCGAGATGTACCTTCCTTTTCGTGTGTGCGCGCGCGTGTGTGTGGTTTTTTTTTTTTTAACAAAAGAAATTCTGCCTCGTTTTAAATAAAGTGACAATGTCCGTCGGTCACATTTAGGGAGCATGTCCAAACAGAAAGGCACTTTCGGTCTGGTAAGAATGGTATCCTAAACATTATTAAATCAGTCAGCCAACTCTTTTCGTCGCCTGCGGAACACAGGACTAAAACTGCTGTTACGCCTATTGCTATAACTGCATATCGTAAGTCCAGGACCGTCAAATAAAATTGGAAGTTAATTATAAAATAACAACTACAATCACAGATGGTCTTGGCTAGGCCCCCCGCCCCCCACCCCCCTGTGACTTTATGGAAGGTAGTTTATTATTTAAGCGTTGGTCGAGTGCTCTCTTTCTATTGCTGATATAATCGTTATTAGTTTTAGCGTATGGCTATTACTATTAATTGTTCTCTTTTTTCACAGCGTCGAGTTTCACTTTTCTTTATTATTAATCCGTTACCGAGCGATTAGTCTTCCTGAAATTGGAGGCCGTTAATATGTTTAGAGCAAGATTTACAGGAAATACGGTAATACAGATCTGTGACCTTTGCACTGTATTTGTTCAGTTTTTCAATGCTTTGTTCCGGACAACCCGTTACTGCTTTTCGATAACAGCATCTCGTTATCGGGTATTTGCTTTCCATTACCGCTTGGTATCAGCTGACAGACCCAGCGATCTGTGCCCGTGGAATGAACAGCATCACGGGTAAGACTGCCGCGTGGAAAATTAGGTCAGGTTACTTGTAGTTGCAAAAGTAAACACGCGTCAATAATACTTGATTGCCACAATATGTCCTGGATCTCAAACAAGGGGGTCTATTAAGTGTTCCCATCAAACTGTAATATTTTGCCGGAGTTTCTTTACACTAACATTTATTGCTTCCAGAACAGGCGGGCTCATGGCGTATCTGGTTGCAGAATCCAAACGTTCCATTTGTATCGATAAATATTGGCTAGGAAGTAACCACATTACCCAGACGACATCGGTTCCTGCACGAAGCCTATATCACTTCAAAGACATCGACAGACAAGATTCCTCAGGCAAGTGACCCCCTGAACAAAGTGGACACCAAATTGAATACTTCTGTTATTGGCCAGTACATGCCACGTGCTCTGTGCTGCTGTCATGTTTTTTGGCAATGTAGATCAAAAGCCCAAAGCATCAATGTAATGCTGATACAGCTAGCTAGATTGCAGTGATTGTTCTTACTTGCCTTTAGGTGAAAATCGTCTTTAATTTCAGAATTTTTTGACTTTGTGAAAAAGGAGTTATATGAAATGGTTGCTGTAATAGTGACAGAAAGTAAAAATAAAGACCTTAGATTAAATATTAAAATATTCTTCAAAATACACCATCGAAGTAAATGGAACTTTTTTGAAAGAAGTCAATATATTGAAATACCTCGGCACATTAATAAAATCAGATGGAACGATATATTCTGGTAGACCACAAAAGGTCTTTTATATTTGGACCTGCGCCCTAATAAACCGACTGCCATAGTATCTAGGTTCAAAATCTGGTAGCGTCAGACCAAATGTCCAGCCAGGTGTAAATATATACCCGACTCTACTCTTGAGTTAAGGAAGATCACCCCCGTTCACAAAGCTGGACCTAGCAAACTGGTCTCTAACATTTCACTCTCCTACGTCAGTGCAAGATATGGGACAACTTTTACCGTTACCTCCTAAAACGGTCAGCAAAAAAAAAATTCAGAAACCAAAGAACAAGAACGTTCGCTCATGTTCTTCTAGCATATTATCATCATCATGTTTCGCTACGCTCCTTGCGGAGCATGGTGCCACCATTGTAGCTGTCGCCCACACAGGAAGCCTGCACCAAACATCCCCAAGCTCTTCCAGTTCAGCAGTGGTTTCTGTGGAAATTTGTTTGATATCTTGAGGTTGCCCAACCCCATTAACAACCTCATATTAGTCGCTTTATGCAACAAGCCGGAGGATGTAGTAGTCCTGTTCTTTTTTTCCTTCTTCTTCTACTTTTCTCTCCCCCACCCCCCCCCCCCCCCCCCCCTTTTTTTTTTTTTCAGAGACCCCCTGGAACTAAACGGGGCTTCTAGCATTTGTTTCATGTTATTTTTCGATATAATCTTTCTCTCTTGCCGTCTTGGTGCGTTATGTCTTCGTACTGCTGATAATTTAATCTATGGATAGTAATGTGGTACCGCCAACTAACTGTCTCTATACTAGTTTCTCTGCCAGCAAACGCGGCTCGTTATGCGCGTCTCTGCGGGCCATTCCAGCGTGTATAAATGACGCCTCCAAATAATTAGTGTGAAGGCTGACACCTTGTTTATCTTTCCGTGATTATTATTTACGACTCCTTCAGCCAGCTGCGCATTATTTTCAGCGCCTCTGCTCCGGTATGACCTACTTTCTGACTAAGTTATAAATCTTGTAAGAAAATCTCCCAAGTCATGTGTGAGTTTGCGCTAAATATTTTACATTCATTAATTCTGTCTATCTGTAGTACTCTTCTCCACGTGTTTTTGGATCTCGATCCCTCTATTTCTCCACGTATAAGATAAAGGCAGATACTGCCGTATGGGAGTGAAGTGTTAGAGACTTAACTGTACTAGGTCCAGCTTCGAGAAATGGGTTGACCATCTCCATTCCTCGCTGCCTTTGCCTTTCCTAATTCAAGAGCAGAGTCCGGTATTCATCTATAGCTGAGTAGACTTGAACATGACGCTATCAGGTAGTGACCCAAGAACCCGGTAACTCCGCACGCGCGAGTCAAGCGCTTTAGCCACTCTGCCAATCGGACGCCAATTCTGCATATAATCACTTTCTTTTGCGCTCCTTAAGGAACATGGAATCACCACTGCAGCTAGTCCCCTTGCAGGAAGCCTGCATTAGGCAGTCACAGACTCAGGGGCGTAACTAGGGTCGTTGTGCCCATGGCAAATAACAAAAAGATGGCGCGCCTTGAGAAACTGTTCTTTAAAATTCTGGCTGAATTCTTATATTGGTACTAGACTTGTTACTCGTTGTACGAGGGGCGTTCAGAAAGTAATGCACCACATCGTTTTTCTCAGCTAATAATGAAGATAGAAGCATGGAATTTTGCACACTTCAAATATGGCATGTGCCAATTGTGTGCACCAAATTGCACCGCAACCGGCCAAATAATACGGTTGCCTTAAACCGTTGAAATGGAGCGTGTTAGCAACTTGCGTTATAAACAGCGAATTGTGATAGAATTTCTCGTTGCAGAAAAGGAAACTGTTGTGAACATTCACAAGCGTCTATGTGATGTGTATGGAAGTTTTGCAGTCGACAGGAGTACAGTCAGTCGCTGGGTTCAGAGAATCAAAGAATCAGGAAGTGGCGATACGGAGCTGCTTGATCGGCCACGCTGTGGACGTCCTGCCACAGCCACCAACGCAGAAATGTTGAAATGTGCTGAGGGCTTTATTCTTACTGATAGGCGAATCACTACTCAACAATTGGCCTTACAGCTGTCAGTCAGCATTGGTGGTGCAAATGCAGTTATAAAAACTCTCGGATTTTCTAAGGTTTGCGCAAGATGGGTTCCTCGAAGTCTCGCAAATGACCACCGATTGCAAAGGAAAGCAATTTCTTCTGAATTGTTGGAGCGTTTCAATGCTGATGGAGAGAACTTTTTGGCTAAGATCGTTACAGGTGACGAAACCTGGGCACATCATTTTGAACTTTTGAACCTGAGACAAAAAGACAGTCAATGGAGTGGCATCATCCGCAATCACCACGAAGAAAGAAATTCAAGACAATTCCTTCAGCTGGAATGGTCATGATCACTGTCTTTTGGGACACTGAAGGTGTGATTCTTGTGGACGTTATGCCAAGAGGAGAGACAATCAATTCGCAAGCTTACATTAAGACATTGAAAGAACTCAATCAACGTTTTCGCAGAGTTCGGCCGCACAAGAATCCAGCAGTCCCGCTTCTCCTTCACGACAATGCGCGACCTCACACAAGTCTGGCAACACGGGAAGCAATCACCAAATTGGGTTGGACTGTACTACTCCATCCACCCTATAGTCCCGATTTGGCACCCTCTGATTTTCATCTATTTGGTCCTCTTAAAGATGCACTCCGTGGGACAAGGTGTGAAGATGATGAAGGAGTGATTCATGCAGCGAAGAAATGGCTACATGATCAAAACAAAATCTGGTACGGGCTAGGAATACATGCACTTGTTTCGCGCTGGCATAAAGCCGTACAAGTTGATGGGGATTATGTTGAATAATACCGATGTTTACATGACATATCCATGTATATTGTGTATAAATTTTATGCTTTTTGAATAAACAGCTCCTGAGGAAAACGATGTAGTGCATTACTTTCTGAACGCCACTCGTAATACCGGTTACAAAATAATAAAAACAAAATACACTTTTAGCGTTAAAAAAAATGAAACATATAGTTGTTGATATATTTTCATAGGTATAACCTCTACGTATTTATCACTATGTCAATGCCATTTCATTTTGGTAATGCAAAAACTACCAGTGCCTATATAAAATAATTGTTACCGGTATTTAGACAAAATTATGAAAATAAGAAAAGAATTGACTGTTTATTTTCTACATATTTAAAACTGATTTGAAACTTCACACTAAAAATGGATTTTTCTTACTTTAGCTGATGCAAACTGTTCAATAATGTCATCAGAATTTGTTATTTCAGGTTCCTCACGTTCAGTGCTGACCAAGGCTAAAGCAGAACGCCTCTCTTGTCCGATTAAAGCTCTCAAATATAATAAGATTAATTTTAACTCGCTAAAAGATCGCTCTCAGGAGGAAATTAAAATCGCAATATTGCGCACTATCTGAACAGCAACTCTTAAGTTTGGAAAAACATTTTCATCTACCAACTGAGCAATAATCTTAAGCAGTTCCTCAGATTCTGGAATCTGAACATTTACCAGGCTTTTCAGAAGCATCTTACAATCCATGATTTCTTCATAAAGCTGAAAACCGTCAATATCAGTGCTGTAAAACTGTCCAAGGCTGATACAACTTTTCTTCAAGATATTTAGAGACGTGTCACATAATATTGGGCCAATCTCTTTCCTCTCCGGCAGTATTTAGTTACATTTTTTTGTGTACTAAATTTCTGTGGTCGGCACATTTTCTTTCTGTTCTATCGAGCAGATATTTTGTACTTTCAAATCATTTTACACTCCTCTCAGTAACAAGTCGTCACGTCTGTTTGTTTACCCGTTCATCCCTGCTGGTTACGGAGACGGATGAGATCATATTAACCGACAATCATGTTGGAAAATTTAGGGTGTGCCCGACATCAGGCTACGGATTAGCACTAAAATCGCCCAGTGAATTTGTTTAATCGCTGATAAGGCTGATGTGCCTTCCTCGACCAGATGGGTAAATGAAGAATTTTGTTTGCGCAAGCGACGGGTAGTTAGATTACTCGCCTGCGCGACATATTTCTGGACAGACAAGAATGACATAATCGTTTCCGGTACACCTTGTTACAAAGACATTACTTTATATGAAAGTAATATGAAGTTATTTGTAAACATTGCCGAGAGAGGATCGGATGTTTTCATTCCACATTTGGTAGACATGACCTCTGCAGTAACGCGCAGAAATGTCCATGTGGAAATAATTTGAATTACCCCACAAAACACGCATGTTTGAAACGACTGGCAGACATTCGGAATGAAGGCACAACACCCCTTTCGATTGGAGTCCTGCCTAACATCGTAAATAAAATTTGGGGGAAGACAGGCAATATAACCTGACATTTTAGCCAGCTTAGAAGACTGTGAAAATTCACTCGCGCCAACAAGACAACCAGACCTTGCCAGAGTAAAGACTAAAATCAGCTTTCATTTATCAGACCGGACCTTGTTTGAGCATTCTCAGGACTTAAAGCCCAGGAAAAACTCCACCATTTTAACACGGAAAACCGGAATCTGAGGGAACTGAAACACACAAGTCAAAGTGGGGAAATTACTGTTAAAGTAACAACACCCCAGACCAAGTGTAAGAGGAATCTACAAGTGCTTTTATTTCTCTGAGCCAGCAGTCTGTGAGCCTAAAGATTGGCGTAAGTTGTACATTTTGAATTCTATATTTTTTCATTATTAACATGTGAACTAATACGTATATATTGACACGTGAAGGAAATATACACCGTGTGGAATCTTTCATCATAGATAGAAGTGCTTCAATTAAGTTTTCTGTCGCGTGATGATGTAGTTAGTATTTAGTAGGAGTATAAAGGCATTATTGTTGACTGAGATATGTTTAATGTGAAAATTGCTAGTGGATGTCCAAGTCATTTGAGGCTGGCAACCTCAGCATATGATGATGATGATATAATCCCTTTAGCTGTGAGCAGTTAGCTCTTGACAGTCCATTGTCAATCTGACAAAGATACAAGTCTTCCTCAGTTGTTGTGATGATGTGTAGAGTGTTTTGTAGATGGTTGGGTGCGATGGGAGTAGCTGTTGTCGCAGGTCAGTTAACCTTGGGCACTGTAACAGTAGGTGTTCAACTGATTCCTCATAGTGGTGGCAGTGCCTACACTTTGGTTTGCGTAGTGGGTATATTCTATTTAAATGTTTATTGACGGGGGCATGGCCTGTTCTCAGCTGGAAAATTAAACTCTGATCTCTTCTTTTCAGTTGTTTAACTGGATCTTGAGGGTTTGGTTTAGCTTGATGTTTGAAGAATGGATGCCCTGTTTGGGAGGTAGCCCACTGGTTTAGCCATTCTTGCCTATAATTGTTTCTCAGGATCTGTTGGCAGGTTTGCAGTGTGGTACTTGAAGGGAACTGGGCAGTGCTGTTCCACTTTTGGATAGTTTATCGGCTTTTTCATTTCCTGGGACTCCGACATGCCCAGGGATCCACTGGAGTGTAACTTCGACGCAAGTGAACAGTTGGTCAATTAATCTACAGATGTTTTTAATATCAGGAGACATTTTGCTTTCTAGGGCTTGAAGTGCTGGTTTTAAGTCTGAGAATATAACGATATCCTCAGGTGGAGTGATGCCACGTTCAAAGTCTTAGATTATCCGGCACAATGCTTTTTCTGGTGCTATTTCTGCATTATAGCTGGCACAAATTTTTCTGCAAGGGCCAAAGATGCTAGGGTGGTCTTCTGGGTACATGTTGGGGTATTTATCACTGCGCCATATCCAGCATTGGTGTTAGCTACAAATGCAGATCCATCTGTGTGGACATGGGTGATATCTTGTGGATATGAGTCTAAAGTTTCTACAGTGATGGTTTTCAGTAGTGGTGCTAGAGTGTTCTTGTCTGCTGAGGAGTCAGAGAGTTCAGTTCTTACTGTAGGAGTAGTTGCCTGGCAACAAGGTTGTTCATTATTGATAATGACCATTGGCTTTCTAACTGCTGGTAGGTGGTGTTTGATGCTAGCTTCTTTTGCATTTTAAAGAAAATATGTCTTTTGCATTCTGTGTTTTTAGTGCCACTGCTCTATCATTTTCCTATTCTCCTCTGTTTGTGTCCATTGTCAGATACCTTTTGTATGTTTCCACAGCTGAGCGTTCTCTTCTTAGTGTGACCGTGTGGCCAGAAAGGTGTAATTTTAGACTGGGTAATTAGTTGTCGATCTTGTCTACGGTGTATATTTGCGCTCATGATGGCATTCTCACACGGGAATGGGCGATTTAAACGAAACACACCTTTGCCATCCGTGAAGAAGACTGACGTGTGAGACATGGGAGACAGCGCTCGGTTGTTAGACATCTCGGCGCTGTCTGACACCAGAAGAAAACACCTTTTTGAGCAAGAAAACGTAAGAAGTGTGAGTAGGGCAACGGGTATTGTGGGATGTAACAGCCGATTAGTGGGCGGACCTCGAGTTGTGTCGATTAGGAAGATAATCTTGACTAAGATGTGATCTCATGTCATCCCAACTGAGCATAGGACTCTTGATTTGCTCACTAGAGGGATGGGAGGAGCTTTGCCCGACATTTTTGACGTGGCTTTCATAAGGTACCGGGGAGTATAGGTAAGATTTAAACTAAATGAGTTGAAGTCTTCAGTCAGAGAGGAGAAGTAGCCAGATTGTCTTCTTGTGCAAAACGCGCCCTCGAACGATAATCAAGTGAGGTTTGGGCATTTGCATAGTTGCATCTGTGCTAAGAGAACTCACGACATAGAGGTATGCTTGCATATAAGTACATTTTATAATACTTAATATAAAGTAATATTAGACGTTTCAGGTTTAGAAGTTAAAGCTTTGTAGCGTTTGTCTATCTATAGTTTGATAGAAGCCGACTGGCGATTTATGTGTTTTTAAGTGTAATTTCACGTACATCTCATTTTCAACAGTGAGACTGTGTGTTAAATGTGTAAAGTACTAAGTGAATTTATAAGAGGAATTCTAGTGTCGCATTGCGCTGTATACAAGTGTGTATTTATTACCATTATTATTATTATTTGTGTAGTGTTAAGTAATAGTTATATTGCATTCTTGTGAGCCGTAAGTGTGGTTAATATTACATCAGTGATGATTGTGAGAGAAAGATTAGCGTACCCTCTAGCTCCGTGAGTAGCCTATGCCTATTACATTTAGCATAGAACTATGAGAATATAGTATATATCTGCTTGTTCTTTAGAGCAGCTAGGCCTCTCACATACTGATAAATTGATGTCATTTAGACTAGAGCGCTGTGTGGAATCTTTCATCATAGATAGAAGTGCTTCAATTAAGTTTTCTGTCGCGTGATGATGTAGTTAGTATTTAGTAGGAGTATAAAGGCATTATTGTTGACTGAGATATGTTTATTGTATGATTACACATATACGCAGACCTGCATGAACACACACACACGGTCATTTAAGTGCATCTACTTGCATATTTTCACACATATGTATGTATTATTACGTAGATGATGTTTGTTCTTTAGTACGATGCTAGTGTATTTTGTTTCATTTTATTTCAGAGTCCAGCAGTCTGTGCTGGGTTATTATATGGTGTTACGTAGTGAATACATGAATAGCTTGGTTATATGGTGTTGCTTAGGAATTGCCTTCAAAGTAAAATTGTGGACAACATTGTATGATTCATATACTACCTGATAGGGTTTCATTAATAAAAGTGGGACCCCTGTCATCAAGAGAGTTTTTCTGTGACTGCGGAACGTGTGTGAAAGTAGGTCAGAGAGAGTGACGAAAACATTACACACGAATTCTTATTCTTCTTCACACATCGTCTTCGCACTGTCACATTAAGTTTAAAGGTTCAATATTGATGTTGATTTCGCATGCATCTGTCGGCGTTGTCTTCATGGCACCACTTATAAACCACAGAGAGTGATTTTGGACTTCTAGCTTTTGTAGGAGGCATTTGCTTGCAATAGTTTGGAGGGGGAGCGAGTAGTCAATTACTGAGCGGACATATCCAGTATAGAGTTGGCGTAATGAGTGCTGCTCTGCTCCCCACCCACAGGAGGAAAGCTTGATAAGCCTAAGTCTTGTGGATGCTTTCTCAATCAGCATGTCTATGTGGAGTTTCATGGTAAGACTACGGTCAAGCTTGACTCCATGATATCTCGGGCATTCTTCATATGCTAGTTTCTCTCCATTCACCCAGACCTTAATGTTTTTCTCATTAACTCTCTTGTTTAGAATAAACAGGCCGTACAAAGTTTTCTCTACATTAATTTCAAGATTCCAGAACTGGCTGTATGCACAGATGGATGTCAGGTTCTTGTTCATACTTTTGGTGATGGTTTGGAGATGTTTTCCTTTTGTCCAGTTGACTAGGTCATCAGCAAATAGCTCTTTTTGGCAGGTCATTTATATATATATAAGAAACAGTGTACAACTTAATGCTGATCCCTGGGGCAGTCCTTCCTTCACGGTCCTTTGTGCGATGCTGATCCACTGAATGTTATTCGCATTGTTCTGTTGTGGAAGAAACCTTTTAGCCAGTTGTACATTCGTCCTGATATTCCCATTCTTCGCATTTTGAAGAGGAGGCCTATCCTCCAGACTCGATCATAGGCTTATCTAAGGTCAATAAATGTTGCTAACACATTTTTTGGGTCTTGGAAGGCATCACCTATCTCTTGGGTGAATCTTATCAACTGATCCATTGTCTGTTTGTTTCTTCTAAAACCTGATTGATTGGTATTTAAGATCTTATTGCTTCCTAGCTACCAATATAGCTTTTCATTTATCATCCTTTCAGTGATCTTGCCTAAGTTTGATGTCAAGGAGATTGGTCGATAGCTTGTTACTTCATTGGATGGTTTGTCCTTCTTTAGGACTGGGATGATATTGGCTTTTCTCCAGTCTGTTCGTAACTGAGGTCAAGGATGGCGGAGAGTACATAATTTGAGAGATTTGGGATCATGTCGTTAGTGAGCCAATCAGGTCCAGCAGCTTTTCCTTTCTTGCATTTGTTTAGGGCCATCTTGAGTTCTGAAAGAGTAAAGTTCTTTTCAAAGACCTCACAACTAGCTGTTGGTTGTTTCTCCATCATTTTGGTGAGTGATCTGATAGCACTGTCAAGTCTTTTGCGTGGTTGTTTTTTTTTTTGTTGTTTTTTACTTTGGCAAAGTGCTTATTGAAGGCGTTTGCTTTCTGTACATCCCTTGTTAGGAGTTCAGTGCTTGTAATGATGGGTTCATGGTTTTTCTTTCTTTTAATTCCTTAGAGATTTGATATGAGGCACCATGCTTTCTTTCCGTCTTTCCGCAAGTTTAACTCTCCACATTTCTTAGCCGATGTTTCTCTTTTTGCTTGTTTGCTCGGAAGCTTAACTTTGGCAGTAAGACGGTTATAATTTGCTTTGTTGGCAGGGGGTTGGCTGTTTCTCAGCTTGCCATCTTGCTTTTTTCCTCTCATTTACAGCGGCCTCCAGTTCTGTACTCCAGTAAGGTTTAAACTTTCTCCTGCATCCTCGTGGAATGGCTTCTTTTGCAGACTGAAGTTGTGATGTGGTGATTTTACTATAGACCTTGTCTATATCCAGCGTCATGTCGATGGCCTCGAATCGTTGTCGTACTTGTCTCCTGAAGAAATGCAAGTCTGCCTTTTTGTATTTCCATGAGGGTGATTTGAGATCATGTCGTTAGTAAGCCAATCAGGTCCAGTAGCTTTTCCTTTCTTGCATTTTTTTGGGGGCCATCTTGAGTTCTGAAAGAGTAAAGTTCTTTTCAAAGACCCCACAACTAGCTGTTGGTTGTTTCTCCATCATTTTAGTGAGTGATCTGATAGCACTGTCAAGTCTCTTGCATGGTTGTGGGTTTTTTTTTTTTTTTTGGCAAAGTGCTTATTGAAGGCTTTTGCTTTCTGTACATCCCTTTTTAGCGGTTCAGTGCTTGTAATGATGGGTTCATGGTTTTTCTTTCTTTTAATTCCTTAGAGATTTGACATGAGGCACCATGCTTTCTTTCCGTCTTTCTGCAAGTTTAACTCTCCACATTTCTTAGCCGATGTTTCTCTTTTTGCTTGTTTGCTCGGAAGCTTAACTTTGGCAGTAAGACGGTTATAATTTGCTTTGTTGGCGGGGGGTTGGCTGTTTCTCAGCTTGCCATCTTGCTTTTTTCCTCTCATTTACAGCGGCCTCCAGTTCTGTACTCCAGTAAGGTTTAAACTTTCTCCTGCATCCTCGTGGAATGGCTTCTTTTGCAGACTGGAGTAGTGCTGTGGTGATTTTACTATAGACCTTGTCTATATCCAGCGTCACATCGATGGCCTCGAATCGTTGTCGTACTTGTTGTCATGTTTTGGTCTGTCTTACACCACGATCATATTTACCGCACGCAATACTATAGGAAAACGGACCGATATAAGAACCAATGAAAACACTCCCTTTTCTAGTGTGTATAATGAAACCTTTTAGGCTTAACATAGAGGCCCATTTTGTGTAAAGAATAGTAAGAATTTATTTAATTTCTTAAGAACTAGAGATGTTTAAAATGACAGAGATAGATAGTTCAACAACGGGGATGTTACTTAAGAGGTAGGTGCAAAGACTTCCTCGAATAGTAGTTCATTTAAAGAGAAAAATCGTTTAAATTGACATCTATACATCAGGGTAGTCCCAAATTTAGTTAGATAAAGTCTGCATGGATTTAAATGCATTTTGCTAACTAAACAATTACACTGACAAACACCATTTTTCTTTCTTATATAAGAATAAGTGTTCTTATGTCAGTTTCTTGCGCTGATTTAAAATTTGAAATCCGTTTATCTCTATCACATCGGGTTCTTAAGACATTTGTGAATAAATATATTTTTGGGAAACCGTTATTTGCTCCGTCTCATTTTTACTATATAACTTACTAAAAATTAATAAAATGCAAAATAATTCTACTTTTTATACTGCTAAAATATGCATGACATATGTTACGCTATTTTTCAAATAGTTACTGTATTTTGAAATAATTCTGAGCGAAATATGGCTTCTAGAAGTTGTAGAAATTCGGCTGATCTGTTCTGTTACGTGTGCGGATATTTTACCGATCGTGTTCACCAAAAAAACTTTACACCATTACTAAAGAAAGCATATGAACTTTATTTCGATTCGAAAGTTGATGATGCAAATAAATCTTGGAAGCCAAATGCAGTTTGTTCGACTTGTGCAAATACATTGGCAGGTTGGTTACAAAAATCGCCGAAGCATAAGTCGATGCTTTTTGGAGTGCCAGTAATATGGCGTGAACCGACAAATCACGCTACTGATTGTTACTTCTGCTTGACAAATATCCATGGTTTCACTTTTAAAACTAGAAAGTCTGTGGTTTATCCAAATATTGAATCGGTTTCGAAACCAGTGCGTCATGATCCAATCACGTGTCCGATCCCAGTTCCACCAGAACAATATCCGTTGGACGTGAATGAACCATCAGAAAGTGATAGTTTACCTGCTTTAGAAACTAATTCTGATTCGGATTATATACCGGTGAATGATGGTGTTCACTTAATTAACCATTCAGAACTTTCAGATCTAATACGTGATCTCGCTCTTACCAAAGGACAAGCGGAATTACTCGGTTCGGACTCAAAGAATGGATTCTTTTAGCGCCCAACACTCCGACTCACACAGAACTTGTCTATGAATACCTTTTGAGCGAGATGATGCACATCCGTGTGCCCGATAAACTCCAGGACAATGTAACACCGTTAAATCAATGCAAATACAGACATGTTGTCACCGAGACTCTCTGTTCGACAAAGTACATAACTCGATTGCACCACCTGGATCCACCTCCCACATTTGCGGACAAACAAGAAATGTAAACTGAGATAATTCTAAATGTGTCCAAGCACCTCCGCATAGAGCACTAGTCAAACGAATGCAGACTTTTTTCGCAATGCGACTCTTCCAAAGACTGTTGGTTGAGAAAGTCATGAGATAAAGCCAAACGGATAGCACCCAAACAAAGAGACCCTCAGGAACCCGACTCCAAACAGAACTCTTGATCCCACGCCCAAAAACTCCAGAAGTAAGTGTCCTACCAACAAAACAGGCTCCCCCAGCTCTTCATCGTACTTGCCATATCGCACCCACGATGCCTACGGCAGAATATTCTCCCAGCCCTATAACTCAACTCGGGCCTTTATACTAGCTCCCGGTAGCCATTCTAGCCTCTGTGTGATCACTTACAGCCCTACCTGCATCCAATCGATGCACTATCTCCACCGTTACATGTGTCGATCCAGCTATTCCCCGTTAGTCCCCTCGTGTCGACTTCGACACAGTCCTATCGGACCATACGATGCACGATGACCCAGTTTGAGATTGTACTAAAACGGAGATCCCACTAGCTAGAATGCTTATCGGTGTATGTCATCCACTCCACCCACTGCCACCAGCCGGGCCCTCCTCTCAGCCCAACTACACACCAGGTCACACTCAGCAACCATGGAAGAATGAACCCACCTGTGTTTTAGAATAGTGAAAGTTAGTCTGCTCTGGATAGCACCTAAGAATCTCCTCGTTACAAAGCTGTTAGGCGTAAGAAAACGAGCAACTAGACAGTACTACTTATCTACTGCCGAATCGTTCTAGTTTACTTTCAGCTGAGTAGCAACTCTGTTCGCGTCGCAAAGCATGGCAGTAAAAAAAATTGAAGTTATGGCGTTCGTAGGACCCACTGAGATTATGCCCTAACGTAGTCCTGTATCCCCCCAATATCGACTCCCAAGATACCCATGTACTATCCCAGTTCGTCGCCTACATACCAGGATAGGCATTAGCTCAAAACGTGGATCGTTCGATAACTATCAGTGAAAAATCACGCGATCAGTCCGACTATGTCATTCATACATGTAGTAATAGCAGCCTGCACAAGATGCATCCACCATAGATTATGACTGGCTGAAAAACATGAATCCCTCAAAATCCATTTGCACCGATTGCTCAATACAATTCGAATATTTTTTTTTTTATCCGCTGGACAATAACCTTTGGCTAAGTCAGCGTGATGGAAACATGGAGAAAACGATCCCCATCAAGATATCCGCCAGTAATGGAGTCACGTTTATCATGGAGGTGGAGTGTGAAACAGTATCAGCATAGCAATGCCTGATTTATTGTTTTGGATGCTTCTATCGCGATTGTACCAGACTCCTGATCGACCACTCTTTTTCACCGACGAAAGTCGGATGCAAAGGAGTAATTTCAAGTACCTTTCTCAAGATATATAAAGTGATGATATGATAGCTTTCTTTTTGTACGTGTTTTATGTGAGTCGTTACTTGGTATCACGCCTATGTCTCGTCGCACTGTTGCCGTGACTCTTCTAAAGTGTGTTGTCAATTGACGAGTTTCTATGATATAATTTCGAGAGTTGATCTCTCCGTCCTAGTTGGTTCATGAGAAAAGAATACTCTCACGGATTTAGCAGATTGAAAGAAAAAACTCAGCATTAAAATTGAACAGTCAAATGTACTAACTACGATATCTAGTGTCCTAGCAAGCCATAAATCATGTAACAAGAGTGAAACAATATAAATGTTTTGCTTGCTTAAGCCTGATGACAAAAATTATTTCGCTGAATCGTGTATGTAGATATTCGCGCTCTCGATTTCTCTCTCCTTCATGTCATTGTGTTGAACTTATGCTATTGCATAATATAGAGTCCTAGGATCAGACATGAAAAATAAAAAGAACAGATAAAAAAGGTAAGAGTTATAATAAAAATTAGAAACCACTTTATGACAGTGTGAACAAGCCTAGGCTGAATAATACGACTGCGCCACTCTGTTTGTGTCTTCGCAGAATCTCTCATCCATCATAGAACCGTGCATATTTTATGCGCCGATGCAATCATCTCAGTAGATTAGGCAGAGGTGAGCTGCACGGTTATAAAAGTCCTAATGTGAAGTAGGGGTGTAATTTGGAGCTCAGTCGTAAGCGGTACAGAGTGTGCGGCAAAAAGTGTGCTGTTCAGGATACTTTGCATGCATCTGATGCAAGGACCCAGACTAGATTACCTTTTAAACGGCCTGTTACAGCTTATTGTGTATTGCATGTTGGTAAGAAAGGGAATATATATATATATATATAGTTATAATATAATATTATATATATATATATTATATATAATATATTATATATATTATATATTATATATATATAATGTATGTTAATTTTCCTTGTGATTAATCCACTTGTGATGTTCGTTAAGTGTGTTGAGTAGTGTACACTAAGAAAAATTTTTAAAACCCGTGATTGCCATACTCGAACCCACGAAGCATGTGTTGACTGTTAGAGATCACAAAGCCTCACATAGGGAGATGTGTTGACATCATTTGAGAATTATGCACTATACAATACGACATGTAGGGTGTTAATCAATGTATTTGAAGGGGAGTATTTCCTAAAGGAAGACACAACTAGAGATCATGGACAATGAGAAAGGAATCGGACAGAGATGTTGTCCCGACCAATGTTATTAATGCTCAGGTGACTCGCACTGTAATTACGTTTGAACTAAATAACCCAACTACTCCCCAATCCGGCACTAATGACATGCACGATTACCTGTACAAATCGGAGTCCTAACGTAGTTTGATGTATTTGAAAAGGAAAGGTGTAATTGTAATATCCATTAAGAAGATGGATAAAAAAAGTGTTACTGAGGTACAATTGACACCATGTGCAATTGCTTAGGGTCTGATCCCTTTGTCTTGACAGAGACTGTTTGTTTCTATCTATTGATAGTTGGTTGTAAACTATCCGCCGAATGTAATACAAGCCGGAACCATACAAGGTTGCTGATCTTCAAATAGTTGTATTTCGCAACGACATTATCCTGCAACTTACTAAGATTGTACGAGACATTCACTTCTGAGGGATTCTCGCAGGAATGACATATGATTACGTGCTACACAATATATGCCGTGAAGAACTAGATCACCGTACTTAGTTTCCCAGCCTAAAAAAGGAGATCCAGACTGTTGTGATCCTAGCTATAGTGGATGATTCTGCGATTTTTGGACAATCACGTGCTGGTAACAAAATACGCTACCCTGTCTCAGCCCGTATCCGAGACCTTCAGTGTAAACAAATAAAAATATGCAATAACAACGCGCACATTGCTAGATACAGTATTGGAACCATGAATGTACTTAGGTACTGTATAAAATACAACATTACGATACCATGTTTCACTATAAAAAAAAAACGGACAAACTCATATCAAACAGACAGAGAAACTTTGGTAAACCCCCCCCCCCCCCCCCCCACCCCCCCATTACACTCAGCTAACAGTCGAATTATCTTTACCCACAATGCACAAATATCCCTGGTGTAATGTATCAATTTCCCCTAAAGGACAATGCGCATTATAAAAGAACTCTCACAAAATCGGAGGATAATCTGGGGTGACGATGTCTCACCCCCGTGGTTGTACAAACGTGTTTTACAAAAAAAAACCAAATACCCCCCAAAAGACTCGTCGTCTGGCACGGCGTCAAAAATCCCACAACATATAAAAAAACTCTCCTCTCTCTGCATAGAGGAAAAAGTAGTCACACACACACGCTTTCAGGAAGTTAGGATATCATAGGTGGGGGTCAGCAGGCTAACTTTATTCTGATACTCTCTCATCTCTATCTATATACATTCTCAAACGTCACTTCCGCTACTCGCAACACATCTCACTCTCACAGACCAAAACCTCGAGCATATGGTCTCGACTAGAGCGATATCACCCGCCAAAAAACATCCACTCATCACGCAAAACCCCATACACTGGTAGCTACTTCATCTGTGTGAGGTCTCTCTGCACCTGTGTTGCAGCTCACACGCTACGCTTAGACTCCAAATACCATCTAAACTGGGTCATGTGCGCTATCTAAACTCACTGAGCCCCCCTATGTTTCTCATTCCTCATCCTATACCGAGTAATTTTTATAGACAGCTTGACTATTCCTTATTCCTCTAATCATAAAAGATACCGCACCAACGCTTACCCCCTCTGCCCACCCCCCCCCCACATTTTTGGAGATAAGTGGTAACACAATACCACTGATCAGCCTATCCAGAGACATTATCAAACAAATAAAATATCAATAACAACAAAAACAGTTTGAGTGATGACTCATGAAGGACTTTAACAAACTAAATACCAACTTTACAGTCCAGTGAAAGTGTGTCTGTCTCTCTCTCTCTCTCTCTCTCTCTCTCTCTCTCTCTCTCTCTCTCACACACACACACACCACACACCCACACACCCACACACATACACACACACACACACATTAATGTGAAATCAATAATTAATATTTGAAATATAACTTTATCATATTTAACTATTGTGGAAATGGACACTCCATGTTTATTTATTTTATCTTGTAAAAACATTTGAATTCTTTATCATTTTCCTAACCGAAAAGAGAAACGGTATATGATCAATAAATTGTAAATATATATAATCAGTCTTACTTAATTATTTAAACTGAGTTAAGGTTCTGTTGGTTATATATACTATTACATATTTAATTAACTAATTAATCCCCTAGCAGAGTCAATACAAAAAATAATAAACATTATTCAAGGGAGGACCTTGAGAGGTAGCACTTAGACCTTCAGTAACAAACACTATCATCATACTTGAAGGTTTATACAGCTTGACCCTACCTTTGATTGTCGATACACCCTTGCTCTTTTCAGAGAAGGGGGTATTTCTTATAAGACCAGTCTCTTATCTGGCACTATCCTGGTATCATCTGATACATCTTTTTGTCCAGGATATATTTCATTTAATAACATCTGAACCTCTCGCGACACTTGTCTCCTGAAGAAATGCGAGTCTGCCTTTTTGTAGTTCCATGAGGGTGATGTTATGCAATTTCTTTTTATTTCCCTGGTGTTTGTGATCTCAAATAGGATGGGTATGTGGTCACTTCCGATGTCGTCGAGCACTAACTGAGAAATGTGGGCGGATATCAGCTGTTACTAGAGTGAGATCTGGTCTGCTGTTTGTTCCACTGGCGCGGTGGAGCAGTGTCGGTGGGGTGTAAGCATTCTGCAGTAGGATGAGTGTGGTAGTGTTAGTTCTTCTATAGCTATTCCTGTTGGGTTCCTGTCTGTGTAGCCCCACAGAGGTGAATGACCATTCATCTCACCAGCAATGATCATTCTCCTCAAGTCTGTGGTCTGAAAAGGCTTCAGAGCAAGGTGTGTTTTTGGCGGGTTGTAAATGTTAATGATTTTCAACGGCTTTCCACCACTCCAGACTATCACTTCCTGTAGATCTGTTTCGTCATTGGTACCTCAGCATATAGAATGATGATTTCATAAACGACCACTGCCAGGCTGGTGACTGCTTTATTGCAAGTTTCTTATAAAGAACCAAAAGCAGAGGTAGTCCCAAGTTCCATATGGAGTAGGGAGGGAATGATGAAAGAAATGATGTACATACTTGTTATATTATTAACCTTTAAAGCAGTGTAAATGTAAAATATATTCACTCTAAATGACGTAGGCCTAATGAAAGTTTCAACCTTTTCAACCAGTGTAAATGTAAAACATATTCACTCTAAATGTAATGAAAGTTTCAACCTTTTCAAACAGTGTAAATGTAAAACATATTCAGTGGTGGTTTATGTAGCAAATTTGTGTGCAATGATGAGGTTGCCTTTCCCATGCACAACCTCATATAAGTTGCCACATAGGACATGCATGAGGAAGCAGTAGTCCTATTCCTTCTTTGTCTCATCACAGACCTCACACCCCCCCCCCCCCCTGGGGGAGGGTGGTGGAGAGAAAGAAACTAACCCACAACAAATACCGATATAACACGGCTGGGAGTATTGTTTACACGACTGATAGAAAGCTCGGTCGTGACAGGCGCAGATTTACGACCAGACGCACCAGCTGTCACGAGACATAATTGTTACCATCATTAAGACCAGACAGCACTGGTCTCAACTTTGATAAACGACGGTGGTAGACAAGCTCTGCGCAAGTTCAGAGACGACGACGGTGGCGATGAGATTCGAGAAAGCTAGAAATGCACAGTAAGCGTATTTATTCGCTGTAAGACGTCATCTGTTGATTTCATCATCATCATCATCATCCTCATCATCATTTGATTTGTCGCTACCTATATACAGCACGAGCGTCCGATTGACAGAGTGGCTACAGCACTGGTCTCTCGCGGACAAGATGCCGGGTTCGAATCTTGGTACCGACACGCTCCAGTCTACCCAGCTGTAATTGGGTATCTGACTTTCAGTTAGGGAAGGAGAAGGCATCGAGGAAGGGAACTGGTCAAACCACCTCTCGACGCTGGACTTAGTATGGTGAAGTCTCTAACACTTCACTCCTCTACGGCAGTATCTGCTATGGGACTACCTTTACCTTTTATAAATATATAGCATATAGCCACCACTTGCAGAAAGTCTGCACATAACATTCACTTGCCCTAGCTGCGGTGGTGTCTCTAGCACTTTGTTTTCATGACGAGGCTGCTAGCCCCATTCACAACCTTATATTTAGTCGCCTTGTACGACACGCATGTGGGGGAAGTAAGCCTTTTCTTTCTTTGCCTCAAAAGAGACTCCCGCGCGCTACTCGGCACTCACTGATCGCAAGTCAGAGTAAAACGGAAGGCCTGTATATGCATGCACAGTGACAGACAACAACTGCGACAATGACTGGCTGGCGCGTGAGTAAAGAGAGCATCAGACGTACAGCTATGTCACCATCAGCGTTGCCCCTCCTAGGTGGATTCACCTTGATCTAGGTTTTTGGTGTCCCGTAGACTCCCGTCTAGGTGTCACTTTTCTTCATTAGTTAAAGAACGCCACCTAGATCAACTCTCGGTTGTCGGGTTTTCGTCCAAAGTAGCCCAAAAACCGCATAAAGTAGCCCAAAATTCAAAATCTAGGCGTATCTAGGTGTTTTTTACAGGTACCATCTAGGACTCTAGGTTTTTTTTTCTTCAAAATTAGGGGTGGCAACACTGGTCACCACAACCACACAAGGACTACGAATGACACATCAGACACGGCATATACACAGATAGCCAAATAGTAGACAGAAATATGTAGACAAATAATAGACAGGCATATGTAGACAAATTGACACAGACTCGGAGACAGACAGATAGATAACAGACGGACAAAGAGATGACACATAGACAGACAAAATAAAACATGTTTGCAACCATTTACCTACACCGTATAGACAGGTAGGTTTAGGTAGGTACGAGGGTTAGGCAGGTAGGTTTAGGTAGGTACGAGGGTTAGGCAGGTAGGTGGGTTAGGTAGGTAGGTGGGTTAAGCTGGTAGGTTTAGCAGGTTTAGGTTCAGGCAGGCATCAGGCAGGTCGGTAAGTAGGTGGGTTAAGCAGTTAAATATGTAAGCAGACAGGTAGGTAGGTGGGTTCGACAGGTAGGTAGGTAAATAAGTAAGCAGGCAGGTTGTTGTTTGTTGTTGTTGTTTAACTAGGTCTGCTGAGCTTTTCTCTCTTTTGCAGCCAGTACCAAGTTGAAGAGTCCTTGGTATTATCTACACTGTAGATCTGGGCTTTTCTTGTGTCTTTTCTGTCATTCCGAAATGTGTTAAAGTCATGAGCTCCAGTTTCTCCAGCTTGGCTGGCATTTAAAGGATCATAACGTATGGTCCTAAGCTAGGAGTAAGAAGTGCGTGGCATACTGTGCAGTCCCCCGCCATCCAAGGGAGCACTCCAAATACGCAGAGCTAAAAGAATGTGCTCTGGTTCTGGGCTCTCCCAAGGAATCGTCACGTCCTACACAGAGCCACATCTCAGCTCCCCCTGCCTGTCACAGGGTCCACACTGAGATCCTCCTGCATGCAGGCAACCAGGTAAAAAGCCAGAGTTACGTCAGGGGCTCACGTGACTCCTCCAAGCTTAGTGTGCAATGCTTTTCAACACATAATTTTGGAAGTGTGTGGATGATTTCAAGAGTCAACTAGCGTGTAATTAGCCTCATATACAGAGGTTGACAACCAAATCTACATACTGTAGCATTGTGCCTAGCTGGTGGTCATATAACAATGACTCCAGATATGCCTCCATGCATAAGCAGGTAGGTAAATAAGTAAGCAAGCAGGCAGGTAGGTTGGTAAGTACGTAAACAGGCAGAGTAAGTAAGCACGCAGGAAGACAGGTAGATGCGCAGGTGAGTATTAAGAAGTTAGGTAGACAGATAGAGAGATCGACAGATATAAAGCATAGAATGCATTGAACAAGTCTACCACACCAAATACAAAGACATGTAATATATGTCACATTTTCTTCACTCTATTCCTCTTTTGTTATATTTTTCTCTTGCTATATGTCTCTCCTGTTATTCTCCACACCAAGCACGTTCTTGCTCTGTTAACACGCCCTGCCGTACCGGCTAATATACACTATGCCAACTGCAAAATATACATCTCGCATGCCACACGTGCCAGCTCTGAGCGAAGATCGTGTTTAATCTTGTACGTTTATATAAATCGTTCCCCGTTTTAGGAGCATCACTGTAGCACGTCATTCATATCTCTACATCAGCGCTTCTTAACATTTTGTGTGCCACAGACACCCCCCCCCACCCCCCCCCCCCCCCCCCCAACGGTCAATCGGTAAAGGCTTCTTCTTACTTCTTGTTTAGAATCCCAATGATTCGAGTTTTCATTTCTTTACCCTTAAGCTACAGATCCCGTCTAAGGGGGAAATAATGCATATAAACGCCAAATTACAAATGTTAACATAAAAATAATACATTTTACTACAACCAAAAACAAAAACAAAAATCACTAAGCTTACTGAAATATTTTTGTTAAAAAAAAAAAAAATTTGTCTCGTTGAACCATTTCTATCTCGCTATTCTACGTAGGCACCAATTTATGAAAGGGCTGCCACTTTTTGTTTGTGTTTTTTTATCTTCTTCTTCGAGTACCATGCCTAGTGGCGTAGGAGGTCATGTATCTCGACAACTTTCTGTCTTCAGTACATATAAGGAAATATATAAGGGGGAGAAAAGACATACTCACACACTATACCATTATTTTAATGGAGAAGGAACACTGTAAGAGTTGAGGGAAAAAAAACATTCAGAACAGACAGTAAACAAAACAGTACTCACCTCGCCATTTCTGATAGGAGTGACTATCTTTCTCTCCACTAACATACGATATCCAGTCTCAATTGCCTGAAATATACAAACAAAGACATTCAAAAATGTTCATTTTTATGTCCTTTAAACCTGTTCTCTATTAACGTATGTCGCGAGAGGTTAGGATGTTATGAATTAAAGGTATTCTGGACAAATAGGTGGATCAGATGATACCAGGATAGTGCCAGATAAGAGACTGGTCTTATAAGCAATAACACCTTCTCTGAAAAGAGCAAGGGTGTATAGACATCAAAGTGGGGTCAAGCTATGTAAGTTCCCAGAGACGATGATGATGTAGTACTCTGAGTCCCTAACTGCTACCTCTCATGATCCCACAAAGATATTGATTAAATGTTTTGTTTTACTTGGCTAATTATCTAGGGGTAATTTAAATTATAATAGGTAGTAAATACAGAACTTAAACTTTAATAAAATTATCAAGCAAGACTGTATGAAATTATGTACAATCTATTTGTCCTGCACCGTAATATTTTTTCCGGGCAGGAATACTCAAAAGAAATGAAATGATATTTACAGCTCAAAATAAATAAACTGGAAAATCTTTTCCATAATGAATATTGTTCAAAGGAATAAACTAATTGCACTTTCTGTTCTTCTTGATGTTAATTTACAATATCACTGTGCTGTAGGTTTACTTAATATAACCAATGTCCTTTAGATATCATCACAAAAGGGTTATTAGTTGTTGTATGTTTTAACTTTGGTGATTATCTGGATTAGCTGTTCAGTGGACCTTATGGTTCACTTATCTGTAGATGCTGCTGATCTTCACTCAACAAGTCAGGACCACACGACTTGCAGCTCCTGGGTGAGAAATGCTGGGTCTAGCTCTTAATATATGTAGAGCCCTCGTCACCAACAGACTTCCTCAAGAGTGAATGCAGCTTAAGTGGTAATGTCGAGACAGAACCCTTAGGCAATAATACACAAGCTGAGACAGGCCTCAATGGGAATCTAGTTCTGCGTCAGGTCAGAATGGCAAAAGACTTTGCATTTACCGTGTGCTAGATTCATTCAGCTCGGTATCTTTTCAAATAATAGTGGCGGACTTCCTAAGTCCCCGTTTCTATATATAGAGCTGCATCCGACCAATCGGAGCAGGGTCAAAAAAATATTTTAAGAATCTTACTCTAAAGGATTTCCAGCCTGCCCGTACAATGTGACTAATTTTTAATATTTTATATTACAGTTATTATTGGACCAATTTTAATTATTTGAAGTGATAATTAAACGGCCAATTGATCTCTATCGTTCTATATGGATATTCGTTAGCTAATTCCTGGCATTTCAATCTAGGTAACTTTTAAGTATTTAAATCGGGTACCACCCTGATGTGAAAATATCACTTAATCCAATTTTTCTCTTTTAACTTACTTTTATGAGGCCGGCTTGGTACCTATTTATTAAGTGATATATCAGATGTTATAATAGCTATGTATTTATTTTTATTTATCGCTATTCTTTAAGAAATAAAATAACTCCTTCCCACCAAAAACACAGAATAGGCCCTTTATGCTTAATATAAAAGGTATCTTTATAGACACTAGAAAAGGAGCGTTCTGATTGGCCATTATATTTGGACCTTTTATCCTAGATTGAGCGCGGAAAATATGACCGTGTTGTTTATACAGATTCAAATTACGACAACGTACACTAGTTTTACAATGTCATGGGTTAAGAACAATTTAAGGCTGAGATTATCAACCCTGCACCTTGTCGTTCCCAGGGAAGGAGAAGGGGGGGCGCCTCTGATGAAACAAAGAAATAGCAAGGCTACTACTCTCTAAACAATGTCGTAGAAGGCGATTAAGTTGTGGTTAAGCATGGGGCTGTTAAAATCATCATGCAAAACATATTGCTACAGAACCCACAGCTACAAGAGCATGTGAATGATGTAAGCTTCCTAGAAGTGGACTAGTTGTAGTGGTGGCTCCATGCTCCATACGGAGCGAAGATGAAAACGATGATGTTTAGCAACCGCGGTTTGCGACAGACCATGAGCAGGGTAATCAAAATACAAGTACTGTACAGTATCATCTCTTGTCCTTTTCGCTTACAATTTCGACTCTAGCCTCGTTTGGCATTCGACGTATTGCTCAACCGAAATGTAAAGTCGGTGGACTATAAAAGGTGCCAGTCCTAAGGTCAACGTATCTTGCTTTAGTAGCAAGCAGTCAGTCAAGAAATGACAGCAAAGAACTATGGTGTGCAATTTCTGACTCGTGTCTTGAGAATATCCCCATTCCTCCTGTATTCAGTTGCTTCCTACGCAGAGGCGTCCCTAAAATATATGGCACCCGGGGTGGATCTTATCTTTGGCACCCCCGGGTCATAAAGAAACAAACTTGCAAGTATATCTTTTTTACAGTAAGTGCTTTCGTAACACCCGGGGCGGACCGCCCCCTCGCACCCCACTCCCTTAGTACGCCACTGTTCCAACGATTTCCTTCCACCCTTCACCTTCCACTAAGTAAGGAATCCAGTTAACACACATAAAGATGCTTGGAAAATATAATTAACAAAAACCCACTTATAAAAACTGAAGGCAAGTGACTGAATTCAAATAAATAAATATATAAAACAACATTTCAAAAAAAAACCTCTGCCTGGAATTGAACGCAGAATATTTGCCTGAAACGTAAATGTTCTAACCACTAAACGCACCTAGATGTATGAGGGGGGTTTTTTTTTTATTTTTTTATTTTCTTCTTCTTCTTCTTCTTCTTCTGTGTTCAGTTTGTAGTCATGCTAAATCTGCAGGCCTGTCACCAGGACGAAGTCCAGTCTTTTCCAGGTCAGCGCGGCAGCCCCATAGCTTCTGCTTGAGCTCAGCACCTCCTGGCCAGGTCAGACGCTGTGGGTCATCATGGAACTGGGCAGTTTTGGAAAATGTGTTCGGGGGTCTGAATTCCAGTTCCGCACGGACATTCATTTGTATGAGATATCTTGAGGCGATAGAGATATCCCAGTAATCTGCAGTGGCCAGTTGGTCTGTTGGTGTCCGTTAAGTTGGTGGATCACTGTTGTATATATCACTTTTTTCTTTTAATTCTGAACTATTTGAATGAATGATCGTCAGATTGGCTAAGTGCGTTTTCCTCTCGTGGCTAAGTTTACCGGGTTCCTGGATCGAAACCTGGCAGCGTCACGTTATAGTCTACCCAGATGTAAATGGTCACCTGACTGCTCATGAATTAGGGAAGACAAAGGTGGCGAAGAAAGGAAGTAGCCACACCACCTTATAAAGCAGGACCTAGTATTAGTGAAGTCTCTAACACTTCACTTCCCTATGGAAGTATCTGCTATGTCATTACCTTTAACCAGTGTTGCCACCCTGAATTTTGAAAAAAAACCTAGATTCTACCTTCAAAAACACTAGATACACTTAGATTTTTAATTTAGGGCTACTTTTTTTTTTTTTAATACAATTTTGCCTCGTTTTGGCGAGGCGCGTCCCGTTCATCCTAGTCGGTTATATTAGGCGCATGTCCAAATATAACAGACCTTTAGGTCTGGAGAATTAGGGCTACTTTTGGGCGACTTCATGCGGTTTTGTGGCTACTTTGGGCTATTTGTGGTGTAGCGGAAGGTTTTATATGTGTGAGATGATAGTGCTAGAGTAGAAATAGTATTCTCTCCTGAATGTGCGAGGTCCCAGTGACAGAGAAGTACACTGGTATCACTCGATAGTCACGGCTGTGAAAGTATCTGGACTGAAAATATTCAAAGAACAGTCAGACCTTACTGCGTCACCTTCGCTATGTGACCACGTGTGATATTAATAAAAATTCAACCACACTCAGTATCAACTATATTGAATGAATAAAGCTGGTGAATACAATTTATATCCTCTTTATTTACATCTATCTAATTGTGGAAGAAGAAGAAGAAGAATTGTGGTGATTGTGTGTGACTGTTGATACAAAATTTATATTTATACAAAACCCAATTTGGCGAAATCAATTAGTTTTTACAAGTTAAACTAAAATGTCATTTCTTTAGACTCTTCCAATTGGTTGGGTAATAGACTTCTTCACTGTCTTATTCACTTTATAACTTTCACTAGTTTATCACGCAAATTGTCATCATAAAACTCTGCTTGACAGTTATCACTTCTTGGGTGCACGATTGTCACAAATATCACTCATCTGTTATGATAATCAGTGTTCATATGAGATGTACAGCTTCAGTAGGTCGTGCTTCTACCAATCCAGACACTGCTGGGGCGATTAGCATTGATCATCGGGCACTTCTTGATCATTGACCTCTGACTTTGGGTTGACAAGTATGAACCATCGCAGGATCTAATTAAGATCAGTAAAGACTGGCTTTTGTGGAGTAACAGAACTGCCTGGCTGCAAATAACAAGATATTGGCCTTTACACGTTTCTCTCTCTCCAGCCGTTGTCCTTCTGTCTTGCTTCGCTGTACAAGTGAATTTGAAATCATTTTCGACCGCCCTTATATTTGGTGCTTCCGGACGTACAGGAAACAAGGCTCGCAACTCCAGCAAACTTCCCAAAATAGTTGTAACTCCGAGGGGTTTGTGCTAGATGGGTTTCAAACCTTGGTCTCGTGCATTGCACCTTTCCCAGTTCAAGCCTTTGGAGTTATATATTTCCATTCTCCGTGAGTTGACCTTTATATCCATATGTTGTCTTCCTATATCGGCCGTGTTAACGATTTTATCTTGAATTATAAATAGGAAAAACACAGGATTTCTCAATGCACGGACACTTATTCTTGCAAAATTCTTCACAACTACTTACTCCCTTCTGATTTCCTTGTATCTACGCATAAATGAAGATATTCCCGTCAAAAGGATACCATTCTCATCCTTGTCTGTCATTCCGTTCTCCTTCCCGGTCTCTAATTCTAACGATGTTTCGGACGATTTATTCTTCCTTATACAATCGCCGAAGTCGTTCTATCTGTCCGTGGGAAACCAATTTTCTGATTGGCTGCCCTAGATACACAAGAAAATACCCCTGCATTCTTTTGTTCGGGCTAGTATACATTTAACTAGGCAATTGCGTAACATGCGACATGCTGGCTACTTTGGACCAAAACCTGAAAGTTGATCTGGGTGGCGTTCTTCAACTAATGAAAGAAAAAGACACCTAGACGGGACCAAAAAAACTGGATCTAGGTGAATCCACCTAGGAGTGGCAACCCTGCCTTTAACATAATCAGTGAAAAGGATGGACAGTTAACCTTGTGGAACCCCGTTGTGGGAACAAACGCTTAATTCCACCGCACGTTCAATTTGCATACCGAAGTAAGGGCCTAAACGATTTGCCGCGGTTTAACATTATACACTTTTGCTAGCGTTGGCTTTGAGATTTAAATATTTTCTTGTGCCAGAAATGCGATACCGTGAATGGCGTTTGTATTTTTCTCGATCCGCGTTCTGGGGACACGCATTGTGACGTGGCGCCGTTAGGTCTACAGGCATAAGGCAGTTTAAAATAAAAGGAAAAAAATTAAGGTTAACGACCGATCTTTTTTGGAAATGCCGTACTGAATTAAATAGGAGAGGGGAAGGAGTCCTTAATTTGAATATTTAAGGTCAGTTTTATTTGAAAAGGAACGCTATTCACTAAACAGCCTCTGGTTGGCTGTAGTGTAATAGACTAAGGGTTGTATAAAACCAATTAGTATTGGGTATAGGGGGCCACTAGATGAAAAATTTCTTACACTAAAGACGTTGTTAGAGACAAGGCAAGAGTACTGTCTTGGTTGCTAATTCTGCATAGCAGCTATCTGTATCGCCCTATTCAACAACCTAGTGTATAAAGTTTCTTTGATGCGGTAAATATTGAAACCTTTATATTAACATTTATATTGTCATTTGTATCATGTATGCATTATCGACTCTGTATGAACCTAAAAGGGGAAACATTTATCTGGAGGGAAGCTAACATTAAACTCTGTGTTGTGTCACAGCGTTGTTAGGAACTGTATTAACCTGGTATAGAAAAGCCAGCCAGGCTTTCGGCCATATGGGGAGAAAAGAAAATTAAATATTTATGATGAAAAGAAAAATGTTGTGTTATGACATAAGACCAGGAAGATCACTGGCAGTCTTCTTCAGCAAGTCACCGTGATTGTACATGACTTGATAGTATTAATGTAAAATGTTTCCTTTATCAAGGAAAATGTCAAACGGTGGTTTGAAAGTTATTTATCCAGAAGGGGGTACCAACCAAATTGAGAACGTTAACTAATTGTTTAGTTACCATACTGATGTCTGATGATATTGCCATGTTAGAATAATGAAAGAGAGAGATTATTAGATGCTGAGTGGGACACATTTGTATTGTTCCAGAGTTTCATCTACGAGTGAAAGTGAGCCCAGGTGACCTAACACCTGTCCTTAAAGTATGCAGTGAGGCCTAACTACTGAGTGCCTACACAGTGATTCACCTATAGAAGCAGAAGCGTATCTTGGCAGTGGAGGCTGGCGTTTTATACAGACTTCAACCAGCCTGGTTCCAGAGACCTCAGATAAGACTTGTCTGGGAAATTGATATCACAAACAATCCACTCTCTCAGTTTTCACTAGAGTATCAGACAGTGAGGAACAAAAACGTTCAATAAACTTGTACCCTTTTCTAGGAGCTAGAAATACTTGACGTTTTCCCAGCTTGAAACATATAAGTAATTGTGGGATAACATCGACTCAAGGACAGTTGTAAAATAATTGGTTGTAAATAATTTCATTATCATGTTGAGTTGATTATTCCTGTGTCAGAAGAATAACTAGATACAGGAAAATAAATTATAAAAAAATAAGTTACATTCCAAACTTTACTCAGTGACTTGTTTAATCATTGTTTATTAGTAATAGGTGCAGTTGTTGTCTTGTTCATACTTTTCATCACATTGCATATACCCTAGACACTTGCTAGACAACATACACACACCAATACACTTCAGTAGGGGAAGAGATATAATCGGGTGAGGTCGTGGTGGAAGCAGACAAGTACCCTGTAAACTTATTTATATTTAATAAACCTCAGGGACTTGCATAGCTGACCTCACACCAGATACGATTAATATAATATTTAAACCAATAAGAACTACTAATTCACCACAATGGCCACCTCTTTTCATTCACTGTATCCATGCGCGATGGTTGTTTTTCGGTGCGAACAAAGGGGCATAAGCAAAGGATGTCACTACATTTAGGCGTGACTCAACAGCTTTAGCTTCATAACCAGTCTAGTTGTCTGTACTTAGCATTGCGGTCTCCTAACCGCGAAACAAAACAACGGATATTGGACTAACACAGCCCTCATGTTTTGTTTCTACAGTAATGTAAACATATGTGCAGCATTGCAAATATTTATACGCATCTGTACTGACTAGTTCCCCATGATCTAAACATAGACTTGGCATTACAGCACGTGCTACAGTGCTGAATGTAAGGCCACACTGACAATGCCCTATTGTAGAAGGTAGTCCAAAAAGTTATGTTACCCCACGTAATCTGAACGTTAATAAAATATATACAGGGTATCCCAAAATTATCTTTACAACTTTGATACTAAATGAAATATTTACTTACACACATAGAATTACCAATCAAGGAAAATTAGACACAGGAAACCAAAAAGTGTTTTTATTTTGTTTATGTTATTTCAAGTAACGAGTTCTTCTTTGGTCCTGTGTATCATATTTTGTTTAAATTAACCACTCAACACATGTGCTTTCTCCTTTGGGTTCATAGTGACTGAGAAGAGGAATGAATACGTGGGAAAAAAAATTACGATAAGAAAACATGTCAAAACTTGGTATTCAGAAAAACTTAATGCGTTTCTCTGTAAAATGGGACAACCCCATATTTCTACACCTCCTGGTTGACTGTTTATATTGGATAAAAGTTGTAAAGATAATTTTCTGACACCCTGTATTTTACTCTGTCATTTCAGACGACTGGCAAAAATTTTAATAATGCTGAGGAACGGCTCGTTGTTAAGGGTATGGGCGCCGGAACGCCCCAAGTCAGAACAGACTAGGAAGGATGCTACGCAATGTATCCCACAGTAAGTGGCGCATAATAATATCTTACACATGAGATTGTAAGATCTGTATCAGACAAAAGACAAACAAATGTACCTTCTGGATTGCCTGGTAAGAGGGGGGAGTAGTGTGTATTTTACAGTACGTATTGTTTGTTGCCTGCTCCCCAGGCCCATGAGACTGTCTTTGCACTGTGTTTGCGCGTTTTTCGTGAAGGTGTCACGGAGTGGCTTTAATTTAGAGTCTGTATGAGTACAGATACAAGACTCTAGTTATGAGAAAGTCTGAGAAGATAGATTTAGATGAGAATTACAGTGAATGTGGACGGATGAGACTTATAGCTTCGAGGGTGAGAACCGAGATTGACTCTCCCTCGCCACTTGTGACTAGGTAATAGCTACTGTCTCACCACCTCTGACTACCAGAAAGGAGATAAGGTTTCACTAAATTTCCACAGACACAACTATACAGACAAAGCATATAAGTACAGTATAGTTAAAGATAAACTGATCCAGTGTACATTTTATAGTTTATTAAAAAAACAACAAATTAATCCCACAGTACACAAAATAAAGTGCAAGTTCGCACAACCTGGAAAAAAGAACTATTTAAATGAAAGACACAATATAAAATTTCGGCTCGCTCCTTCACACCTGCATGAAATAAAACACAATTGATACTGTAATACTTGGTGGTGGGTCTCTAAGAAAGAGCCACCACTCCTGTCTACACTATAGTTACTAACTAACTCTCTATCCTACTGAAGATCTCTAACTAAATAACTAATGTCTCAAAGCGCTCTAGGCTGTCCTACGCAATTGACTAATACACCACAAGCACTGCTACACTAATTGACTTTTCAGCGCTAACTCAGAGGCTGTCCTCTAAGTCTTTATATCTGACCCTACTGGTCCTCGCTATCTTCTCGCTCCCTCCTCTGTCTCGGGTCAGTGCCTCTCTGACGCTACCGTCTTCGTCTGAGGATCTGATGCGTTGCTTCTCCGTCACGCCCCTCGTCTCGTTAGCATTTGGAAAAGGTATGTTTCCCCTCTCTCCTTTCCTGAATACTGATAAAGAGGACCTTGTTAACTACAGCGATATGTTGTAGCCTAAGGCTGTAGTTGGGTTTCACTGCGGATGACAATTCTTCAAACAGCCGAGGTAACCCTCTTCGGGTTTAGGCGCACTGCTTTATTGTGGCAGTGTGTAACAACACCAGGTCCGTCGCCTGTTTCGAATGTGTTGGCCTTTGCGAGCTAAGAGCTCCTGATTTTGGAGACCAGTTCCCGCTGAGGTATGGGCCCTCACTATAAGAGAACTTCTCCTTCCTTTCAGCGTTGCCGACGTAACTGGGCGCCGGTACATTCGCGAACCCAAGTTTCTGCAAATTACGCCGATGTCTCGTGCCTCCTTCTCTCTAGAAGGCAAAGTCCGTGGTAGACATAGGTCTATATATATATATAATCTCCACCACCAACACCTCCACCAAGCCGTGACTGCTGTAGAGACCAAAAAAAATACAACAGCTATACAACAATTCAAACTTACTGAATATCTAACCCATTAACACCTAAATTTCCCCTACACCCTGGTGTCCCCTACATTAATAAATCTCCCCTACACACAAGCTACGCACAAGAAATAAACAAATATTTCTGCCCAAGGGTCAGACGAATTTACCGTTCCCTCCTATCTCTCTCCCGCACCAACTAAACTCGCTGTCTGTTATGTAAACCTCAGACACAGTCTGACCTGAATCTTTTGTGTGCGTGTCTCGCCCCTTTGGCGTCATAACATTCCCTTCGCTGAAGCTAAAATCCTCCGGTACAGAATAATTTCCCAGCCTTAACTTCTTATTAAAGACTGACCCGGGAAGGTTATCAATTTAACACAATTATTAAACACACTTATTCTACACCATCTTTGTAATATTAAATCCACTTCACCCCTGTCTCATGACTACAAGACTAAATAACACAACAAATTAATACACAACCACACCCGCATTTATACACTACAAATTATCAATAATCAAATGTGGTTACACGGACCTCATAATTACATTACACTAAGCTTAGTACTTAACCTTATACAGTTAAATTATCTCAAAACCGCTACACAAATCCTAGATACTGCTAACTTATTCATCGAAAATTTATAGACACAACTTACACTACATTCTATAGTTTTGTATAAATCAGCAATTGATGGCACTCCTGATTAATAAAAATTAAATTAAATCCCAGAAGAAAGCTTACTCTAACGTGCTAAGCTCTTACGTAAAAAAAAAAAGAACTTTCTACACCGCTAATTAAGTTATGGACATACCCATTAATACCGAATTTCTTGAACTGAGCAGACTATATATAGAATGGCACTTCTTCACGGCAGAATTCTCGGGACTAGCGAGCGCTAAAAGATTTTGGATGCTCAATATATAGCATGAATTATTCTGATGCAATAACAGACGCGGTGAGTCATCGCGTTCGCGTCTGTTTATCTGGAACCGCTTGCAACCAACCTATGACCTATTTTCATACCTGCACATAAATTAAATCGGACCCGGCCAATCATATCATAAGCTAATCTATGACTCAGTGTTTCCCAAGCAAATCAGCAAATTTATTTTGCTCACATGCAGAATTACTACGTAATAAGTAACCTACTGACCTTCTAGCTACCAGAATAAATTTTATTGGTTCCACGATAATCTGGGTCGAGCTTCCCCCATCCCTACAATTAAACAGGGTAGGTGCAGGTGGTCGGATTTTTCCTAACAACCAAAAAATATAACCCAGAACCAATACTAGTAAACTCGAACGCCTAATAAAATAAAAGAACCCAATTAATTATATGGAAAAGAAAAAATTGGGGCGAGTTGAAAATAAAAATAACAGTAGCTCATCACAGAAGGAAAAAGACAATACAAGCACTAACAGTACTAGGATGGCTAAACAATGCAGTGGTCATTGTAATTCCTCCAACGTTCCCATTCATGACTATTGAACAAAAGACGCTCTGGAACAAGACTTCTTAATTATCTCTGTCATTAGAGCTTTCTTATTTAAAGTCTGAAGTTTGCGTTTGAAACATTAAGATACAATCGCAACTGTTTTTCTGGAAAATAAGGAAACGGCACGCGTTGCACTGTGAAAGCTCCAATGAACACCCATTAAAAGAACACGCATACCTTTTAATCTGTTCATTGTGCATGAGTCGGTATGTTAGAAATATTCGCATCAGCTTTTCGGGAAAATTTCAAGATTTATTTTCATCTCATATAAATACAGATTTCCTCGCCCACACAAAAAATGATGCATATTACCAGCTCAACAGAAGAGAACAAGTGATAATCTTCAGACTCATCACGGGCCACAACAGATTGGGATACCACCTATTCAATAAGATAAAGATAGGAGCTACTGATAAGTGTGACTGTGGCACCGATAAAATGACTGCTGAGCATCTGCTTGAAAGGTGCCCAACATATGAGGATCAGAGAAAGCACATGTGGCCATCATTTGTATCATTCTTGGAAAAACTCTATGGAGATAGAAACAGCCTCAAGCTGCCCACTGCTTTCTTTGAACATATTCAAGGAGACGTCTGACGGTGCATGAAACAGAAACAGATTTCCTCGCTAACTGCATAGCCGATATGTGTCTCAATCTTAGATTAATACACAACTGTAGAGAATGAATAAAGTTTATAAAAATTTGTAGTCACAAGGATCTGGACAAAACAATTTACACTGCCTTAGCTAAGAAATTATCACATTTAATGATTTTAGGAATCTGAGGGGGACGTATGTCCTATTTCGCCAAACTAAGTAATGATACGTCGGCCCAAATCGACACGCCTTTAAATAATGATAAATAAATTAATTAATAATGGGGCTGCTATAAAACTAGTAAATGAAGCTTCTTCTTCTTCTTCTTCGCACACTCTCAGACGTCTACTTGAATGTTTTCAAAGAATGCAGTAGTCAGTTTGAGGCTGTTTGAATCTCCGTAGAGCTTTTCCACGAATGGTACTGGTGTCGGCCACATGCGCTTTCTCGGTTCCACATATGTTGGACATCTTTGAAGCAGATGTTCAACAGTCATTTTATCAGTGCCACAGTTACACTGGTCGGTAGTTCCTATCTTTAGCTTGTTGAATAGACGGTATCCCAATCTGTTGTGGTCCGTGCGGAGTCTGAAGATTACCACTTGTTCTCTTCTGTTCAGCTGGTAGAATGCATCAGTTTTTGTGTGACCTGGATGCTCTGCATCCCATTTGTTTCTGTATCTGATTCTTATAAAACTCTTTACCTCCTCGAATGTTATGATTGCATCAGACTGAGGTAGATTTCCACCTTCCTCTTCATTAACGGTGATGTTACAATGAGATGGGATCCATTGGATCACAACTCTTTTGAATCGTTGACATAGTTTGTGGATCACTGCTCTTAGGCCATCCAGGTACACATTATTTTGGCTTATAAGGGAAGAAATATATAAATTAAAAAATTATTCAGCGATGAAATGGACCACCTCTTCACGATCTTTGTTTCTCTTCGGCAGTATCGGTACATTTGTGGTACTGATTTTTATTTGCGTACTTTTAAAAGTACCAATTTATTCTCATTATCGGCTAATGAGCATGTAGTTTGAATGTTCAAACATTTGTGACACTCCTTGCAGATAATGCTTATCCTAGCTTGCGGTGAGCAACTGATATAAGATAGTCGCCGGCGCGTTTAGATTGAACCGCTGATAAGACGAGATTACTGTCTCTGTGACACTTGTGGGAGACAAAGGTGATATAATCGCTTCCGGACCGACTTGTTATGACAACATTACTTTCTAATAAAGTAATAAGTACTACATCTTACACATGTTGTCCTGTGAGTTCTCCGATCTGTTTGTAAGTTTGTACAGAAGGGCATCGGACATCATATTACCATATATGGGAGACGTGACCTTTGTAAAATTTTTCCATGTCGGAAATATTTTGAAAGTACCACACCCGACCTGTTTGAATATGATTGGAGCGTTTATTTAACTCCATAACAAACGAAGGCGTGGGAAGATATGATATATTCTGACCATTTCGCAGCTTTATTTCACTGTGAATTTCACGCTCGCCAAGACAACATCAGACCTCGCCAGAGTGAAGACTTGATTCATAATCCCTTTTGTTAACCGGACCTTTTATTAGAGAACCAAATAAGACTTACAAAGCACAGGAAATCTCTACATTTTAATAAGGAACACCGGGACGAGGAAACTGATGAAACACACGGAGTCAGAGAGGGAATCTATTGTAAAATTAAAGACCCCCTAGACGCGTGTAAGAGACCAACTCGTCTCTTGTATTCATCTAAGCAATAAGTCTGTAGCCAAGATTGGCGTAAGTAGTGTATTTTCATTTTATGTTTTATTACTAACATGTGAACTAACATATACGAGGTAGCTTCAAAAAGTTCCCGGAATAGTCGACTCATTTTTGAATGAGTGATTATGTCATGGAGATTATAGTTTTATAAGTTGGTAGTGACCTTGAGGAAACGAAATGGCTGATGTAACATTCACATGTACTCTCGAACAGAAGTTACAGAAGTTTGTTTGTGTGGTGTGCACGTAGCATCGTCGGAGTTGAAAATGTCCGTAAGTGAACAACATACAAATGTCAAATTTTGTGTTTTGCTTGAGAAGTCACCCTCAGAGACAGTAACCTTGCTTAAGCATATGGTGATTCCGCAATGAAGAAATTGCAAGTTTTTGAGTGGCACAAGCGTGTCCGTGAAGGTCGTGTTAGTGTCGATGACGATCCACGTAGCGGACGACCGCCTACCTCGATAAAAAATGAAAACATTGAGCGTATTCGGAACGTTGTTCGTGTTGACAGAAGACTTAGTGTAGAGAAAATAGCCTCAGAAGTTGGAATATCAATTGGAAGTTGCCACAGTATTCTCCACAATGAACTGCACATGCACCGTGTTTGTCAACACATGGTTCCCAAAATGTTATCTCCTGAACAGACAGAAACGAGATTGACACTGGCAGGAGACCTAAGCACTGTGGCAGATCAAGATAGCAATTTTCTCAACGTCATAACCACAGGAGACGAGACGTGGTGTTTTTTGTACGATCCTCAGACAAAACGTCAGTCCTCTGAATGGAAATCACTCTCATCTCCCCGGACACAGAAATTTCGTTTGTACAAGAGCAAAGGAAAAGTTATGTTGGAAGCTTTTTTTTTTTATTCCCAGGGTATTGTCTACCATGCATTCATTCTCGAAGGCTGAACGGTTAACAAGGAAATGTACGTTGATATCCTCTGTCGTCTAAGAGATGCAATCAGAAGCAAACGCCCAGAAAAATGGAGAACAAACAGTTGGGTTCTGCTGCATGACAATGCGCCAGCACATCGATCCCTACTGGTGAAGCTGTACCTCGCAACGCACAATGTGACCGCCCTGGAACATCCTCCATATTCTCCCGACCTGGCACCGCCTGATTTTTTCTTGTTCCCTCGCCTAAAATCGGCACTGAAAGGGCAGAGATTTAAGGATGCTGAGGACGTTATCACCAATGCGACAAAGAACTTCAGAGAGGTGTCAAAGGATGGGTTCCAGGAATGTTTCCAACAGCTGTATGGATGTTGGCAAAAGTGTGTAGTTGCCGAAGGGAACTATTTTGAAGGACATGTAGTGTAAATAATTGTATTGTTACTTATTTCTATACAATACACAAATTCCGGGAACTTTTTGAAGCTACCTCGTACGTACGAATATATATATATATATATATATATATATATATATATATATATATATATATATATATATATATATATATATATATATATATATATATATATATATATATATATATGTAAATATAAGTATATTACCATGCGAAGTTTAATGTGTGACACTCGCTATTGGATGTCAATGTCATTTGAGGCTGGCAACCTCAGCGTATAGAATGATGATTCATGAACCACCACTGCACAGGCTGGTGATTGCTTTATTGATAGTTTCATAAAGAGAACTAAAAGCTTAAAGTAGTTCCAGGTTCCCTATGGACCAGGGAGGGAAAGATGAAATAAATGATAAATGATGAGGGTACATTCTAAGAATAATACTTACTTACTTACTTAGTCATTCCCCTTCTACCGTGAGGTGTAGAGGTTTGGAAGAGAAAGCGCCAGACTATCCTATCGACTATCTTCCTCCTGGCCTGGTTCCATTCTAGTCCTCGGTCCTTCAAAGATTGTCTAATGTTGTCCTCCCAGCGGACTCTGGGTCATTCTCGGGGTCTGGATCCTTGGCTCTTTGTCGCCTTTAGAATTAGTCCAGTTTTCTTTCTTGTATTGCTCGTAATCGTGATTTAAAGCAAACAGGTGATTGGCCTGTTGTGCCTTTGCATGGTGGAGGGGCTGCCTCCTTACGGCCTCCATGCAGGCCGCCCTCCTCCTTTTTCATCCGGGCTTGGGACCGGCATAGGCGGAGTTAAGAATAATACTTACAGTTTCAAATTTCACTCAGTGCAAATATAAACGAAAAAACATATTCATGTTAAAATTAATAGAAGTTTCAAACTTTTCAACAAGTGTAAATATAAAGGAAACATAAATTAATTTATATTGTGAACACTTTTTAAACAGTGGAGATGTAAATGTAAAACATATTATATATGTACGTTTAACCTTTTCATTTAAATGTAATGTAAAGTTAAAGGTATTCAGTTTAAATGTAAAGAAAGTTTTATCCCGAGGGTTTAAATTTAATTCTCATCGAGGGTAAATTCTGACATGGGTTGGTAGAATAAAAGGGGGGAGGGAACATAACTATGTGTCGGGAAAGCCATACCCAGAAGAGCGTTTCGTTTCTATTTCTATTACCAGTTATTGGTGGTACCAACAGAAAGTACTATCTCTAGAACCAAGTGAAGGTAGAAGTGGACTGACGTTGTGCGAGACGCCATCATAAGAGGGTCTTATAGACAGACGCAGAACCAGCTTGGCCGTTACTCCTTGACGTTCTGGGAACGTGCGGCGCCTGAACTTTGATCAGAGACGAGTGACAGCAGTGTACAGAAAACCTACCCATCAGGAGGAGGATTAGAATCATCACTGGCAGCTAAGTTGACATAGACATATGCTGCCACTTGAACCTCTTCTCAAAAGCCATCACCCGAATGATGAAAACTTTATTTTGTAATTAACTATTATTCCTTTCTTTTAAACTGTTAAACTTAAAGTGATTATTAAATTCTGTTATTTGTAATTATACCAATTTAACTTCGATTCAATCATTCTAAATGTACTACATGTTTGTCTCAGTCAAAGTTACTAAACACACACTCTAAACAGAGCTATATTATAATAATAATTCCACTGATTAACTCAGCGGTGGGGGCTTAACGAGCTATAATAAACCATTGTTTAAATCCTTCACAAAAGTTGTCGGCAGATTACAGAATTAACGTGCTCAGCAACAGCCAGCATTGTTTTCGCTTATCTGAATATCTAGTGAAGACTCCCATGAGATAGAAGCTTTACTACTCTTCTATCTACATTTCTGCCAAGAGTAATCTTGTGTAAAGATAGAATCCATTGAAGCCTATAATAGATACTCTTGAGTTTTGGCCACTGTTGGACCACTACTGCAAAGCAGGGGAGACAATACCGTCACACTCCTGCGGTTTGATAGTTCCTAGCTTTAACCAGGACTTTATTTATCTGTTGTGTTATTTCATTTTCACCTTTAGATTTTCGTTATTTGTTGCATTTCTTGAATTGATTTGTTTTCTTTCTGGTTTTGTATTTTTACTTGTTTATTCGTTGTACTTTCTGCTCGCATCATGTGTTGTTTATTTTCTCATCTGTCTAAACCGCTCATCTTATCTCTCTGTTTTTCATTTTGTGTTTTGCGTTATTGCAGTGCCTATAGCCTTTTTCTTGTGATCTATCGATATTTCTTGTCTTTGTCGCCTGTTTATAACTGTGGCTTACGAAGGGTCAACTCCGAAACGTCCCGTGTTTCCTCTGTACCGTTAATTGTAAAAATGATTCCACGCTATTGTATTTTTTTAATCTATATCTTACTTCCCTAAAATAATGATTGGGAGATGAAGTAGTAAAAAGCTTATTGGAATGTTATTGTTAGTTAGTTTGGTTTTTTTGTTTTTTTAAATGTACACCGCTGATGCTGTGTTTTGAAACTTACGACCTAAATTGTTCGCACATTATTATCTTTGGGAAAAAAAAGTTCGAGAAGGGATTCGGGTTAAGGTTTGCCATATTCAGTATTTTTCTGTTTCTGCATTCTAAGCCTAAGCTTAACTCTAAATCCTAACACTGGACTGGTAACCGTAATCCTGCTTCCGGTCTGTTTACAAATTAAAAAAAAAAAACATGGCTCAAATATAAAAACAAACAACGCGTCCACATCTTTTTTCCTTCCTGCCATTATCTGGAAGGGTTACGCACTAGTGTTATCTCTAAACGCCTTCTTTGTGCTCCCGTAAGTTTTACCCAGTATGCGGGAAGTACATGGCTGTCGCACAACTCTAAACGCAAAACAATAATGGCTATGTCAGACATCAACTGTGTGGAAAGGCGCCATTTGAAAACAAAACATAACAACCGTTTTCAAGCTTGTAACAAGCAGGGATGTCTAAATTGGCGCCGGTAATCCGCGAGACCCTCCTCAAAACAATGTCCCGCACATAATATTTGTTTAACAAAAACTGACAAATAGAAAGACTGAAATGATATGACAGATGGCTAATGTGGGACTGATGGAACAGCCAGACTAATACCAGAGGAGAGGAGACGTAGGTGTCGGCTAGGTCATATATTAATTAAGTCAGTCAGCTTATAGCATTACAAAGTAACCCATGTTCTGGGGTCGCCAGGGTAGGAGAAGTAGAAGAACATGAAAAAAACACATAGAGAAGAACGCTGGAGAAAGAAATGAAAGGTATAAAGAAGACACTGAAAGACATTCGAACGGATAAGATGGCTCAGGATAAGATGGCTTCGCCATGGTTTGTTGAACACCTATGTTTCACGGGGAGTTGAAATGCACTGATGATGATCATGATGATGATGCTGATGACGACCATAGTGATGATGATAATAGAACACGTAAAAGTAGGCGAAAAAATAGTTAATTTTTAATGACGGCCCTGTTCAGATCACCAAGCACTGCGTGCTACCTTGGTGGGAGGGGGAAGTGCGCCGACCATAAGTTACATCTGCCACGGCTAGACTCGAACTCCATGTCCAGTGGCTGAGAAACACTGATACCTTCTTCTTCGTACACTCTGAGACGTTGACTTGAATATGTTTCAAGATAGCAGTGGTCAGCCTCAGGTTGCTGCAACGTCCATAGAGTTTGTCCAGGAACGGTACTGTGACGGTCATGTATGTTTTCTGTGTTTCTCATGTGTTGGATACTTGTGCAGCAGATGTTCTGCGGTCATTTTATCAGTGCCACAGTTATACTCATCGGCAGTTCCTAGATTTATTGTTATTGTTAATCACAATCGACCTCACTGCACTCTGGGCAAACCCATAGGTGCTCACCCTCCCTCAGCAAATATCGAAGAGTATGAAAGCTAATTTACCTGTAGCACGCTGGTTGTACATACGACGGATGCATCCTCTCTCGCGTCCATTTCTGCTAGTCCCACGTTTGATGCTAAACTCCAACAGCCTCAACCTTGTTGATTCATCCATTGCAGTGTCATTATCCAGCGGACATGACTAGCGTTCAATATTTAGATCCTGACTAAACGCAAACCCGGATACAAACCTCCGATAATAACTGGCTAGGCCAAGAAATGCGCGTAACTCTGTATGCATTCTGGGTATTGATGCCTCTTTGATAGCCTGTATCTTGTCCTCCATTGCTCTAATGCCCTCTTCAGATACCGTGTGGCCCAAAAATTCCACTTTTGGCTGGCAGAAATGACATTTAGCCCCATTCAACTTCAGACCTAGCTGCTGCAACCGCTGCAACACTTTTTCAAGTCGCTGCAGATGTTCTGTAAAGCCAGTTGAGTACACAAGAATTAGCTAATCCCATAGGCATCCTAGTGTACTCATACAATCCAAATGGTGTAGTGAACGCTGTTTTCTCTTGATCCTCTGCCCTCATGGCTACCTGGTAGTAGCCACTTGCTAGATCTAGTGAAGAAAATATTGTTGCTCCTTCTAAAGCGTCTAAATATTCCTCCACCGGGGAAGAGGGTAGGCGTCCTTTTTGGTCTTGGCATTGAGAGCTCTGTAGTCTACAAATAATCGCAGTCTGCTATCTTTCTTCCGCACGAGCACAATAGGCGAAGCCCAGGGGCTTGAACTTTCTTTTATAATCTGTTTGTCGATGAGACCCTGAAGACGGTCTTGCACCTCTTTGTAAAAAGCTGGAGGAATGCGCCTGTAGGGTTGTTTTACTGGTGTATCGTTTGTCAACTGAATTGAATGAGATACTTTACTTGTATACCCTACGTTATTCTCTTAGTTTGTAACTGAGCCACCTGCGCCCTCAGCCGCCCCACTTCTGCGTTTAATGCATGGGTATCTGGCACAGTCTGTTCTTGCCACTTCGACACTGGCAGCACCAGCCCCAGAAGCGGGTTCGGTCTCTGAAAATCGTAGGGCATAGTCTCTCACCGACATGAACGATGCTGTAGGCTCTTTAATGATCGTTTCCTTTGCGAACTTTCTTAGCAGATCATCTCCCAGACAAGCAGCAAACTGGTCCCGAAGGAAGGATGGCTCCAAAGGAGTGACATTATTCTGTTTTTGTGCTCTTACAATACTTTCGAATACCTCGTTGATGCGAAGGGATAATTCCCAAAGAGACTCCCTTGCACCTTGCCGGGTAGAGTAAAAAGTGACCATTAGCTCTGGGATGCTTCGACGCTCTCTATACACCATAAGAATGGAATGTAGCATTGCTTCCGGGTCATCGTCTTCAGCCTGAATCCTCAGCTCCCTGCGGACACTTGGGATTACACTGTCAAGAATATCATCTGCCTGATCCTCTTTGGTCATCATCCCTACTCTCCAGGCAGCTCTCACCTCCTTGACATATTCCTCAGCCGTAGGACCTGTGCACTCCCCAAAGCACCGCACTTTCTTGTGAGTGGGTACCATGAAGTACCGCACTCGCTCTGGTTGAGGCTCTAGTTCCACTACAGGGTCAGCCGCTTCAACCACATCTTCATTATCCAACCTACTATAGTGCGTTTCACAATGTTTGCCGCTGTTTAATATTCAATATCTCTGCAACCACTTGATCGTAATTGTTGCAACTTTGCATATGACCTAATGATCGCTATGTCCCGTGGGGGACATTTTTTTCCTCGTTAACAAACTTATGGTTTTAAATTTTCTTTATTTAAAGTATACAAAATCGACTACCTCCTAGTCCAACCGTAATTTTAAAGGGCTTAACCCTTCATATTTGTGAGCTATTTCGATTTAACATCTTGAACGCATGTCACGTGATTTTCTAAGTGTTTCAGTGTCGTGAAACGAAGTGTAACCCACTACTTTGTTAATCACTATGTCCAGATACAGATTTGCTTCAACCAATCAACTTGCACCGTTCACCAGTCTCTGAGACAGAATAAATTATACTGTTCACGCAGTTCACGCAAGATGGCGGCTAAAAACTGAATAAAATTAGGCTGTATGAGCAAAAGACGAAACCGGAGGAAACCAATCATTTTGCTCCGCCAGGAACCAACCGAAAGCCTTTCTTAAGCAGTTACCTGCCTATATAATAGGGCGGAATTTTATGCTAAACACGCAATCCCGAACTTGACGCCAGAGATACTGACTGAAGAGGAAGAAGGTGATCGACCTGCAACCTACTTCACTAGTCGAGTCAAACTGGCCGTTTTTTAAATCTTGGAGGGTAATTATACATTTACGATAACCTTTAGGAAAATAGGCCTTCAGCAGGCATATAATGTTGGTATTTGTTGTGTGTCATTATACTACCTACACCTGTATATATTTAATATATTTTGGGTTCCCTATGAATGTATATGATTGAATAGACGAAGACTAATAGGACTCATACTTCAATCTATTGTCTCTGATAATTCCAAACTGCAAATATAACCATAACAGTCCTTGTTAGGACTCAATCTATTGTCTCAGATAAAACCAACTGCAAATATAACCAAAACAGTCCTTGTTAGGACTCAATCTATTGTCTCATCTAACTCCAACTGCAATATAACCAAAACAGTCCTTGTCAGGACTCAATCTATTGTCGCATCTAACTCCAATCTATTGTCTCCTATAACTCCCACCTGATATATCACCAAACAGTCCTCGTCTCATATACTCCTATCATAAGAACATAACAATATTGTTAGGATATATGTTACCAGCTAGTATAGCACTTGACAGAGAGGACGTGGTATAGTATAGGGGGAAGGACATTGTTGTATCACACCTAGGTGTACATATTATTGGATTTATTCATGTATTGATTTATATTATGGGATGTATTCATGTATTAAATGTATTCATGTATTGAATCTATATTATTGAATGTATCCATGTATTAGTTTATCAGAAAGAATGCTTTGCAAGTAGACACATGTCTTGTCTCGCTATTGCTAAATCATACTGAGCCATGTTGTCATTCATCCTACATGCATACATCTGAGACATGCTCATTTCACTCACACTAGAAATAGGTGGGCTTGAGGACAGAAATTAGCCCCTATTTTTGCTTTGTTACAGGTTTATTTGTGTCCTAAAAACATGAGGTCGTATGTTCGAGTCAATCCCGCTGCCTGGAACTTCACAGGAGCATAGAGATTGTACAGAAGCTACATTTTAGTCCCCCTCAGTCTTGGGTGGGCTAAAGTAACGAGCCTCAGCAGGAGTGGTGTGAACCAAACTAAGGAGAACAGAACGTTTTAAGAGATGAGTACTCATTCGTACCATTTCTGACAGCATTGTGAGCATAGAAACTGTCAGTGATGAGAAAGTGAAATTAGCATAGCAAGAGACAAAAATAACAGCATAGCTGATAAGTGTTATATCCTTAATTAACAACACAGCTGATATAATTTTTTTTGTTCCTATAATTGGAAAACTCGATGTAATATATATATATATATATATATATATATATATATATATATATATATATATATATATATATATATATATATATATATATATATATATATATATATATATATATATATATATATATACATATATATATATATATATATATATAAAATAAATATTTGTAAATCACATGTAAACTTACAATTCCATTACATCCCATTTTTTTCAACATTCATCCTTCAGCACAAGAGTAGATAGTGTATATACTAAATAAAAACTTAGGAAATTGTATTTGAAGACTTGTCAATTTTATCATTGTTAAGCAAAATCTGTTTCCTTGTTTTTTTAAATATCACAGTTAGTTACACAGCGGAGGTGGCGCTTTATGTCGGTCTCCTCTCTACTATTGTTTTCGAGATCAGATCATTCACAGCCGTAACTAATTTGTGATACCAGTAGTCCTCTCAGACACTGGGACTTCACCATTTTCTGCAGAAATTCTATTTCTGTAAGTGTCAGTACTATACTGATCCAAGAGCCAAATAAAACCTCTCGCCACATTCAGCTCACTACCGCACTGTTTTGAACATTACATTGACCCTTCCGGTGTGTTCAGTTACCGTTCTACTGAATGTGTATTTCAGTGCATAGGCGTATCTTGCGGTATTCTAGGTCTGTAATACAATAGGTATGAAAGTCAAGTTCCTTACACTGCATACAATGGCAGTGAAGATGTATAAATATTTCTGCAGAGAAGCTAAGCGTGGTAAACTGTATCGGAGTCTCTCAAATCCTGAAAAGAGAACTATTCACGCTTTGGGTTTAAGTAAACGCACATTTCATCAATTACTCAAAGCTAATGGAATTTTCAGTTCAATCAATACCAGGACTCAAGGAAGAAAGAAAGTAGTAGATAGTTTTGACAGGGATGTGATTAGAAGAGAGATTTGTAGAATGTTCAATTCCAAAGAAACTGTGACACTAAGGAAACTCAAAATACGGCTGAGAACACACAATGACATTGATGTGTCGAAATCAACATTATGGAGAACTGTTAGAAGCATTGGCTTTACGTTTAAGAAGTACTCTAGTGGAAGAAACGTCATCTGCGAGAAGCCGCACTTAGTATCTATGAGAAGTAAATATTTACGTGAAGTACGGGAAATGCGTAATCAAGATTATGATATTGTGTATGTGGATGAAACTTGGATCAATGCTCACCACACAAGTGAAAAGGAATGGCAGTTATCAGATGGAACGATTAAAAGATGTGTACCCAGTGGAAACGGACAACGTCTGATAATGGCACATGCAGGCAGCAGACATAATGGGCTAGTGAAAAATGCTGAACTTATTTTCACTTCCAATTATACGGACAACCGGGACTATCATACCGAGATGAACGGTAACATATTTAGAGAGTGGATTGAAAATACTCTTCTTCCGCCCCTAGACAGACCGCCCTGTCTGATAATGGACAACGCATCATACCACAACGCTGTGGCAGAAGAAGACAAAATCCCGACATCTTCGAGTACAAAAGATGCTATAAAGATTTGGCTCAGAAAAGAAGACATTCCATTTAACGAGGGATTTCTGAAACCTGAATTACTGTCCCTTGTTAAGAAATCACAAAAGACCAAGATATTCCATATAGACAAGTTGATTCAACAGCATGGTCATATGTGTTTGAGACTGCCACCTTATCATTCACATTTAAACCCAATTGAACTCGTTTGGGCAAAAGTTAAAGGACAGGTGGCAGCTGAAAATAAAACTTTCAAACTATGCAATATGAAAGAACTAACATATGCCGCCCTCTCGCAGATAGACAAAGATTATTGGTGTAAATGTGAAGACCATGTCTTAAAAGAGGAAAATGACTATTGGAAAAAAGATGGACTGTCGTTCGTTCAGCAGCCGATTTTGAATAGTAATCAATATGTTAGACTCGTCTGACTCAGAATAAATATGTAAATACCTTATATGTTTTATATGTTTTCTCCTCCATCTATGTGTATATGTAAACCAATTCATTTCCTTTTTATCTCCGCGATTTCCCTACTATTTTTAATATACACAGTACTTTCACCTCTTCATGCATCCATTCACGTTTTAGTATAAAAAGTAACATTTACAACGAATAGGCGTTATTATTCTCTCAAATATTTCGAAGAAATAAAAAAGGACCTCACGTAGTAATCAGTTAACAAACCCCTCTAACATTCGAATTGTACATACGTCTATGCCGAAAATATGCAACTTCCTTCATTTACGGTAAATAATTTCTTCCAGGACAAAATAATTACTTCGTTAAAAAAGATCAAAGGAATTAGCCGTTGCAAGAAAAGAACACTACCTGCAACATTGAATTTTATAAAAACTTTGGGACATTGAAAATATAAGACCACGTGCAAAAAATCATGTTTATCAGTGCAAGGAATATGGAGATATTTGAAGTCAATCGTCGACCGATCTTTTTGAAACGCACTATAGTAGCACATGTGTTTCGTGCCGCAATCTTGTCGCTAGTCGAATTGAGTGAATACAATGATAAGCTGGATGATCCTGTTCCCTGCCTTGCACTGACCTGGGTGTTCTCTTGTTCCTGCTTTTATTGCCCTAATTACCGAAGAGTTGCTTCACTGCGTGCTGTCTGTCAATCCTGCTATCTGTGTTAAGTATTTCTTCTTCTTTGATCCTTAGCCGCCGACCGTCAAAGCAGTCAGTGGCCATCACGCCTAGTGGCGTCTTGTGGGGCAACAACAAACTGATTCCACTTTGCTCGGTCGGCGGCCATCCTTCGTACAGTGCCCCAACTCTGGTTCATTCTTTGCATCTCAGCTTCCACAGTCCTCCGCCAGGTTGTTTTTGGTCGGCCTCTCTTTCGTTTTCCTTCAGGGTGTTAAGTATTTACATATTGGTAAAATTCTTCATTTAGGAGGTTGGGGGCTCATTTCTTTATCGAGATCTGAGGGCAGGAGTCAATGTCGTAGGGAAACAGGAAACTCAGCATAATTGATTAGAAAAACATTTCTAGTGGAGAATGGTCGCCTTCTATTCTTCTTGTCCTTATCTCGAATATGTCTCTTTCTTAGCGAGCCTATTTCTGGAGACCTTGACAACATTGCTTCGGCCATCTCTATCATACTATAGCTAGGTGATTATTGGTGCCCCATCCAGTATACCATATACGACACCAGGAATGTTTTCTATCCTTCAATCAAGGAAGTGCTGTTGTTTACAAACAGGGGGATTTTATTCAGTGTAGATGGGGTTGTTGTTTTTTTTTTTCCGTTGATATGGCATTTGTGTGATCTGCTATTTGTTAATTTTGCACAGTTGCTTCGCTTGAGTCTTCCCCTTCCAAGATAATTTATTCTCTGGTACATTAGATGTTGCATCCCTAATTTCTCGGCTTGTTGCTGGGCCCTGCTATCTCTGTTATCTCCACGTGTTGGAGATATTTAATTCGTTCCATATCTTCAGTGGGCGTTGTCTCACTCATGCAGTGTGTATCTTCCATAGTATACACTGTATACTGCTCACCGTGCGCTGCCAGCAAGTTTTTGCCTGCCATCCTGTCTTGTTATCATAACAAAAACATATCAGACACAACCTAGACTCGGACTCCAGCTCTGACCTTTTCCAGGGACACAATTACAGCTCATTTTCGGGTGTCAATGGAAAAGATCGCACGGGTACCAGCGTTTAGTTGTCACCCGATACCGCAAAGTATATCCGTGAGAAACGACCCGCACTGTGGCCTACTCGGTTAATCACGGTGTCAAGAGGAAATGAGACCCGGCCGTACAGCGCTAAGTCGTGGGGTCGACGTTGGAAAAGGGTTGAAAGTTCTGGGTTGTCGTATCTGACACTTGATTTATTCTCTCCCTGAGGTACCGAAAAAGGGAGGTTTATCACCTACACCTTCAGACCAGTTTGTACTTACGTCGGATGTAATTCTTTACACTAGCGCCCCAACCTTTAAAAAAACAAAAAACGAACATAGATATGTAAAAGGGAATGCTAGTCTCAGGATCATTTTTTTTAAATACCCCTTCTGGGGCTCAAAGTGAGGTCTATTGACTTTATTGAGTTAAATGTGTAAAATTGTGTGATCCCGAGTCCGTTATATTAGGGCGCATGTCCAAACACAAAAGACCCTTTTGTGAGACACAAAAGTCTCAGGATCAACCTTGAGGCCAAACGATGGTGACAGGGCGTGTACTATGCACGAAAGCAAGACTGCCTTAATAAGCAATGGCAATACAAAGCAGCGTCACTAGGGCCCAGGTGCACCGGAAATGACCCGGGGGCCCCAGCACCGAGTGCACCCCAGAAAATGGTGGCCTAAAGGTAAATGTAGTCCCATAGCAGACACTGCCATAGGGGAATGAAGTGTTAGAGACTTCACTTTACTAGGTCCAGCATTGAGAGGAGGGGTGACCTGTTCCCGAACTCGCTGCATTTTCCGTCCCTAACTCAAGAGCAAAGTTAGGTATCCATACATCTGACCCGAACCCAGCACCTTTGCCGTGAGAGATCAGCGCTCTAACAACTGTCAATCGGACGCTCCATCGCCTTTATATATAGTCACATACATCACACAGTCATAAACAGAAGACAAGCATAATGTATATATCTGCGGCAGAAGAGAACTCCAAAATGAAATACTAATCGGGTGGCGGAAAAAAATGGCATGACGGGGAATTAATTGACATTTAGTCGAAATTAAACATTACGGAGTCTTGTGGACTTGTTCGTATCGCACGGCGGTTTGCGAGCGACACTTTAGTTTTTCCTGACCGCGCTATTTATAGCTTATCGTGACAGAGGTCACGTGGTCAACTTCCTAACGGGAAAAAAATGTGGCGGTGTTTACTTTTGATAGGGCTTAATTAATACTTTTAGGCTACTTTATACCGGCTTTAATTTTGCGTTAAGCTAGACTAAAAATGTTAGAGTAAATTTTAGAACAAGAACAAACATTTTATCACAATTAGAACAGAAGATATAATAGTCTGACAATTTATTACCTTAAAATAACACACTCAATTGTCCCCAAAACATGAGAGCTAACAATTATCTCTCAATCATACATCATGATGGTCATGTAAAAATGTGTATGGTCATGAGTAAAAGGAAATGTTCAATTTAATAAATAAAACATACACCTATTACATGATTTCCAAACTCTGTTAATTCTGTCACTCTAACGCAACAACTGCCATAATTTGCTCTAACCCCAAAATTTCGCTCAATTATCATTCACACTTCCTTTTTTTTATAGGAGGAATCTGTACATTCACAAATGGAGAAATTTGTAACAAATGAGTTTCCATTATAAATTTTAATTGTGAAGTTATATTTTTAATACCGCTGGCGCGTCTTTCAATTTTGGAAATAGTGGAATGTACAAATTCTCCTCCTTGCTCTCCATGCATGCCCATTCCAAAGCCATGAGTTCTGATCCAGTCTGCGCAATGTTTTTTCTAATATGAGCTGTTTAGGAATTGTCTTACTGGGGAATAGCTGTCTGAACAAAGACATATATGTCTCTATTGATGCTGTTATTGACGATATTGATTATTTACTAATTGGTTTACTGTGTGATATTTTGTTGTGTACTTTTTCAAATGCTTCGTTCAGTGAGTTGAATTGTTCTTGAGCAATAAAAGCTATGTCAGTTATATCTTGTTTTTAAAACACCAAAAGATGTCTTTGCAAAATAATTGCACAGTTGACATTCACTTATAGTTAAATTTTGGTCATAGTCTTTCCAGATGTGCCGACTGTTTTCCGATAGTAACTTGGCTGTTTCAAGACACTTCTCCTTATGCCTTTTTGCGTTTTGTATTCATAAGTAACACTTCCTACAAAACATAGTCGAATGCTCTGTCGGTTTATCATCTGATACGTTAATTCCAAACACAAAGAACAGATCACTAACGTAATTCGAACAGTTCAGTGCATTCCGTTTTGAACTTTTTGTTTGTGAAGTTAATGCTCTCTTGCCACAGGCTCTGCACAGTGCACTGGCACAATTCATATGATGCAACAAAGTATGTTCCATTTCATTGTTATGTAGTATAGTTTACTTGTGTATGTATAAAGCTAATGGAATATTTGGGAGTATCAAGTCTAACACCAGGCTGTAGAATGCTTTATCTGTGAATGAAAGAAGATATACAAACAGTTACTTAGAATTCTTTGGCAGTCGTCGTGTGCACAGGATTGTCTACCAAAGAACACTAATGGAACAGTCCTTATCTCACACAATAAAAAACAGACATTCATATTATAAATACAAGATTAACAAGATTTGAAAGATAGATCAAAGTATGTGGAAGTAATCTATCTATAGCTTTACATGTTTTCTGACGCTTATATACGTAGCTAAATATCATTATAAATGAATAAAAATGCAAAAACAGATGGTACTTTACAAAAAGTTATTTTTTTACAACCTTATTTAAGATTTGCGAGTATCAGGAATGTGTTTACAGTGATTTAAATGTTATAACATCTGGTGACAATATGCTTGTTCTTGTAATGCCAAACTCACAAAACTGACTACCACACATTCTCAAGATATGAAACAAAGAAAAAAGTATGTGGAAATAATCTTTAGCTTCCCTTCGAGAAGTCTATATAATTATAAACTCATAAGAATGGGCCGATTTTTAGATATTACATTAATAAATAGATTACTTCTGTTATGAATTTCCTCAAATGATGACGCTGTTTTCAAAAGTATGTAACTCCGTCAAATATAATTTCAAACAAATAAAAATGCAATCAAAAATAGAACACAGAACAAAGTTATAGTACACAAAAGAATTTTAACGCTGTGTTTATCCAGAACGAGTGTGTAATGATTTATATAATTACTGATTTTACACACACATCAGCTGATTTTCCCCGCCAAACTAGCAGTAGGCGATTACGGTGCACAGGAAGATTTATTACCCGGTGTCAGAATTCCGGTCACCGAAACTAAAAGAGCGCTCTGGTATAGGGTACAAACAGCCGTGATCGGCGGGTTGCCGTAAGTCGAGACCGCCGTAACCCGAGACCTGACTGTAATGATATACTTTCCCAGATACAGTTCATATTTTTAAACTCTACAGGTACTGTCCGTCAGGTACGATCCAACTTTTTTTCTCGGGAGGAAAACAAATTGCACCCCAAGAACATAATAGCGAAGCCTGCAGTCACAAAATCCGTTAGCGAGAGCAGAACAGCTGCTCAGTTCAAGTGCAGTCGCGTCATGTTACACGACCGAATTTCCCCGACGCGGAGTCAAGAGTCGCATTTTGACCCGGACAGCGCGGTGTAACAAGCACACAGGTTAATGTATAGCCTTAATGAATAAGGTCTAAGTCAGTAAAAGTGTATCTCACCTGAGTGCTCGTTCAGGTGTTCGCCCAAAATTAACCTCTCATATTCAAAGCCCTACCGCGGGTTTCTTTTTGTTAAATGAAAGAAACCGCGGTAGTGCAATGAATATGAAGAGGTTAATTTTGGCTGGGGGAAAAAGGTAACATACACTCAGCGTGTTTTTACTTGCTTCCACCTTACTCATTTAGGCAACATATTAACTTGTGTGCTTGTTCGTTCTTTTAGCTCTTCTTAAGCATTCTCCAGTTCTGTGACGAAAACCAGCTGGTTATATGTAACACCTTTTTTGAACACCACCCAAGGAAACTGTACACATGGAAAAGCCTAGGAGATAAAACAAGAAATGAAATAAACTTTATCATGATAACACATAGATTTAAGAACAGTGTCACAAGTGCAAAGACACATCCTGGCGCTGACATAAATTCAGATCACAATTCGGACGTCATTAAAGTCAATATGAAGCTGACAAGAACAAGAAACAGAAGAAAAGAGAAACCCCAGATAGAAATATCAGCACTGTGAAAAGAACAGGAAACAAAAGAAAAGAGGAACATCTGATAGAAATATCAGCATAGAAACAACCAGATATAAAACACAAATATCATGTCAATGTCAAAAATAAGTATGAACAGTTACTGACAGAAAGAATGGAACAGTACAGAAGAGAAAACCCAGAAGAAAAAGAAACTACACAGTGGGAATGTTTCAAAATAAGCATACAATCAGCAAATACAAATTTACCTGAACAGGAGTTTAAGAAAAATCAAATTTGGATGACAGATGACATCTTGAATAAAATGGCAGAAAGAGAGATCAAAAACACTCCAGAATATAAAACAATAAACTAAGAAATACGTACTATGTGAAGACAAGCAAAAGAACGGTGGACAGAAACAAAATGCAAGGAAATAGAAGACACAGAGGAAAGCACATGTCAAGGGATATGCATGAATAAATAAAGAAATTATCAAATAAGTCGAGGTTTGACCAAGGAGGAGGCTGTATCAAGAATAAGAACGGTGTAATCTTACATGATGAGAAAGACATATCAAACAGATGGGCAGAATACGTAAAAGAACTATTTGAAAGACAACAAGTGTAAAAAAAAGCCATCATCAGATTCTAATGAAGGCCCAAACATTCTCAGATCGGAAGTACAGAATGCAATACATATGATACAAAAAGGAAAATCAGCAGGCATGGATAACATTAAAAATTGAAGCGATAGAAGCCCTGGAGAGCTTTGGTTTATGTCGCCAGAGGTTCAGATGTAATTAAAATATAAGATATCCTGGACATAAAGGTGTATCACACCAAGAAGACCAAAGTATTGACAACAGACAAAGTAAAGACCAAACCAGAAATTGAAATTGATAACGAAGAACTGGAAAGTGTTAATGAATTCGAATACTTAGGATCAATCATCAACAGCTCTGGCGACTGTGCAGTAGAAATTAAAAGAAGACTTGCAATTGCTTCACATAAACTAATACAGATGAAAAACCTATGGCAAGGCACAAGCAAAGAAACAAAGTTACAACTGATCAGAGCATGTGTAGCAAATGTAATTTTTGCTGGGGAGGTTAAGATGTTATACCTAACAAGAAAGATAGTGGTGTCTGTGTTAACTGTGTGAGGTCAAGCACATGTAGGTCCCTGACTATAAAAGGAATGATGATGATGATGATATATTGATCAGGGAACCTAACGCTACCTCCCTAGATCTCACACAGTCCGTATTTTGATTCTAGTGGCTGGTGTATGATGTATCTAGTGTCTAGGGGTGAAATGAAGATGATGGTACATCAACACAATACACTTTAACTCACTATAATAAAATGAATAAGACAGTGGTTAAAGTTTTCTTTTAAAATTTGAATGTTTTTTTCTTTTTACAATTTAATCTGCCTGTCCCGCCAACTTCTTTTGGACAGGTCTTTGAAAATGAGGAAATATATTTACAGACAATGTTGTAACTAAAAATATGGACTCTTTGTCCTATGAATATATGTTAATATAAAGTTCCTATAGGTGTATTCACAGAATCAAACTTTAATAGTTGTTAGTGATTGTCATATGTTATGAGGAGCTGTTGTTTACATCAAGCCCCATATAATTCAATGTTATTTTGATAGGAACTATTTTCTTATGATGAAATGTCAGAGGTCCCAGCTGATAACTTGTCACCTGGGATTCTTCGTAGGTCGAATATAAGTCAGTATATCAATGTAGAGACAATGTCGATCAGCACCTACACGTAAGCTCCTTCAGGCTATCAGCCGACAGCTTAAACTTTATAATGGAGACTTTACACCCACTCATCAGGTTTCCTGTCACCGGATGGTAACAGGAAATAAAAACTCTGCAATAAAAAGACACCCTGGCCTTTTCAACCTGATCACAACTTCTGATCCCTATCTATACATGACAATATGGGGTCAGCCTCTTGTGCATTCATGTGCATCAGCCCCTAATTTATGACTCACACCCTTCTGTGACCACACCACAAGTCCCTATGGCAGATACGCCACTGTACTTTTACATAGTTTGCTTCAATGCAATAATGTGGAGTAACCACATCTCCATATATGATTTTCTTCTTTTCTTTTTTAACTTATAAATGCTCTAGGCATGTTGAAAAGTGTTCATAGAACACAGAGGCTTCCTAACATTTCCAATACAAATATTTATACAAAATCATAATAATATGCAACAGTCAAATACAGTTCAATGTGAGGACTCAATAATGTTTGCTTCCGGCATGTCCTTCACTTTTCCACAGCAGTATCTGACTTTTTCAGTTTTAATCAAGCATGTAAATACATAAAGCATTCTTACCACTAGTTCAAAGAAATATGTCACAAATAACGTTGACTGGCAAAGAATATGGCCTCAGTTTTGCTCTGCCTCGTCCAGATAGTGAATTAGTATTTAATTTTACAAGGTATCACATCTGATCTCAACGTAAGTGTTTGAATAAAGTTTTCTAGTCAAATGGCCAAGAGACCACTATGCCTTTTGCCAATATCTATTAGAGCCGACCAATGAAAGAAGGCACTACTACAACTTTTTAAATTTAGTTTGAAAAAAAAAAAACAATTCCAAACAAACTATGTGCCTCTTAGTCCATTGGTCAGTCTGCGTTAGTTATGCCCAATAGAAAAAGATGTTTCGTTTTTAGTTACATTTTTCCTATCTCTCCCCTTTTACTACTATACTCTTATACCAACTAATAGAATTTGAATTACTACAACGCCTCTTTTTTTTTAAACTAGCGTCCCCACTAACGTTATGTATAACGAGCAAGAACAACAGTCTGTCTGGTCAAGCGTCCGTAGACATTTAGTATTTTCTCAATAACTTGGCTAATACTTGGACTACCATATTTTTTTTAAACATATTTTTGCTCAGGGGACTCTAAGCTATACTACCATATGATTTTTATGGTCAGTTTCAATATGGTTTAGATTTTCAATTTTGTCACTGTCAATCGTCAAATATAAATTTTACACAAGTCGGCCATCTTTCCTCCCTGTCTCTAACATTTTCCTCACTTTTCATATGAACCAACTAGTTTGAGTGACGTCAGAATACTACCGCTAGGAGGAAATAAAATTTTGTCTGTGTGTTTGCCTCTGCTGGCTTTGCCCACAGCGTGTATATATTAAAGAGACCGCGTGCAGAACGAAGAGGGTTTTTTCAAAACTTTTGTAGTGTTTTGCGTTAATATTTACAATCGCCTCGTTCTTACTGCTGTGAAATGTCTGAATTATTACAAATGTTAGTGTGAAAGTTAACATATTACGTTAATTCAAATGCCAGTCTGGTCTCACAGATGGCAAGTTGTTAATTACAAGCTCCCCCCCCCCCCCCCCCCCCCCCCCGTTCGTGCAGCAGATCGGCGAGATGTTAAAAGGTTTTTTTCTGTTTCTACGTTTTCGAAACCGAAACTAAAGCGTGTTAGATTTTTACGGCGGGTCATTTCTTAGCATTCCCACTGCACAAAAGGCATCGCCCTACTGGCGATGAAGATGAAACCCGTCAGACACCTGAGGGCTGGTGTATTTATTCATCATAGGACTAAAATCTTACTGAAATAAGCTATTATCTCACAGATTTTACTACAGCATGTATATTTCCCAGTAGCAACATACGGCTGTGAGACTTGGACACTCAATAAAACAGTTGCAAAAAAGATTACATCATTCGAAATGAAATGCTACAGAAGGATGTTGAGAATACCCTGGACAGAAAAAAAAGACCAACAGAGAAGTACTGCACTCACTAAACATACAGGAACATTGGCTTTTAAATACCATCGCAATAAGTAAGCTGAAATTTTTCGGTCATATAAAAAGACATAATAGTCTGGAAAAAATAGTGATGGAAGGCATGGTCCCTGGAAAAAGAGGAAGGGGTCGACCTAGACGACGGTGGACCCAGGACATCACAGAGTCTGAACTTGTCTTTGGCTGATGCAGGTCGACTTGCCCAGAATCGTGATGCGTTCAGAGCAGCTGTAATGGAGACAACGTTCTGGAAAGAATACGTCACATGATGAAAGGTGTATCAGATGATACCAGGATAGTGCCAGATAAGAGTCTGGTCTTATGAGTAATACCCCCTTCTCTGAAGAGAGTAAGGGTGTATAGACTTATAATAAGGTAGGGTCAAGCTATGTAAGTTACCAGAGAGGATGGTAAAGTATTTCTTTGATTCCCTAACTGCTACCTCTCCTGATCCTACCTTATTAATATGTTATTATTTATTGTATTTGACTCTGCTAGGGGTAATTATTTTTATTTTATGATTACGAGCAATATAAGAGAGAAAACCGGACTGATTTTTAACTAAATTCACCAACAAGAACTGTAACTTAACTTAAATAATGTAAGAAAGTCTGCTGGTGAATATCTCATTTCTATTTTGAAAAGGTTTAAAACCAAAGATTTTACAACAGTAAATAAATAAAACAGTTCAACAAATGTTTTTCAACTTGGGTCACAATGTCTATCATCTTGTAGACAAAATTAGCTTGCTTGATCATTCACTTGCAGAATTATCATTATTATAAGTTTATTGAAACTTTATACTATTATGGTCATCACAAACTGGATGCGGTTATGTCTTTGTGAGGATGGATGCGCTGCACAGTTGCCTTAAGCAACTTATCTTGAGTCACTGCAGATGAAATGAAATCTCCAGCAGTTACACACATGATGTCTGGCCTGCTATCACAGACTGGCACTGCACTTGTTGCAACGTTAGTAAGAGAAGACTCTTCTTATTTGTAGACTTTAGGTTAAATGATTAAACCTGCAATGAATTCAAACGCCATCCCTGTATTTGTCTATCCATATCCCTCTTATGACACAGATGGGGACGATAGACAGTTTCAGATAAGCGTGCTAGCAGATGCACAAGGTATAGTATCAACAATCATTTCAATTCAAAGTGATCACAATTTACTTCTACCTTCTTAATTATTAGTACTTTCCCATGATTCGCCTCCATACAATAATTTGGTTGTGGGTAAAACTATTAAGTAATATGTCAAACGATACTGTGAATCAATCCCTTTCTTCCTTCTTTATGTTCCTGGTAGGTGTCTCATTCCATTCAAGAAATATTTCTTTAAATACATTTCCCAACTTACAGACACAATTAGCCATCTTTCTCAATATTTAAATATTTCCGAAGGCGGGCTTTGCCTCTAGAAGTACACATGAGCCTGTAAGTTTCATCAGAAGACACAGTCCATTCCTAACACATCTATACACGTCGTATCGCACAGTTGGATTAATCAATATAATTACACACAATTATATACACACATACACACACACATATATATATACATATATATTCGTTCTTACCCTCAGGCACACAAGACTAGCTCTCAATGGTTGATTAAGGTCTGCTAACAAGTGCAGAAGGCAAACGCTGGCATTAACATATGCTCTGCTTTCCCCACTCTGTGTATTTTCAAATAAAAGTGACTGACCGGCGGTGTTAGGCAAGTCTATTTATAGTCTGACCCCGGACGTACGAGATGGTACTCCCTAGGAATGTAATCAAAATCAGAAAATGTGGGTACCTTTTAGCCTATCGTACAATGTAGGAAAACTGCTTTTTTTAATTATCTCCGTTATTCCTGATGCGATTTTAGTCATTTAAAACTTAAATTATACTTGGAATTAGGCTTTACATATCTATGTAATACTCTTTTTGGTTACTACGTGCATTTTCTGTTATGCATAGTTTAAACTGCTAAATTTAGGCCAACATGAAGCTTCGAATGCATTTAACCTAAGATTTCTCCCGTCCTATAATAGTATTAGTAAATGTGTTACTACTTACGGGTAGAGTAACATCCCTAATATTGTTTTGATAACCTCTGCCAAGTGGTACTTCTTCCACATTGCTGTAGTAAACTTCCGAAGTTAATCATGTTACACAAATAGGGTCTTGCCATCTTTATTTTCCCAGCAGTTGTAAATACAGGACCAAGAAAGCGTTTTCATTGGTTAGTGTATCATATCTTTTTACAATGTATGGCGCGTTGTATGGCCAGAGTTATTTAGAATTCGTGATGTGAAACAGACGTCATTTCACGACAGTTTATATACAATGACAGATCTGTGCAACGATATATACCATACTGGATATATATCACATGACATGAAGACAGCAGTCTTTACATTGCCAAAAAAAAAAAAAACCTGACGCAAAAGAATGTTCAGACTTCAGAACAATCAGCCTGATGAGTCATGCAATTAAAATTCTGCTCAAAATCATACAGGAGAGAATACAAAATGTAAGGTAGACAGCGAAGTCTAAGAACAGCAGTATGGTTTTATACATAACAGCGGAACAAGAGAAGCAATATGTTGCCTAAGAATATTAGCAGTAAAATATACAGAGGTCCAAAAAGTATGTACATGTGCTTCAATGACTATAAGAAGGCTTTTGAAAGAATGCACCACGAGAACATAATTGAATGCCTCGAAGACATGAATATTGATGGAAAAGACGTAACCTTTACTGTGAGCATATTATATAGACATAAAAAGGGGTGTCAGACAAGACTGCGTGCTGTCCTTCTAACTATTTAATCTATACACAGAAACAATTTTCCAGATACAGGAAATGTCAGGACTGAACAACAGTGGAATGTCAATTAACAACCTTAGATACGCAGATGATACCGTCGTGATAGATGAAAGTGAACATGATTTGCAAGAACTAGTAAAGCAAATAAACAGCAAAAGTCACGAATATAGATTGGACATTAATATCGAAAAAACAAAAAACTATGATAATTAGCAAAACAGACGATACGCCCACATTAAAGATAATCATAAATGGGAAAATCTGAGAACAAGTCAAGAGCTTCTCATATCTTGACGATATAATAACAGAAATCAAGAAGAGAATAGGAACGGCCAAAGCTCTACATTCAACAACATGAGACAAATACTGATATCTTAACAATTAACTCACAAATTAATACTGAGAATAATAAAGTCATATATATTCTTCATTTCTCTATGGTGCAGAAGCATGGACAAAGAATAAGCAATTGGAAGAAAGGATTATGGCTCTCGAGATATATAGAAGAATGGGGTGCATCTCATGAAAAGAGAGGAAAAGAAAAAAGGTCCTAGAAAACCTAGGTATGAAAGGATAATTAATGAAGGAGATCAAAATTAGGCAGCAATAGAAAATCAGCGACTCATAGCTTACTGCCTGCCACAAGAACCAGACATAACACCTTGCACAAAGTGATCATAACAGAAGGGAGCAAAACCCGGTCCTAAAAAACGCAAACGTGCAAGGGGAAGACAGCGCTATAAGTGGATGTGCTGATGTGAGAGCAGTGCAATATCGGCTGCTTATCAGTTATACAGGGTGGCCACTGAAAGACTGAAGGGTTAGGAAAAGTCATAACTTGTTCATTTTCAATCTTTTTTTTTTTTTTTTTTTTGGTTATAGAGCATCCCTTGGAGATTAAAATGGCTACGTATGATGTCCAGCAACGAGTAAAACTCATTGACTTTTTCTATTCCAGTGAAAGATCAATTATTCAAACTCAGAGAAAATATCGCCAACATTTTAATGTCAGAGTATCTCCTAGCGATAACATGATTCGGAACCTAATCGCCCGGTTACATCAACAAACAAAACTGCAGATTTTGGGGTACTGAGAATCCCAGGGAATTAAATCAGCATCAATTGCATCCCCAAAAATGCACTGTTTGGTGCGGTGTTATGGCTGAAAGAGTTATCGGCCCCTATTTCTTTGAAAATGAGGAAGGTCAGCCAGAAAGAATCAACGGGGCCCTGTATAGGACAATGCTTGAAAATTGTTTACGCCAAGCGGTCGAAGATAATCAGGAGGTATGGTTCCAACAGGATGGAGCTACTGCGCACACTGCCAAGATGGACGAATAATTTCCTCCTGCGAGAAATTTTCGATCACCCGTTTGGTGAACGAATAATTTCAAAAAATGCTGAATTTGTTTGGCCTCCGTGTTCACCTAATTTGATGGCACCAGACTTCTTTTGTGGGGCTACTTGAAAGAACGGGTTTACGTAAATAAACCTCGAACAATTCAAGAACTTAAGGAGAACATTCTAGCCGAAATCCGACGTTTAGGACCTGAAACCTTGCGTTCGGTCATGGAAAATGCTGTGGAAAGAGCCTGTATTTGTGAGCAGGAAAATGGTGGTCATTTGAGGGATGTCGTTTTTCACACATAATACTGAAAAAAATCCATTAATTATATTTCCAAATAAAATAATAAAAAAAAAAAAAAAAAACATGTGTTTGTAAAAGTTATTTTTGTTTTATACCCTTCAGTCTTTCAGTGGCCACCCTATAGAATAGATGTGGTTATTTGAAAGCAACGAAGAAGAACACCGAACAGCTTCCAATAACAGCGGGTACAGCTGATCTCAGATACTAAAGAACAGCACCACAAGATGTCATTCTAAGGTGTAAAAACTGAATTCAGCATTAGTAGAAAAGTTTACTCTTCAAGACAAACACTTCACATGCGGTCTAGTGCTTAACAAGCCCAGGTACATTCCACTTATAAGGCTAATTTTTCCTTCTCGGTGGCCACTTCTCCTCCCCACCCCCCTTTTCTGTGTAGATCAGGGGTTCTTAACCTTTTCGTGCCATAGACCCCTTTAATTGTCCAGTGAATACTGCGGACCTCTTTAATTATCCGGTAAGGCTACGGACTCCTTTCATTGTGAAGACTACAGACCCATTTAATTATCCGGTGAAGACTACAGACCCCTTTAATTGTCCAGTGAAGACTACAGACCCATTTAATTATCCGGTGAAGACTACAGACCCCTTTAACTGTCCAGTGAAGGCTACAGACCTCTTTAATTATCCGGTGAAGACTACAGACCTCTTTAATTATCCGGTGAAGGCTACAGACCTCTTTAATTATCCAGTGAAGGCTACAGGCCTCTTTAATTATCCAGTGAAGGCTACAGGCCTCTTTAATTATCCAGTGAAGGCTACAGACCTCTTTAATTATCCGGTGAAGGCTACAGACCTCTTTAATTATCCGGTGAAGGCTACAGACCCCTTTAATTATCCAGTGAAGGCTACAGACCTCTTTAATTATCCGGTGAAGGCTACAGACCTCTTTAATTATCCGGTGAAGGTTACAGACCTCTTTAATTATCCAGTGAAGGTTACAGACCTCTTTAATTATCCAGTGAAGACTACAGGCCCCTTTAATTATCTGGTGAATACTATAGATTCCTTTAATTAGTGGAGACTACAGACCCCTTTACTTTTTTTTAGCCTAAACAACATCTGGAAGTCCTCTCAATACAGCACAAGCACAAAATAAAGATTATATCAGAGCTGTGTGCTTTCTGTGCTTCTCTATGGTGCGGAATGCTGGAGAGTTACAGAGAAGGAAATGTCGAAATTGTCCTCTTTTCACACAACATGCCTAAGAAAAATTCACCGAATCTTTTGGCCGAATACCATCACCAACCAAGATCTGCTTACTCGGAGCAAGCAAGAGGACTGTCATGAAATATTCTAATCCACATATATAAATTATTAGGTAAATATGAAGCCTAACAAATAAAATTAATAAAGAAAAGAGCAATGGAAAAATAACAGTGCTGTCACAAAGAATGTACTCGAAATCCCCCTTGTTTTCTGCTTCGTCTGCAAATTGTAACGCTTTCACGTTGATATAAAAGCTTACTGTATTATTACCCGCCTTCTTCAATGAAACGTGTGCTGCATTTCTAAGAAAAACATTGAGACGTACTGCGTAATGACCTAAATTAATCCTAACATTAATTATACTGCGTTACCAAAACGAACGAACAGATGGACAAAAGGATAAAGAGAGAGGGGAGGGCTGGAAATCAGGAACGCATGCAACACGCGTCGCGCGGTTCACAAATGCTGCCATCACGCGTGTAAGTCTACATGCACTAATTTTTTTTCAGACGGACAGTGATAAAATACACTACCCTTTCCCAGAGTTAGGTTTATAAATCATAAAAAACGCTTATTAGGAAAGATAACAATAGATGGGTTTACGGTTGAAAACATAACAGTACCCAGACAGCATATCTTCGAAACAGGAGGTAGAAAATACATATTTTGAACGCAGCCACGTAGCTCTCTTAAAGTGGGAAAATTGGGTTCCTTAGGGCTTGCTGACAAATAATATGTAAAACGTTACGCCAATAGTCCAGGAATTAATAAATTATACCCAAAATAAAATAGTGAGGCTGCCTGACAGCATGAAATCATTTCTTCTCATAAAATTTTTTATAACGTGTTTGAAAAAAACCTTACGTTACATAAATAGCCTACCATGTAAACTCCAAATTGATTGGAGCGCAACAAATGAAAGCCTAACCACGATTGGTCGAACTATAAATACTATCTTGGTTGTTAGGGGAAACGGGAAAAGGTAACATTTTTTCAAACACTTGTCGAAACGGGGCTCATTGGCCAGTCTCGCTGATATACACACTTGGGAGCGTTAGTTCGAGACCACTTGTTTAAATGATCCTGATAAAGCATCAGTGCGTTGAAGCCAGCATATATTTTGCTAAATAAAAGCCTGGAACATAGGCAGATGGGAATTTGTGCCAGTTTGTGCCAGAATTCATTGCTAATCAACGTATCTGTGTTTATTCGTAGGAATTGTGGTAAGCTTGAACCATTCAATATCTTTTAATGAAAATTGAATGTGAATTGTTGATTTATGCCTGTATATATATGTGTAGTTCAGTGGCCAACGTGAGGTAAAGCCTGTAATGCTCCAGCCTGAACAGAGGGTGTCGGAGAGAAGTAAAACGGCATGGAATGGCCAAACAGTACACTGACACCTGGATGATTGACTAGAAAGAAATAATGCTGGAAGTGCAGAGGCGTAGTAACCATTAAGAAGGGTAATACTGGAATAAAGTATTTCAAATGAAGCTGACTGTTGGCCTAACGCTCTGAACGCAATGTTTGTGATGTATTGTGATCAGTGTAAAAAGAAAATATAAATTAGTTATGAAGTAGAAGGTACATCCTTCTTGATTTCAGGGACAGTGGTCTTGATGGTACTGAGCAGCACCTGGTCAGAGCTTTGCTGAATCCAGTGTCGGACAGCATACTCCTTGGTCCTTTTAGCTATCAGTGAGGTGTCTCCAGAGCCCAGAGGAGAATTCGAGCAGAGGAGTCCTTTCCTGCCGCCATCACGCCAGATAAGCTAACTTGGCCAGCTGAGCTCAACATTATGTCCCCTCATCTTGAACTGACTTTGTAAAATTAACATTAAGAGGGGAATTTACTTGTCTTAAAATCAGGAACTGTGAACATCTCCAATACTAGTCCCTAAAGACAAACTATTGAAGTCATGATGACAAATACCAACAGAGCTTGAACAAAACAAAACCAGTATTACCTCATTTTACTACTACACAACTGACATACATAGAACATTTGTAATAATATATGTCACTACAATATTCATATTAAATACATTCTGTACATAACTTGTAATTTAAATTGATTGTGATTCCTGGTTCCCTTGTAGTTGAATCAGGACACATATTCATTCATGCCAGTAATGAATACATATTGTTATTTGAAAGTTTATCAGTGACTCTTTTAAGATATCTTTGTAGAGTGTTATATGTATGTGAGTGTCACAGTGTTGTCAAGAGTAGTGGATTAAATTAAATTGTTTATCTGTCTGTTGTTGTGACTTACACTTCATCATACACATACCCTAGACACATAACGTAGCATCACACTATTCCAGAATAATTCTGACTGAGATATATAGATATGTGGTAGCAAGTAAGGTTATCTATAATACACTACTCTTAATAGATATAGATACCTTCACAGCTGATCTCAGTCAGTACACTAAGTTCCCTATAAGTATTTATAACATCCCACTTCACCACATATATTGGGGTCTCGCTCTTGGGATTTTGAATCTTTAACTATTAAAAAATATTGGGGGGTAATTCACTTCAGGGAATATAAGAATTAAAAGGTATCCTTGGGTGGAATTAAATAAGGTTGAGCTCACGGTGCCTGTGTTGTCCATTAGAGATTGAATTGTTGGTTAGACATTATATAAAGTTACCTGATAGACAATGGCGGACCTGGCCAAATTTCGATCTGCTGCGGTTCAGACTGCAAAAGAGTTAGGATTAGATGGGCAAGTTATGGTTGCCTATGTCACGACGGAATGTGACAAATTTATTGAACGTGAAGAAAGAAGGTTTGAAGCCGAAAGAAAGTTAGAGGCTGACAAGGAAATTAAGAAGTTACAGTTTGAAGCTGAGGCTGAGACTAAGAGGTTGCAGATTGAGGCTGAGGCTAAGAAATTGGAAGCAGAAAGAGAAGAGAAGAAATTAGCTGCAGAAGAAAGAAGATTGACTGCAGAGAGGGAAGCAGAAAAGGAGGAGAAAAGATTACAAAGGGAACATGAGTTACGACTAAGGGAGTTTGAGTTTCAAGGCCATGCTCCTGAAAATGGTGCCAGTCCCTTTGCCTCTGATGCTACAGTTACTCAAGGAGCCTCAACCTCAGCTATGAACTTTCATTTAGATCATTTTGTTGAGAAAGACGATGATATTGAGAGCTATATAAATAGGTATGAACTATTAGCTACCACGTATGGGTTAGAGAGAGAAAGGTGGAGCTTAAAGTTATCTCAGGGACTTCGTGGGGCAGCTTATGAAGTTTTGCAAAAATGAGCAGAGGTGATCAGGAAAATTATGACATGCTAAAGCAGGCTCTTTTGTTAAGGTATGAAAAGAATGCAGAATTTTATAGGAAAAAATTTAGGAATGCTAAACTACTGTCAGGTGAAACCTATCACCAGTTCTCTGCACGAATAGAGACATACTTGGAGAAATGGACTTCTCTGGGGAAAACCCAAGATCTTAAGGAAATGGTCCTTATAGAGCAATTAAGAGAGTCCATGGCTCCAGACCTGAGAAAGTTTCTCATGGAACAAGGTGCAGAGAGGCTGGATGAGTTGCTAAATGTTGCTGAAAGGTATCAAGCAGCTCAAGCAGAGGTAACAGGTAATAAAAAGAAACAGGTGGACAACTTTAGGGCACCACAGAACTTTAATAAATTTGATCCTAAGGATCAAAATAAAGGTAAGCACCAATTTGATAGGCCACGGTATGAAAATAAAAATAAATTCCCACAATTCGATGAAAGGAAATATAATGAAAGAAAATCTTTCAACCAAGGAAAAAGGTGGTGTAAAAATTGTCAGATGGACAATCATGACACTGACCGTTGCAGAAGGAAACCTGTGTATATGGCAACCCTTCAGGTCAGGTCGACCTCAAGACAGGAGGAGGATATTATGTTAGATACCACTCCAGAAGAGATGAGGAAGGCACAGGCTGGGGATAAAACACTCAAGCCTTGTTTCAGAAAATTGTCAACTTGTCATACAACTCCAGGCAAGGGAGATTTTTACATGAAAAACAAGTTGATGTATAGGAAGACTGGAGCTAGATCCAAAGGTCAGGGACAGCTGGTTCTTCCAAAAAGATATAGGGCAGACTTAATAAGGAGCCTACATGTGAAACCAGATGGGGACCATGAGAAAATAGGTACCATCATTCAAAAGGTGGCTCACAATTATTATTGGCCCAAAGCAAGATGGGACATTGAGAATTTTGTAGAAAGGTGTAGCATAGCACATGAGGGAACACCCACAAGTGGGAACATGGATCAGGACCTGGACGCGCCACGGGGCAAAATCAGGCCTGACAATAAAAGGAAAAATAAATTTGATAAAGTGGACCAAATGGAATGGGAAGCCCCTTTTCACGGACAAGCTTCACTTAACTGTTTTACAATGGCCACTATGCGGAGAGTGCAAAAAGATGTCTTACCCCAGGATAAGCCGAAAATCCCTCAATCGGACTTAAACAAACTGGAGGAAGAAGATGTAGAGAGGAAATCTCTCATCAAGAATTTTAAGTGGGGAGAAAGCCCCAAAAGAAAAATTGGTAGCGGTCGTTTTGTGAATGATAACTCTGGGAGGAAAAATCATCACTATAAAGCTTCGAGTGGAAGAGACCATACCGGTGCATGGACAAATAGGTCCACACAATTAAAGGTCCATATGTAGCTTTGTTAAGAACGTGGACTGATGAAAAGGCAGAGGAAAACATTACATCTTCATACCAATATGTGAATGAGCTGACCACTCGGTTGAAAACTGGCTGGAAACTTGCCAATGAAAATTTGAAACGAGCCAGGAAGAAACATGCTGCCTATTATAACAGGAAGGCGAAAGACAGAAATTTGGCTGTGGGAGAGAAAGTACTGCTTCTTTTGCCTGAGAGTCAGAATAAGTTACAAATTGGATGGCAGGGTCCATATACAGTTTTAGAGAAGGTGTCTAGAACAAATTATAAGATAGATAAGAAGGGGAAAGAAAAAATCTATCATGTGAATCTCCTGAAGAAATATTTGGAAAGAGAACATCAGGAAGAGACACACTTGTTGACCTTGTCCATCGCCATGGAGATGAAAAAGGAACCACTTTCATCATTTGAATATCCATTACACCCCTGTGAGACAGCAGCACAGGTGAAAATCAGTACACATTTAACGAAAACTCAGAAAGAGAGAGTGCAACAGGTTCTAAATAATCATGCAGAGGTGTTAACAGACCGACCAGGGCATACAAACCTATTGGAATATGATATGAAACTGATAGACCCCACACCTGTCTGTATGAAACCATATTCGATTCCGTTTGCTAAGGAGAAAGCTTTGAAGGAAGAGATAGACTATCTGTTGAAGGAAGGAATTATTTCGCACAGTGAGTCTTCGTATAGTTCCGGGGTGGTACTCTTAAGGAAGCCCTCTGGAGAACATAGACTCTGTATAGATTACAGGAGACTGAATGCTATTACAGAAGGACAGGTGGATCCATTGCCGGATACAAATCAGCTGTTTGCCAGACTAAATAAAGCTAAATATTTCTCAAAAGTGGATCTGAGTAAAGGATACTATCAGATTCCAGTAAAGCCTGAGGTTAGACCATACCTAGCTTTTAGTACCTCAGAAGGACACTATGAGTTTAATAGATTGCCATTTGGATTGAAGAATGCGCCTAGTGTCTTCTCTAGAATGATGAGAAAATTATTGGATCCTCTGAATAATCCCTGTATAACAAATTTTATGGATGATATCCTTATAGCAACAGAAACATTTGAGGAACACATTGACTCTCTGAACATGCTGTTTACTCGACTTAGGGAGGCAAATTTAACAGCCCGACCAACCAAATGTTGCGTTGGATGTAAAGAATTGGAATTTTTGGGACACACAGTTTATCAGGGAAACATGACCCCTGACCCAAAGAACTTAGAGAAACTACAGAAAGCCCCGAGACCACAAACCAAGAAGGACGTGAGATCCTTTGTCTCATTATGTGGTTTCTACCAGAAGTATATCAAAAACTTTAATTCCATATGTGCACCTTTAACGGAATTGACACGTAAAGGACTTCCAGATCGCATTACATGGACACCACAATGTGAAATGACTTACCAAGAATTGAAGGAAAAGCTCACAAGTAAACCCATTTTGAAATTACCTGACTTAAGTCAAGAATTCATAGTAAGGACGGATGCAAGTAATATTGGGCTAGGTGCAACTCTACTACAGAAATCAGATGCATTGGATGGGGAATTAAGCCCAGTGGCATATGCTAGCAGAAAGTTGAATAAAGCTGAAATCAACTACTCAACTAGCGAAAAAGAATGTCTTGCAGTAATATGGGCAATAAAGAAATTCAATATTTATCTATATGGGAAGGCATTTAAGTTGCAAACAGATCACAAACCTTTATCGTTTTTTAGCACAGGCTAAGCATGAGAACTCTAGGTTACTCCGATGGTCTTTGCTTCTGGCTCCATATAATTTTAGCATTGAGTATATATCTGGAAAAACCAATTTGGGAGCTGATTTTTTAAGCCGCCATCCGTGTGATGAGAATCACCGTAAACCCCAGAAATAATAATAAATTTCTCTATGTGTATATAGAATAAAGGACTGACATATAATGTCTGTTTTAAGAGGGGAGGTGTCATGAAATATTCTAATCCACATATATAAATTATTAGGTAAATATGAAGCCTAACAAATAAAATTAATAAAGAAAGAGCAATGGAAAAATAACAGTGCTGTCACAAAGAATGTACTCGAAATCCCCCTTGTTTTCTGCTTCGTCTGCAAATTGTAACGCTTTCACGTTGATATAAAAGCTTACTGTATTATTACCCGCCTTCTTCAATGAAACGTGTGCTGCATTTCTAAGAAAAACATTGAGACGTACTGCGTAATGACCTAAATTAATCCTAACATTAATTATACTGCGTTACCAAAACGAACGAACAGATGGACAAAAGGATAAAGAGAGAGGGGAGGGCTGGAAATCAGGAACGCATGCAACACGCGTCGCGCGGTTCACAAATGCTGCCATCACGCGTGTAAGTCTACATGCACTAATTTTTTTTTCAGACGGACAGTGATAAAATACACTACCCTTTCCCAGAGTTAGGTTTATAAATCATAAAAAACTCTTATTAGGAAAGATAACAATAGATGGGTTTACGGTTGAAAACATAACAGTACCCAGACAGCATATCTTCGAAACAGGAGGTAGAAAATACATATTTTGAACGCAGCCACGTAGCTCCTTTAAATTTGTATTTTTGGGTTCCTTAGGGCTTGCTGACAAATAATATGTAAAACGTTACGCAAATAGTCCAGGAATTAATAAATTATACCCAAAATAAAATAGTGAGGCTGCCTGACAGCATGAAATCATTTCTGCTCATAAGATTTTTTTTTAACGTGTTTGAAAAAAACCTTACGTTACATAAATAGCCTACCATGTAAACTCCAAATTGATTGGAGTGCAACAAATGAAAGCCTAACCACGATTGGTCGAACTATAAATACTATCTTTCGTTGTTAGGGGAAACGGGAAAAGGTAACATTTTTTCAAACACTTGTCGAAACGTGGCTCATTGGCCAGTCTCGCTGATATACACACTTGGGAGCGTTAGTTCGAGACCACTTGTTTAAATGATCTTGATAAAGCAACAGTGCGTTGAAGCCAGCTCATAATTGTGTTAAATAAAAGCCTGAAACATAGGCAGATGGAAATTTGTGCCAGTTTGTGCCAGAATTCATTGCTAATCAACGTATCTGTGTTTATTCGTAGGAATTGTGGTAAGCTTGAACCATTCAATATCTTTTAATGAAAATTGAATGTGAATTGTTGATTTATGCCTGTATATATATGTGTAGTTCAGTGGCCAACGTGAGGTAAAGCCTGTAATGCTCCAGCCTGAACAGAGGGTGTCGGAGAGAAGTAAAACGGCATGGAATGGCCAAACAGTACACTGACACCTGGATGACTGACTAGAAAGAAATAATGCTGGAAGTGCAGAGGCGTAGTAACCATTAAGAAGGGTAATACTGGAATAAAGTATTTCAGATGAAGCTGACTGTTGGCCTAACACTCTGAACGCAATGTTTGTGATGTATTGTGATCAGTGTAAAAAGAAAATATAAATTAGTTATGAAGTAGAAGGTACATCCTTCTTGATTTCAGGGACAGTGGTCTTGATGGTACTGAGCAGCACCTGGTCAGAGCTTTGCTGAATCCAGTGTCGGACAGCATACTCCTTGGTCCTTTTAGCTATCAGTGAGGTGTCTCCAGAGCCCAGAGGAGAATTCGAGCAGAGGAGTCCTTTCCTGCCGCCATCACGCCAGATAAGCTAACTTGGCCAGCTGAGCTCAACATTATGTCCCCTCATCTTGAACTGACTTTGTAAAATTAACATTAAGAGGGGAATTTACTTGTCTTAAAATCAGGAACTGTGAACATCTCCAATACTAGTCCCTAAAGACAAACTATTGAAGTCATGATGACAAATACCAACAGAGCTTGAACAAAACAAAACCAGTATTACCTCATTTTACTACTACACAACTGACACACATAGAACATTTGTAATAATGTATGTCACTACAATATTCATATTAAATACATTCTGTACATAACTTGTAATTTAAATTGATTGTGATTCCTGGTTCCCTTGTAGTTGAATCAGGACACATATTCATTCATGCCAGTAATGAATACATATTGTTATTTGAAAGTTTATCAGTGACTCTTTTAAGATATCTTTGTAGAGTGTTATATGTATGTGAGTGTCACAGTGTTGTCAAGAGTAGTGGATTAAATTAAATTGTTTATCTGTCTGTTGTTGTGACTTACACTTCATCATACACATACCCTAGACACATAACGTAGTCATCACACTATTCCAGAATAATTCTGACTGAGATATATAGATATGTGGTAGCAAGTAAGGTTATCTATAATACACTACTCTTAATAGATATAGATACCTTCACAGCTGATCTCAGTCAGTACACTAAGTTCCCTATAAGTATTTATAACATCCCACTTCACCACAAGGACATGCACACCATCATAGCTGGCAGACGCTGGAGCTGGGTTGGTCATGTCCTCAGAAGAGACCCCGATGCCATCACAAGAACAGCTATGCTTTGGACCCCTGAAAGAAAACGAAAGAGAGGCCGACCAAAAACAACCTGGCGGAGGACTGTGGAGGCTGAGATGCAAAGAATGAACCAGAGTTGGGGCACTGTACGAAGGATGGCCGCCGACCGAGCAAAGTGGAATCAATTTGTTGTTGCCCTACAAGACGCCACTAGGTGTAATGGCCACTGACTGCTTTGACGGTCGGCGGCTAAGGATCAAAGAAGAAGAACAGACCCCTTTACTTATCCAGTGAAGACTACAGACCCCTTTAAATATCCGGTGAAGACTACAGACCTCTTTAATTGTCTGGTGAAGGCTACAGACCCCTTTAATTGTCCGATGAAGGCTACCGACCCCTTTGACTATCCAGTGAAGACTACAGACCCATTTAATTATCCGGTGAAGATTACAGACCCCTTTAATTATCCAGTGAAGACTACAGACCCCTTTAATTATTCGGTGAAGACTACAGACCCCTTTAATTATCCGGTGAAGATTATAGACCCCTTTAATTATCTGGTGAAGAATACAGACCCCTTTAATTATCCGGTGAAGATTACAGACCCTTTTAATTTTCCGGTGAAGACTACCGACCCCTTTGACTATCCAGTGAAGACTACAGACCCATTTAATTATCCGGTGAAGACTACAGACCCCTTTAATTATCCAGTGAAGACTACAGACCCCTTTAATTATTCGGTGAAGACTACAGACCCCTTTAATTATTCGGTGAAGACTACAGACCCCTTTAATTATTCGGTGAAGACTACAGACCCTTTTAATTATTCGGTGAAGACTACAGACCCCTGTAATTGTCCGCTGAAGGCTACAGACTTTTTCATAGAAAAAAAGAATGTTTATTTCAGGTTCTGTACATGACCTCCTAGAATCTATTCACGGACCCCGAGAACCACATGTTAAGAAACCCTGGTGAAGATAATTTGCTTTTTTGTTTTAAAAAAAAAAATATGAAAAAGATGTCCAATTATCGTGTCACAGCTACACGAGAGGAAAACACTGTGCAAATAAAAGGATCTCAGTTAACAGGCAGAGAAGCTACTAGCGGAAAGTGGAGGGTATGCTTAGGAGAAACTGATGACAACAGGAGGTCGGTGAGGTCCCCGAGAACAACCGCTGAAAGGTGGGCATGAAGCCCCCCTCTCAAACACTGGCTGGGGCTGTTCTCACGCTTGTCAAGTTCCACTCTTACTTCACGCGGCTGGAAAATTGCGTTCCTCTTTGGCGCGGATTAGCTCAACAATGAATTGTGGTTTCGGTGCATCCGCCGGTTTCAGCGCCGGATTGAACGATTTAATGGCTGCTGCCGGTGGTTTTGTCAAGTAATACAAACACGTGAACAACGCCGCATCGGTGATAAATGTCCATTTAGCCGCAACGGATTCTGACGCTCACTACAATGCAACAGGATAATCCTCATGAAGTGAACGATGGTGTCAATCTTGATATCATGATCGCGTATTTTATTTTCTGTGTGTTACATTTGTCAATAAATGTATTGGAAACGTTTAAAACTGGTTAAAGGTTTGATGTATCACTTTCGTTCTTGTCATCTCCTGAGCGTCCGATTGACAGAGTGGTTACAGCACTGGTCTCTCCTGGCAAAACTGCCGGATTCGATTCGCGGTATCGACACGATCCAGTCAACCTGATTTCGCTCCTGAGTTAAAGTAAAAGTAGTCCCATAGCAGATACTGCCGTAGGGGAGTGAAGAGTTAGAGACTTCACTACACCGGGTCCAGCTTTATGAGGTAGGGTGATCACTCTTGAGTTAGGGAAGGAGAAGGCAGCCAAGGTAACCCCCATCTCTCGATGGCTGGACACTAGTATAGTGAAGTCTCTAACACTTTATTCCCCTACGGAAGTATCTACTATGGGACTACCTTTACCTTTTAAATCTCATGACCCAGTGTTTCACAAACTTACAATAATCGTGTACCCCTTTCGTATGTTAAATGTTGATGAAATATTTTCTGCAGTTTAAAAAAAAAAAGTATGATACAGTAACACAAATAATTCTGCTGACCATGAACCCCTTTTGTGTACAATCGGAGCTACGCGTGCCATACTTTGGGAGACACTACTATAACCGACAGCATGAGCAAGACAAAATGAGCAGCCATGCACAACCTAGTATTAGTCGCCTTGTACGACATGCGTGAGGATGAAGTAGTCACACGGTAAAGGTAGTTCTTTAGTAGATACCGAAGAGGAGTGAAGTGTTAGGGACAACAGTTATGTAAGATCTCAGCTTGATGTCACAATATTTCCAATATGCATCAAACGGCGTGTAACGGGATCGCTCAGCTTGATGAGGTGGGGTGACTAGTCCTCTTCGTCGCTTCCTTTGCCTTCTTTAACTCAACAGTGTCGTACAGACAGGTTGTGAGTTATGTTTGTCCCGTCTGAGTAGAGTGGACGGTGATAAGTACGTGAGAGAGGTGTGAAAAATAGATTTCACGGGTGATAGCTTAAGGAAAAGATATGTCTCTGGAATGAGTAAGTTTCTCTATTCCAGCCAATCTATACGACTATAATTTAGTACAAGACAACCTTGCCCTCCTTGTGATGAAATTTCTGAATCATTTCTTGGCCTCATTCGTAAACGAGACACCGTACATAATTCGGCATACAGGTCAGCCAATGGGAAAGCGTCTCATTCACAAACTGTTTACAATATGCTCGGCATTCAGTATGGTGGACCGCAATCTGTGTAATCAAGGAAAGTATGGACAGACAATGTGTGCTTAAGGACGGAGTACATCACGGATGATGGACATAATTCAATATTAGGGATCCTTATCTGTAAGTAAAGGACTAGACTTTCACTAGGAGTGGTATAAATCTGAGGTAATTCTGAGTTGGATGCAGCGTTACATGAACCTAGGTAGTGATAACCGCTGTTTAGGCTGCTCCAGTGAAATGTCGGAGGCAACTAGGACGAAGATAGTTATCGTAATAAATAAAGAATAATCATAGAATTACAATAAGACCAAGATGGAGGACATCCACTGGGAAATAAGCCAACTAGAATTATGTTGGATTTTCCATAATGCACACATGGTCTACAATTGCACGGTTTTGAGGACACTAATATCTGTGACGTCATTGCTTTCCGATGGGTACGCCTTTGTCCTATTTAAGGAGGAACGTATGGAAGTCTAGTACTAGCGCAAAATTTAAACTGACAGACTAGAGCAGAGAAGCAGTTTTTGTCCCAGGCTTCCTTTGCCATCTGCAGCTGTGGGCATACTGTATGACCATTGTGAGCTCGTCTGTATATTATTGAGGGTAAGCGAGAATGTATTTACATACATATATATTATATTAATTAATCAGAATGTGCCTTAGAAAATGGATAATTGTGTTTCGAATCACTGTGTAATTATTGGAAGGAATCCAAGCCTATGTTTAATCAAATAAATTGCAAATGGAAACGAATGAAAAAGGAAAGTGTGTTCTAAGTTTTTGAAATGCTTATAAAGAATTATTTCTTGATGGAATGGACTACCAACTGGGAACAAAGGAAAGAAAGAAAGTTACTGATTTATTGTATTAATTAAGGTATTACATAGTGTTTTCTACAAGGCCTAATTAATGTATAAAAGTAAATCATGGACAAAGCTGTACAAAAGAAATTACTAGAATATTGTGCTACATGGTGAAATAATTGTGTTATTACTGACTTGTTATGTCTCTTGCGACTAACTGCATATTGTCTGAACTGTCTAATATCATCTACTGACTAGATAAGGAGATAGTGAGCCAATACCATGTAGGTTAACTATTCCATTCCAGGTTACATCCTGCACTGAAGGGTGTACTCTATCTGAAGAGGCAAAATCAGCTGGAGGAGACTCTTGTTGTCAGAGCCCCATTTAGTTACAGAGGGACATCAACAGAGCCACCTTTACCTTTGGAAGAACTTCATCTGTAGAATTCTCTCCAGTAACTGTGGTTCAAGCCTTCAGAGGAGAATTATAAGCTAAGTAACCTAGTTTTGGGCTACTTTTCAGTTTCACAAAAATTACCACAACCCAAATGACAGATTGTAGTGATGATAAATCTTAGTGGTTGTGACATATTATGAAAATAGCTTTCATATATCTATTTCATCATCTACATTTTTCTTTCACCTACGCATGTTTTGTTAACACAAAACCCTCCTACACTCAGAGATCTGTCTCTTTTTCTAATTTAGCACGCATATTTTATTGCTGTTCGCTATTTTTTTTTGATGAAGGTTTACCAGCAGACCTAATTAGCTAACGCTGAGCCGGTTACCTGAAATTTTTAACGCCAGCGATTGAAAATCGTTGTAATAGATCAGACAGTGATCAGGGGAAATAATTTGAGTACAAAGAGCAGACAATTTCTATTACCTTCCCCTGAATCCGTTCGTTTGATAGGTAATTAAACACGATGAGAATCGCAAGATCAAAGGAAATTGATCCCTAGAATGGTCCATACGAGCAGAGACGTGTAAAATTTGCACTGATTAGCAAATTGCAGATGCCTGATCTAAGCGAGAGCTTTAAGGTCTGATTTCGGTTCTAGTGAAAAATGGCTTTGATTCACGTATAGCCCGAGAATACTATATTATGGTTAAGTATTTGTATTTTTTTCTCCTTTACGCAGTATTGGGTCAAACCCTAAACCTTACCAGCGGCTTCCATATAAATTTGAGAATAACCATACGCAAGAACATTTTTGTACTTAATACCTGGGTCTTCAAGGTAAACCTGTCTAGCATTGTGTTTTGCACCCAGAAAGAGACAGAGTACCAACCCAAAGAACATTAAGAATAAATATTGTAACTGGGCCTATAGATCCAGATTATATTCTTTCCCAAATCTCATTTACATTCAGCCCTTAGTGGCGAAATCACAAACATTAACATTTCCCGACTTTGACCATTTGTGGTGTGACAAGGAATTTTTATACTGAGAGAAGTTACCAACCTGTCCTTTCCTATGTACTGGAAACCTCAAGCTATTGACACTGTGAGCGCTGTTAAATTTCTTACCTGGACAAATTAAATGTGACATAAACAGTAATCCTAAATAAAAATAACAAAGTGAACGCTCCCCAGAGAAGTGGATTTAAATCTGTCTTTGAGGAGCTGGGGTTCTCTTTGCCAAAAATAACACTGGATTTGCTGTGTGTGTGTGAGTCCTAAAGATTGTTCCAGAAGATACAACACAAGTATTAGGTAAGACAGAATGCTCGTGGCCACGGTTGTCTGAGAAGAGCGGAAGGATGACTGAATAATTCTCTTATATATCTTGTAGAATCCTTGTACTCACTTTGTGTATTTTTTTATGCAAGTTTTGCTAATGCTGTCCCTTTCAGAATAGATTAACGTATAAGCTCTGTTCTTTACTGTATAGGGAAATCCTAGACCATAGCGCAAAAATCTTTGACTCTTTGGGGGTTAATACCTTTCTCTAACGGGATCTTGTCTCAACAGAGGGAGGGAGGATTACACCTATGAGTCTAACTCTATAATTAATTCATTAACTATTGTTTATTTGTATTTGATTTATATTCAAAATATTGCTGTTGTGAAGTTCTTTATGATAAATAAAATTTACATAAACGTTATTTACATGTGTTGGTCAGCTCGTCCCAACATTTTCCTACATCCATTAATATAGTTTTCACGTTTGTGCGTCTAATTGTCGTCACTTATCTGTGTGTGTGTGTAGATGTGAGTGGTTGAATATATCAACATATATTTATAGGAAAACTGTTTGATCTAAAAATCTCAGTCGTGACCGATAGGCTGGATAGATTATCTCTCAAATCCAGGGACAGACTTTACCTTTCACCATTTCACTCGTGAAAAATTTATTTCTTTACCTTATCTCCCACTGAACTATCACCTGTTCTAGTTCTATTCAGACGGGACCATAATTGATCTTAAATACCTATAAAAAAAATCAACGACAGTGGTCAGTAAGACATATATCAGTTAATAACAGTGAAAGTATTACTAATAGCTCCAACCAAAGTCTACATCAAGATCAAGGTTACAGAGGACAAGATGAACTGTCATTATAAAATTATAAGAACTGTAAATTTGTAAGATAGTGAAAGTGAACTTATAATATAGAATTTTTTTGTTTGTTGAACCAATTTCAGTTCAACTGAAATTACTAAAAGAACACAAGAAAATCTTGTATATAATAAATTGTAAAAACAGTCTTTATTGACTTATTTAAATTCAGTTCTAAGTTCTTGTTGGTTAGTTATTAGATTACCCCTAACTGAGTTAATTTAATCATAGGTATTATCCTAGTCATAGTCTTGGGTAGGTCTGTGAGAGGAGCACTTTAGATAACTAGAATTGCACATTACCACCTCACCTAGTGATCTATACAGCTGACCTTAACCTTGGACTACTATACACCATTACTCTTTTCAGAGAATGGGGTATTTCTTATAAGACCAGTCTCTTATCTGGCACTATCCTGGTATCATCTGATACACCTTTATGTCCAGGATACCTTGTAGGTAAATAATTATAACCTCTCGCGACACTCATACATATAAATATAAGTTTAACTACACACACACACACAGCTATGTGACAACAAGACACACAAACGTGAAAAAGCTACGGTTAATTGGGTATGGGTCTGACCAACACACAAAGTTAAGTTTCTTTTTGTTGTTTATTATCATTTAAACTTGACAACATCAAATATCTAAAGAAAGATCAAATAAAATCAGATTTACATACATATGAAATAGCAGAATAAATGTGCCCTCCCCTTATGGAGAAAAGAACCCAAAACGTTAATAACCCAAAGGTCGAAGGTTTGCACTATGTTACAGAGTAGACAGTAAAGTAAACAAGTTCCTACTATAGGCTACCCAGTAAAGTTAACACGTTTAAGCAAATCCAGTTTTGGTAAAGTCCCTGTAACAAAGAAAAATATTCACTCTCTCTTTCATACAGTGGCCACTCAATCACTCTTACCTACTGTTGGTGATATCCCTTGGAATTACAATTTTTCCTGACTATATAAAATGTCAGGTTTATTTCCCAAATTGGCCCCAGTCCATACTCTAACAAATAAAGACTAGTGAGGTGAACGCCGAATCTGGTGTGGGTTTTTCCTGGATGAACAAAATGTCACCGCCAATAGTTGATGTAGAAACGTGATCTTGGGGTTCACAGTTAAAAGAGGAAGATACTTCCACTATTGGGAAACATCTGGTTGCTAAAAATGTTACAATTGATAAATGGTGATAATCATATCGGCTGGCTCTATGGTAGAGTGCCGATTCTGAAACAGGGTAAATTATGGATGCTACGCTTGAATACGACTGTCAGAAGTCGGAAATAAATGGGGTTTTTTTTTTCCACACCCCCATTGGGCTGAAAATAATTGAAAAATATTGCTGGGTTTGGTAAGTCCAGTTAAATTTACAAGTTAAAATGTTTCTAATGTATCGTTGGCAAATACTTGCTCACCAATGAAATTGGTGACGCACAAACCAAGAAAGGACAACATTAATCAATCAGTAAAAAGTAAAAAAGAAAAGACCGCTGGACGCCCTTGATCAGGTCTGCTTGGAATATATAAGAAATATTTATGGAAAAATGCTACTATTCCATATAGCTACATATATGCACACAGACGGGGACAAGACGATCTCTTATCCACTCCGTCAGTCCTGATTAAATTTAAAAGGCACACGGTGTCTTTAGCCTACCCTAGCGCTGAGTTTTCAGGTCGGATGAGTTATGCGACTATCCCCCCTCTTGCTCGCGCTTAACGATCAGCGTACAATGTCAATTATCACAAACTATCGCCGGTCGTTAAGTAGCTATTAATTTGGTCGGCGTCTGATAGTTTAGTCGTATGATATTAAATAATAGGCACTTATAATAAATACGCACAATGAAATAAAACGTGAATTCTTTTCTTTCACTATCAGGCGCGCCTAGCATTTCAACCAGTCAGCTAACCGTCTCTTCTTGTGTGAGAAAGCGTATGGTGAAAATTAACATTATAACTGAACATCTGGTATGAAATAGCTACGCGTTATTTTATTTCACTAGTTTTAACGCTAGAAAATCAAAAGTGAATTATAATGGTAAAAGCTAACACTTTTAATTGGTAAAAGCTACGTCTTTTAAACCCGTAAACATCAATTTCTATTACCAGAAAATCAGAATGAAAATCCCCACGAATGCTATTAACACATTTAGCGAACTGGTTCTAGAAAGCAGTCAGAGATTCATTTTTTTTTAAATACAGCTGGGTGAAATGGGCTGTGTCTGATAATCCAGAGAGAAAAGACGAAGATTATTAGAAAAATGCGACTAATGATAGCCAAATTGCATATGAAAAAAATCACCCTTACACAGATGTGAACTCACACACGTATCTTGGCAGCAACAGCGACAAAGAAGGAAGAAAGGAAAGTGGTATCAAAATAAGTATACAGAAGACAAGAGCGCTCTCACTGCATTGAGAAATATGTGAAAATCAAAATAAATCAAGCCGAACAGTACAATAAGAATGTTTAACTCTAGCGCCAGTGGAACAAGAAATGAGAAGATGACGCTGACGGTGGATAGGACACCCACTGAGTAACCCTCCTGATAGAATTACAAGTTAGTTCGTGGTCTGGAAACGCCATGGTTGGTGAAGCAGAGGGAGACCGAAAACACTTGGACAAGAGAACCTCAAAGGGTCAAGATGACAGGGGCATTGCAGATTAACACAGACTCGCTACGCAAAGATTAGCCATGCAGACTTGCAAAGTCATCAGATTGGCTTGTACTGATAGACACAGGCTAGCTAAGCTAAATAATCAAAATGTCATGCAGTGTGTGACACAGACTAAGTTAAACAATCAAAATGTCATGTACTGTGTGACACAGGATAGCTAAGCTAAATAATCAAAATGCCATGTAGTGTGTGACACAGACTAAGTTAAACAATCAAAATGTCATGTAGTGTGTGACACAGGATAGCTAAGCTAAATAATCAAAATACTATGTAGTGTGTGACACAGACTAAGTTAAACAATCAAAATGTCATGTAGTGTGTGACACAGGATAGCTAAGCTAAATAATCAAAATATCATGTAGTGTGTAACACAGGAGAACTGAGCTAAATAATCAAATACCATGTAGTGTGTGACACAGACTAGTCAAGCAGCCGGCAACCCAGGAACTGTGGGGATCTACTTTACAAACACTAGTGGGAACTACCTTTATAAAACCATGTATGTTTTCAGGTTTCAGAATATTTGGAATAAGTGCAGCCTATATGTAGAAAACACCCGTGTGTTACCGGGGCCCGAAAGGGGAGCAAAGAATAGTAACACTGCACCCTACCACGCATGTCGTAAAAAGCGACTAAGGAGGGTATGGGCATGGGGCTGTTTACCCCATCCCGTAAAAACTTCGCACAGTGGGCTGATCACCTGCTTGCCAACCAATCTGATTACGGAAACAATGATAGATTGTTTGGTCTGTTTTTGTTCCACAAAGACGCCACTAGGCGTGGTGGAAGCAGCGATAGATCGATCAATTTGTTGTTGCCCTAAGACGCCACTAGGCGTACTGGCCACATACTGCTTTGCCGGTTGATGGCTAAGGATGGAAGAAGAAGAATATGTAGAAAAGGAAAGGTCCAAATTCTCCTCACTCGACACAACTGGCCTAATAAGAATTCTTCGAATTTTTTTGGCGGAATACCATCTCCAACCAGGAACTGCTTACATGGTGCAGTCAAAAAGACATGCACACCATCATTGCAGGCAGACGCTGGAACTGGTTTGGTCATGTCCCCAGAAGAGATACCATCACCAGAACCGCTATGCTATGGACCTCAGAAGGACGGCGAAAGAAAGGCAGACCAAAGCCAACCTGGCGGAGAACAGTGGAGACTGAAATGCAAAACATGAACCAGAGTTGGGGCACCGCACGAATGATGGCCACCGACCGAGCAAAATGGGGACAGTTTGTTGCTGCCCTAGAAGACGCCACTAGGCGTGATGACCACTGACTGCTTTGTCAGCTACGGGCTAAGGATCCAAGAAGATAGGTAGTATTTATCTCTACCGTAAGATCTGCTTCCTGCAATTCCATCACCAGTGCGGCGGATAATTTAAACTAAATAATATTTTACCGAACTTTAACTTTACATCAAAGACAAGATCGCGCTCCTATCTTATGGAGATTAATGTTAATGTCTCTAAACTAGCTTGTGAGTTTTTACTGGGAACGCGGCAAAACAAGCATTTTTAGACCTGGGGATACCGAGCTTTTAAATGCTGGGGGGAGGGGGTAGGGGGGAGAAGAGAGAAAAAAAAGGGAGGGGGGAGAGAAGAGGAATGGTGAGATGATTAATCTGAAATTGTGGGGGGGGGGGGAGAGGGGTTGATTAATCCGAAATTTCCTTAGCTTAAAATGTATCTCTCTCTTCTACCCCCATCTTCCATAGATCTATTAAATCATCATAAGTGATCTACCAGCAGATCAGAATCGACCGGTTGCTCATCCCCCCTGGGCCAGCCGTACAGATATGTCATGTAGGCTGAAATCGACCAGTATTGTAAAGTGGGCGCAACGCAATGTAGTCTATCGTGTAAATATCCACTCAATGCCGCGATAAAGCATACACACACTGTTGAATCGACACTGATATCACTATGCATAATAATGACAACGTAGAGCTGTGATAAACCTTTCCAACGTCAAAGTCATGTCACAGAACGAACGAACGAACGAACTTTATTTTCGAAGGGTAAAGAATTGGGCGCGCAGGCCCGTCTAACATTCTGCCCTTCCACTCTCATTAATCTTGCATACTATATCCTTTCATTCCCACATGATGCTTTAAGCATTAATTTAAAGGCATGCAACATTATAAAGTTACCATAACAGCATTCATTTACATTATGCAATCATAATTTTTTTTTAAATGAGTAGATTTTTTTTTTGAAACAAACAAGCTAGTAATTGGGGGAAAAAAAAGTAATAATAAAATAAAATAAATAAATTCTGTACACCGACACTCACTCATGCGGTCAATCCGTCTACAATTAATCTGTATTTTTGAATGCGTCATCAATCACCAATACAAAAATTACATAAACACATTCTCGCTTATGTCCATACATTCTTGGTGGAAAATGAAATAATAATAATAACGCTTTCTTACGCACTTCTGTGGCAGGAAAAGTCTTTGAGCAGTTAAAAAAAACAAAATTCACATTTCTAAAGTGCAGTGGTATGCGGGTACATTCTCACGACTCACATTTCTAAAGTACAGTATTATGTGGGAGTGCTTTGTTAAAAGAATGTTGTGTAGGTAGGCTTTTTAGGTGGTGTGGAAGGCTGTTCCATAAGTAGGCACCAGAGTAGGCTAGAATCTTTTTGAACAGGTCGATCCTAGGTTTGGGCAGACGTAACTGATGTAATTGTTGTCCCTCTCTTCTACTGGTTTGAAACAATGATCGTAGGTACGACGGGGCATTGTTAGATAGAATTGTGTGAGTCAGCTTGGCTTTGTTGTAGAGAAGACGTTTTTTTAGCGACAGTATTTTGGGTTTTTTTCCTGTCCTTGTGTGTGGTGTCGTGCGATTATCGGTGATCAGACGTACTGCTCTCTTTTGCAGGGAGTGCAGTCTCTTCGAGGTGGAAGCAGGGCAACAATCCCATAGTGTAGAGCAGTAATCTAGATGCGTCTGTATATGTGAGGTGTAGAATAATAGTCTAGTGTCTGCGTCTAAGAAGTGTTTTATTTTGGCTAGCTGTACGTCTTTTGAGCTAAGTGTTTGGTTAAATTCCGTACATGGGAGTTCCACGTTAAGTGCTGGTCAATCGTGATCCCTAGAACTTTGTGTTCTGTTACATGTTCAATTTGTATTGATTCCGCGTGTAGCTGTAGCGATCTTTTGGTGCAGCTTAGGAGTTTCTGTCTGGTGGTAATCAACATAGATTTCGTTTTTGCTGTGTTTACTCGCATACGATTCATATTACTCCATTTTGTTAGATTGTCTACATCGCTTTGAAGAGTCATTTCAAGTGCCACGCAGTCATTGTCACTAGTGTAGATAGTACAATCATCTGCAAAGAGGTCACAAGTTGAATATTTTAGATGTAGTGGTAGGTCGTTGATGAACATTGCGAAGAGTAGGGGCCCAAGAATAGAGCCCTGCGGTACTTCTGTATCTATCTTCGAGAAATCTGATGTCGAGTTGTTGTGAAGCACTAACTGTTGTCGATCTGCCAGGAATGATTTGATGATGTTTAGTGGATTAGGGCCTATTCTGAGGGTTTCCAACTTTTGAGCCAAGATAGTAGTCATGGAAAGACCTTGAGCTGATGGCACGGAAGACTTGGCATAAGTTTGTAATTGTTGAAGGAAGTATGCTCGTTGGGGAATTGGCAGGTGAAAGAAGATAGTCGCCTCGTACGACACTTTTTAATGGACAACTGTTTTGTCCCATTTCTGGGATACAGACAGTACTACCTTCTGTATTATACACCTAGTACTAGGCATGCACAGATGTAAATATTCAATGCCACTGCTGTGTTTGGGATGAACAGTCACTCTTACAAAGATCTACCAGTGGGGGTCCTTCCCAAACAAAGGTCGTTGTATTCGACTTAAAGGTCATTTACCATAAGGAACTTCTCAACATCTGTTCTGGCTGTGGATTTTATTTCCTGCGAACATTCTAGTTTCAACCAACGCACCATCCCCGCCATCCCCCACTTTTTGACTTTGTTTGTTTTCATTGAAATTATCATTATTTTCCTTTTCGCTCCTTAAGGAGCATGGAGACACAACTACAGCTGACCCACTTGCAGGAAGCTGCTGTAGTCATTTCATTTTACACGATGAGGTTGCCAGCCCCATGCGGAACCTCATATTAATCGTCTCGTACGATACACCGGCCCCGTATAGATCCCGGGGGTCTCCGAGGAGACAAGGCTACTGTTCCCTCGGGCATGTCATAACAGGCGGCTAATATGAGGATGTGCATGGGGCTGGAAACTTTCATTAAGTAAAACAAGTTGCTACACTACTGCACAAGCACATAAATACTTGGGTGCTACTACACTACTGCACAAGCACGTAAATACTTGGGTGCAGTTCCATGTGCCGTTGGGACCAAAGATGACAACAACGATAATGATGACCACTGAAGCGGCATTAGTTCAATCCTTTCTTGTGTCTCATCACAGACCCCCGGGAACTTTCTCTGAAGTATTTAAAGCTGTTCGCAAACATGCTACCGTCCAGACAAGCAACAACTTTTCCCGGAGATTTATGTTGACATCTCTATAACACAGACGGCAGACAGGCAACATGTAAGCTATCCAGGTTTAAACAACATACCAAATTATCTGTGGGGAAAACACAGCTTTAAAAACATGCAATTTTAGACGCTCGGAATTTGGTTTGCTCCGCTTTAATCGTCCTACACAAAGAACAGGGATTCTTAACACGTTTACACTCACCTTCCAGAGAGTAAACTTAATATTCACACCTCCAGTTCTTCCTATAAATTACTCAATAAATACATAATTAAGATGTTACTACAGGGATTTTATTTGCAGCTTTTTTCCCTTAAGGTTTTTACTTTTTTGTGACGACGGACGTCTCATTCAACCTAGACTTCTTCTTCCTCGTTCGTCCTGAAAAGGACATTGGTTGCGTTGTGTCGCCGTTTACAGAGAAGCTGCGATATTTGCGCCTTTCGGCGCGACACATCCGACTTCCGCACGGCATTTTTTGGGAACGGGTTTGCCTTCCCTCTTCGATCCCTACTCTCTCGGCCAGACTGCAGTGATGCAGCCTGTTTCCAGGACCACCACTTGGAGGTGGAGTAGGGTCTTGGTCAGCTCTGGTTCGCTGACCCTGACCCAAGCAGTCAAGCTATGCGTCGCTGACTGCATTCATCTCGTTTGCTGCGTCTTCGGTCCCCGTGAACTCTAGTACAGTGTTGATAAGTACTAAGCCCTTAAAAGGAATTATAAGTATCAGCTAGTATGGCGGCGAATCGCTGAATAGGGCAATTCCCCACAGGGAGTAATGGCACCTGCAGCGTTGCTAGCTTCTAAGCCATGAAAAGAACCTATACTACCTGTCTGCTAGAATAATGAAGCCCTGCTGTTGTTATAGATTCAACGGCGTCTGGGCTTTCGCCCTTCGGCCCAATGCCATGTTGTGGTGACTGTATATGTAAGAAGCCATGAAAATGACTACTTCTGAAATGGATTGATGGTTATGTAGACGCGCCGTCCACTGCCCGGACCCATAAAAAGAGGGGGTGGTACATACACACTAAAGAATCGTTATTTTCAGCCAATTCCTCACCCCCAATCATCATTCTTCAGCTCCTCATTGACAACAGACGTTCAACAAACTTATGCTGTCTTCCTGACCTGTGCCATCTGCTCATGGTCTTTCCATGACTTCTTCATTCCCTTCATGTCTGTCTTCTTAAGTTCTCTTCTCTAAGTGTTCCTCAGTCTTCCTCCACCTCTTACCCTGGGGATTCCAGAATAAGGACTGCCTAGTAATGCTATCAACAGGTTTTCTCAATGTGTGTCCCATCTATCACCAACGTCCTCTTCTCATCTCCTGCTCCACTGGCACTTATCTAGTTCTTGTCATCAGTTCCACATTAGTGATCTTGTCATACCACGTCAATCCTTCTATTCTACACAAGCACTCATTTATGAAAGTCTGAAGCTTTTTGGTTGTTGTTCCTCTCATACACTAACGAACATATAAAAATAAATAAGTTACCTTAATTAGAGATGACTGTTGCTACTGCCGAGGTTAAGAACCCCTGACACAGAATGTTCGTTCCGGGAACAGGTAAATAGGATGGACAATTTTTACATACCACTTTAGCAATAGACATTTTTCTGTCCAACTATATTAAGGCACAACAGAAGATACAGCTGAAACTGGTGACAAAGATAATTGTCATTACCAAGTGCCGTGACCCGTGCCGTGGCGAGTTTACCTCCTCACAACCATTGTTCCTTGCGGTTCTCGACGAGTTCCTTTATCTCACATGCTATCTTATTATGTTGTTTCTTGTCTATTCTTCCAGAAATTATATAAGTTATTAGGTGTTGTAACTTCCCTCTCATAAGCCGAGCTCAACAATATTAGAGTCATCATCATGCTGCGCTAATTGGAGAGCATAGAAGTGGCCGTGCATCAAGCATTCACAAGCTCTTCTTGCTATGGATTCTGCAGCAATCTGTTTTAGATGATAATATTGCCAGCCCCATTCACAACCTCATAGTAGTATTCGCCTTGTACGACATGCCTCAGGGTATAGTAGTCCTATTCTTTCTTTTCAGAGGCCCCCGGGAACTACACGGGGCAACATTAAACAGCTTCAATCCCAAGACTTTCACTGCGTGCTTGCTTCACCCATAATTTCTTTACTGGACTGGTTGACAATCTGGAATTCTTCACATTTTCCGGTAAAACCAATGGAATTCTTCACATTCTCTGTAAAACAAAAGGAATTCTTCACATTCTCTGTAAATCCAGTGGGATTCTTCACATTCTCTGTAAAATAAAAGGAATTCTTCACATTCTCTGTAAAACAAAAGGAATTCTTCACATTCTCTGTAAATCCAGTGGGATTCTTCACATTCTCTGTAAAATAAAAGGAATTCTTCACATTCTCTGTAAATCCAGTGGGATTCTTCACATTCTCTGTAAAATAAAAGGAATTCTTCACATTCTCTGTAAATCCAGTGGGATTCTTCACATTCTCTGTAAAATAAAAGGAATTCTTCACATTTTCCGGTAAAACCAATGGAATTCTTCACATTCTCTGTAAAACAAAAGGAATTCTTCACATTCTCTGTAAATCCAGTGGGATTCTTCACATTCTCTGTAAAATAAAAGGAATTCTTCACATTCTCTGTAAATCCAGTGGGATTCTTCACATTCTCTGTAAAATAAAAGGAATTCTTCACATTCTCTGTAAATCCAGTGGGATTCTTCACATTCTCTGTAAAATAAAAGGAATTCTTCACATTTTCCGGTAAAACCAATGGAATTCTTCACATTCTCTGTAAATCCAGTGGGATTCTTCACATTCTCTGTAAAACAAAAGGAATTCTTCACATTCTCTGTAAATCCAGTGGGATTCTTCACATTCTCTGTAAAACAAAAGGAATTCTTCACATTCTCTGTAAATCCAGTGGGATTCTTCACATTCTCTGTAAAACAAAAGGAATTCTTCACATTCTCTGTAAATCCAGTGGGATTCTTCACATTCTCTGTAAAATAAAAGGAATTCTTCACATTCTCTGTAAATCCAGTGGGATTCTTCACATTCTCTGTAAAATAAAAGGAATTCTTCACATTTTCCGGTAAAACCAATGGAATTCTTCACATTCTCTGTAAAACCAATGGAATTCTTCAAATGTTCCGGTAAAACCAATGGAATTCCTCACATTCTCTGTAAAACCAATGAAATTCTTCACATCTTCCTGTAATACCATAGTTCTCTCTCTCTCTCTTTCCTCTCTCGAATTATATTAATGCAGGGCGAAAGTGCAACAAGGCATTGTCACCTATTTCTTTACTTTTATAAAATAAAGATTCGTTCTCTCTCTCTCTCTCTCTCTCTCTCTCTCTCTCTCTCTCTCTCTCTCTCTCTCAGATTCACTAGTCCTCCCGGCGATAACAAGATGACGCACGAAGTCAAATATAAATGAGGGCAAGAAATCTCAAATACACTCAGGTGTTCCCGCGTTTACAAATAAAAACAAAATAGGGTCATCAAAAGCGAACGCGTGGAATTTTTCACATTTGGAGAGAAATATGAGGAGGCCTTTCTGCCTCCATCAACTGCATCAAACTGCTGGGTAATGCTATCAACAGGTTTCCTCAATGTGTGACCGATCAATCACCAGCATCTTCTTCTCATCTCTTGTTCCACTGGTACCTATCTGGTTCTTGTCATCAGTTCCACTATGGTGATCTCATACCATTCCAATCCTTCTGTTCTACGCAAACACCAATTTATGAAAGCGTAACTTCTTGACTGCTGTTTTTGTTGTTCTCCATGTTTCAGAGCCATACAATAGGATTTACTTGACATTCTATCATTCTATGCTAAAGTTAAATTCTGCACTCTATTACATCCCATGTAAATTATGTTTTTTTTTACAGCACTTCAGTTAAGACAAATTGTGCATTGTACTATATACTATTCTGCACGGTACTGAAGTCAAGATGAATTCTCTTTTGTACTATATTCAGCAATGATATGTAAATTATATTTCACATAAGTACCACAAAACTAAATATTTATTTTCATTTACTTTTTAAATTATGTTTTATTTATTATTGTTGGAAAGAGATTTCCCGAAAAAATTATTTTAACACAATATTTAATGTCGTATTTTGGTCTGTCTTACACCACGGTCATATTTACCGCTCACAATAATTGGATAAAATTGACCGATAACAGCCAATGAGAACGCTCCTTTTCCTGGTATGTATAAGGAAACCTATTAGGCTTAACATAGAGGCCTATTTTGTGCAACTGAAAATACGAAGATATTTAATTTCTCAAAGACTAAAGATATTTAAATGAAAGTTATAGCTAGAGTAAACAACGGAGATATTACTTAAGAGGTATGTGTAAAGACGTCCTCAAATAATATGTTATTCTAAGAGAAAAATCGTTTTAATTGACATTTATATATCAGGGTAGTCCCCAATATAGTTACTAACTAAGTTAGTTAAAGACTGCATAGATTTAAATTCATTTTGCTAACTAAACAAATTTTGGCTAGACTGATAGAGATAAATTACCAGTATAATACTAACTTTAAATGAGTAAAATCGGTCCACAATTAAGAAAGATAACAGATTTTAAAATTTCTGCACATTGAACGCGAAGGCAAAAAGACGCATTGTTTTGGGATTCCTAAACACCGCTTTGCACCAACCATCCGCGAGGTACGCTGAGACCCTATATAAGACCTTGAACTTGTGCTGAATTGAGGCCACAACATTTTCAAAATACAGTACTAACAGAAGAAAGCGGCAAACGCTTGCTGTCAAATATTTTGCAGCTGTATTTACGTAGCAGACCTAAATACCCATTTGCAGCCTGTTACAGCTATTGTATACTGCCTGAGGGTTTGAGAAATGTATATATATATGTATAATTATGTACTTTTCCTGTGTATAATCCACTTGTGTGTTCGCTAGTGTGTTATATGTGTTAAGAAAAAATTATAGGACGAGTGTGCTGCCGGCTTGAAAGCAAGCATGTGTTAACGTTTAGGGACGAAAGCCAGCATTGGGAATGTGTAGGATAATTGAGAATCATGGCAGAATATTTCGTAAAGGAACGTCACACTGTTCAGGAACATAAGAAAGGATGTCAGGAATTGTTTACATGTATTAACCAAGGTGTTACTTAATAATGTGTACTTAACCAAATCATTGTAAGGAAGCATATGATGGACGATTGGATCAACTTATGATTTATAAGAAAAATGTAATCACATCCAACTGGCTGTAGGTGGTACTGAAGTAAATTGTTATGGGCAACTGTTAGCACATTGTCTGAGTTTGTTTGTAACGTTCAGTGTGTGTGTGTGTGTGTGCGTGCGTGCGTGCGTGTGTGGGTGTGGGGATAAAATAGTGCTGGACCATACAAGGATTGCGATTATTTGTATTTCCCAGGTTTTATCCTGAAATGACTACCAGTCTTCGAGACATTAAATACTGAGGAACTCTGTTGGTGCGAGACGTTCTCAATATACTTAGAGCGAGTCACCAGATTGGTTCCCAGCCTGGAGATCCTGACACTGTGTACTTCAACTATACAAGATAGGTGGACACATAACTCCACTTTTCGGCCCATCCAGCCTTATTTTGTTAAGAATTAAACCACAAATTAAACAAACAACTGCTTGATGACTAATGAAGGATTTAATGAACTTCTACCTACTTTACAGTCCAGTGAAACTAACAAATGTATATACATATATATATAATAACATAATTGACATTTTAAATATAAATTTTATATTTAACTAGTGTGGAAATGAAAATTCCTTACTTATGTATTTCCACTTTGTAAAAAGCATTTGAATTTTATTATCATTTTCCTAACCGAAAAGAGAAACGGTATAGGATCAATAAATTGTAAATATTTACATTCAGTCTTACTTAATTATTCAAGTTGAGTTAGATTCTGTTTGTATGTATATTACATATCTATTAAATTAATTAATCCTCTAGACAATTAGCCATAATACAATAAAAATAAATATAATAACCATTATTCAGGGTGGGATCTGGAGAGGTAGCACTTAGACCTTAGGTAGCATTCACTATCATCATACTTGAAGGTTTATACAGCTTGACCCTACCTAAATTGTCGATACACCCTTACTCTTTTCAGAGAAGGGGGTATTTCTAATAAGACCAGTCTCTTATCTGGCGATATACTGGTATCCTTTGATACATCTTTTTTGTCGGGGATATTATATATTTTAATAACATCTGAACCTCTCGCGACATTTAACAAAACTGTAAGAAAAAGTCAGCTACTTACCAGATTAGTTAAGTACACAGCAAGAGGTCCCCTTCTGTGAAGTGGATAATAAAAACAAACATTAGTTAAGCTATGTACAAAGATGAGGATAAACACCAGCAAGCAATGACTGATTACCTTTTTATGTACACAAATTAAGCCAATGACACTGTAAATATACCTGGGGGGGGAGGGTGGGGGTGTGAGAAGGCTGGATATTTATTATACAGGGTATACTACCGGACAATGTAAAATGTGTTTATTACTACTTGTGTATAGTTAACTAAGGATAAATTATGTATTTCCACCGGGTCTGTGGAGTCTGGGTCGTGGAATGGGTCATTTTTTAGTGGAGTCGGTAAAAAATTTCCGGACTTCGAATTTGAAGCTTCATGACTAATAATAACAAAACTGCAGTCGGAGTTGGATTTCTAAAATTCCAGGAGTCGGAAAATGTTTTGGCCAACTCCACAACCCTGATTGCCACACTGCAATATGAGGATCTGCATGGGGGCGCTGACATCCTCATCATTTTTAAAAGAAATTGCCCCAGAAACCACCGCTGTAGGAGTATGTGAAAGCAGGCTTCATGCAAGGGGTACCAGTTACACTAGTGGCTCCATGGTCTGCAAGGGGTACCAGTTACACTAGTGGCTCCATGGTCTGCAAGGGGTACCAGTTACACTAGTGGCTCCATGGTCTGCAAGGGGTACCAGTTACACTAGTGGCTCCATGGTCTGCAAGGGGTACCAGTTACACTAGTGGCTCCATGGTCTGCAAGGGGTACCAGTTACACTAGTGGCTCCATGGTCTGCCAGGGGTACCAGTTACACTAGTGGCTCCATGGTCTGCCAGGGGTACCAGTTACACTAGTGGCTCCATGGTCTGCAAGGGGTACCAGTTACACTAGTGGCTCCATGGTCTGCAAGGGGTACCAGTTACACTAGTGGCTCCATGGTCTGCAAGGGGTACCAGTTACACTAGTGGCTCCATGGTCTGCAAGGGGTACCAGTTACACTAGTGGCTCCATGGTCTGCAAGGGGTACCAGTTACACTAGTGGCTCCATGGTCTGCAAGGGGTACCAGTTACACTAGTGGCTCCATGGTCTGCAAGGGGTACCATTTACACTAGTGGCTCCATGGTCTGCAAGGGGTACCAGTTACACTAGTGGCTCCATGGTCTGCAAGGGGTACCAGTTACACTAGTGGCTCCATGGTCTGCAAGGGGTACCAGTTACACTAGTGGCTCCATGGTCTGCAAGGGGTACCAGTTACACTAGTGGCTCCATGGTCTGCAAGGGGTACCAGTTACACTAGTGGCTCCATGGTCTGCAAGGGGTACCAGTTACACTAGTGGCTCCATGGTCTGCAAGGGGTACCAGTTACACTAGTGGCTCCATGGTCTGCAAGGGGTACCAGTTACACTAGTGGCTCCATGGTCTGCAAGGGGTACCAGTTACACTAGTGGCTCCATGGTCTGCAAGGGGTACCAGTTACACTAGTGGCTCTATGGTCTGCAAGGAGCACAAAGGGAATTGACGATGACACTTTTTATATTCAATCTATCTAGTATAAAATTCAAACATATGCGCTGTATTTTCTATTTACTATATTTCTGACGAGCGTCCGATTGACAGAGTGGTTAGAGCGCTAGTCTCTAGCGGCAAGGGTGCCGGAATCGAATCTCGGTATCGACACGCTCCAGTCAACCCAGCTGTAAATAGTATCTGATCTGCTCTTGAGTTAGGGACGGCAAAAGGCAGCAAGGCAGGGAACTAGGTAACCCCAACCTCTCGAAGCTGGACATAGTATGGGGAAGTCTCTAACACGTCACTCCCGTACAGCAGTATTTGCTATCTATGGGACTACCTTATCTTTTTACATTTCTGACGAGCGTCCGATTGACAAGAGTGGTTAGAGCGAATTCGATTCTCGGTATCGATATGCTCCAGTCAACCCAGTTGTATCTGCCATGGGATTGCCTTTTAGGTTTCTGACACGATAACAGGGCACGACATGTCACTAGTTTCATATATAAACTCATCTTCCTATTTTGCTGCTTACGGAGCACAGAGTCGCCCCAGTAGCTGATCCTCTTGCCGCAAGCCTGTACTTAAACAATGAAGTGTTCATGTAGTGGTAGTGTCTCAAACATGTTGGGTTTACGTGATGAGGCATGCTCAACCTCACATTGGTCGTCTCTTACGCCATGTAGTAATCCTATTCTTTCATTACCTCATCAGAAACTATCCTCCTCCACAAACTACACGTAAAGGTAGTCCCATGGCAGATACTGCCGTGGGGGGGTGCAGTGTTACAGATTTCTCTATACTAGATCCAGCTTCAAGAGGTGGGGGGGGGGGGGTGAGACCAGTTCCCTTCCTCTCTACCTTTTGCGTCCCTAGCTCACGAGCACAGTCAGGTACCCATGTACAGCTGGGTAAACTGGTGCGTGACGCCATCGTGTTTCGAACGCAGCACCTTTGCTGCGAGAGGTCGGAGCTGTAACCACTCTGCTTATCTTAACACTTTTTTTTAATGTAAAACTTTTGCCTCGTTTTGGCGAGGCGCGTCCCATTCAACCTAGTCGGTTATATTAGGGCGCATGTCCAAATATAAAAGACCCTTAGGTCTGGGTTATATCTCAACACTTCCAACTACACGTAGAATACAAAAATTCGCTGTGATATAAATATGTTTGAGTGTTTGCATACGTGCGCTCGCGCGTGTAGGCGCTCCCTCCTCCCCACTTTTTGTGTACGAATGCAATTCCAATAGCGTCCGGCATTTATCCAAACAAATTCAAACAAACAAGCTATTACAAGCCACAATTCCCTGGGGCGAACACGTGCTATAATGCTGTAAAGTCCGCTCATCACGTTGTTAAGAGCCATTCGTCACGACTTATAATCCTGTCCCTATCTCAACGTTCGGGAACTTCCAGAACAGAACAATCAGTCTTGGTCGCCATTTTGTTGTTGTTTAACTAGGACTGCTGAGCTTTTCGCTCTTTTGCAGCCAATACCAAGTTGAAGACTCCTTGGTATTATTGTCACATAATGGATTGTGGCGACCCCTTCATCTTCCTAATCTTTGTTTCACTACGGCAGTAATCGGTACATTTGTGGTACGGATTTTATTGGGTGCTTTGCTGAGATTAGAGCAGGTGAAGATCAATGTGGGTTTGCTCAGTTTCGCATGATTCTGGTTTCGCAAGCTGGGCCGGGTGATAAAATTACTCGCCCGTAGGCGGTTTTTCGTTTGCTCAGGCAACAGATAACAAGATTACCCGTCTGTGCGACACATTTGGGACGGACACGTATGATATAATCATTTCCTGTCTACGACATTACTTTGTAAGAAAGTAATAAGTGTTACATCTGACACACGTTGTCGCATGAGTTTACCGACATGTTTGTGAGTTTGAACACAGGGCAATCGGATGTTTACAGCCCATTTTCATAAAACGTTTGAAATTTTGCACAAGATGAGTCATGCAAAATATTCAAATCAGATTGGCTGATCCTTTGAAGTGCGCATAACAAATGCGTGGGAAGACAGTGAATATATCCTGGCGTTTGTTCAAGCCTACTTTACTGAGAAGATTTACTCTGAGGAATCGCTTGCCAAGAACAACCAGACTTGCCAGAAGAAAGTTCAGGATTTCCATTTATCAGACCGGACTTTTATTGGAACACATTGTAAGACTTAATACAGCCCAGGAAATTCATTTTTATAAGAAACCGGACTCGGAGAAAACTGAACACACAAAGCCATACGTTGAAGTTTTAGTGCTAAATTAACGACCTCAAGTACACGTGTAAGGGGCCTAACCCAGTGCCTTAACTTATTCATCTGAGCAAAAACGTCTGTGAGCCAAGATTGGCGTAAGTTGTGATTTTACATTTTATATTTCATTACTAACATGTTAACTAACATATATGAATATATTACCTTGTTAATTTTAATGTGTTAAAAATGCTAGGAATGTCCAAGTCATTTGAGCCTGGCAACCTCAGCGTATAGAATGATGATTTCATGAATCACCACTGCCAAGGGCTGGTGATTGCATTATTGCTAGTTTCGTAAAGAGAACTAAAAAGCATAAAGTAGTCCCAGGTTCCATATGGAGCAGGGAGGGAAAGATGAAAGAAATGATGTACATTCTAAGTATAATATCTACATTTTCAATCAGTATATATGTAAACGAAAACATATTCACTTTAAAGTTAAAGGAAGTTTCAAACTTTTCAATCAGTGTAAATATAAATGAAAACATATTCAATTTATGTTGCGAACACTTTTAAAACAGTGGAAATGTAAATGTAAACATATTCTATCTGTATTATTAACCTTTTCAATTAAATGTAAAATCAATATATATATAACTGTTCAATTTAAATGTAAAGAAAGATTTCTCTCGAGAGCTTAAGTTTAATACTCATCGAGAGTAATTCTGAGTTAACTATGACTTATAACTATGATATAACTAATCATAGTTATTGGTGGTGCCAGCAGAAAGTACTATCTATGGAACCAAGTGAAGGTAGAAGTGGACTGACGTTGTGCGAGACGCCATCGTAAGAGGGTCTTATAGATAGACGCAGGACCAGCTTGGCGGTTACTCCTTGACGTTCTGGGAACGTGCGGCGCCTTTAACCGTGACCAGCGACGAGCGTGAGCAGTGTAACAAGAACCAACCCATCAGAAGGAGCAGAACCGTCATTGGCAGCTAAGTTCAGTCTATATGCTGCCACTTGAATTTATTTTTCTCTTTTACAATTTACACCCCATCACAACCGTGATGATAACTTTTTCTTGATCCATAACTATTCAAATTTTTTAACTGTTAAACCTACAATGATTATTAAATTTTGTTATTTGTAATTATAAAAATTTTACTTCGATTTAATCATTTCTAAATGTACTGCATGTTTGTCTATGTCAATTTACTACACACACTCTAAACTGAGCTATACCAGATCAATAAGAATTTCACTAAGTTAATCAGAGGTGGGGGCTTAAACGGGCTAATATAAACCATTGCTTAATCCTTCACAAAAGTTGTCGACAGATTCTAGAATTAATGTGCTCAGCCAAAAGCAGCATTGTTTTCGCTTATCCGAATTTCTTGTGAAGACTCACTTTGTGATAGAAGTGTCATTACCCTTCTATCTACATCTCTGCCAAGAGTAATCTTGCGAGAAGGTAGACACCTTTGAAGCCCATATTAGATACTCTTGAGTTTTGGCCACTGTTGGACCACTACTGCAAAGCAGCGAAGGCAATACCGTCACAATTATCTACACTTTAGATCTAGGTTTTTCCTGTGGCTTTTCTGCCATTCCGAAATGTGCTAAGTTGAAGTCATGAACTCCAATTTCTCCAGCCTAATCCGCATTTAAAGGATCGTCACACAGGGGTCACCATGCTAGGATTTAGAAGCACGTGGCATACTGTGCATTTCCCCACATCCAAGGGGGCTCTTCAACTATGCAGAGCTAAAATACTGTACTCTGGTTTTGGGCTCTCCCAAGGAATTGTCACGTCCTCCACAGAGCCATTTCTCAGCTTCCCCTGCCTGCCACTGGGTCCACAGTGAAATCCTCCCGAATACAGTCAACCAGGTCAAAGAATTACGTCCAGGGCTCAAGTGACTTTTCCAAGCTTAGTGTGCAATGCTGGGTTCTCAACAAATTTCACCACAGGGGGAATCCCTGGAAGTGTGTGGATGATTTCAAGAGTCAATGAGGGTGTAATTAGCCTCACAGACATAGGTTCACTTCCGCATATGTATACTGTAGCATTTTGCATAGCTGGTGGTCATATAATGATGACTCCAGATATGCCTCCATGCATCTTGATCGCCATAAAACGAACTTTACAAGGGCGTGTAGTGGGGGCGACAGATACGGTCTAATATCACAATATAAAGCACTTCATTCTTACGGATAATTATAGCCAGAAACATATGTTAAGGCAGATAAGCAATAAACTTTGACACCAACAAGACAGAAATAGTGATATACAGCAACCATATTTCAGAGAACCGAACACTAGATTTGTGATTACTTCTTGGCGGCTTCTTTTATTTGGTCCTTGACTGCTGATTGGCAAAGAAATCAGCGAACATCACGCCTGGTGGCGTATTGTTAGGCAGGAGCAAACTGTCTCCGCTTTGCTCGATCGGCAGCCATCATTCGTGAGGTATTACAGCTCTGGTTCGTGCATTGCATCGCTGCCTCCAGTTCTCCGCCAGGTAGCTTTTGGCCGGCTTCGATTTCACTTTACTTCTAGCGTTCATAGCATGGCAGTTCTGGTAATAACATCTTGTGACGTGCACAGAAAATATAAAGGTAGTTCCACAGCAGGTAATACCGGTGGGGAGTGAAGGGTCAGAGACTGCACTTTACTAGGTTTCAGCTGTATAAGGTGGATTGATTGATTCCCTTCCTGTTACCGTTGCAATGCCTAACTCAATAGTGGTCAGGTACCCATTTACAGTCAGGTAGACCAAGGCGTGACGCTATCATGTTTCGAACCTGGTAATGTTATCGAGAAACAATCGCTCTTACCACTCAGCCACTCAACTACACCGTACCAGTGAAATAAGAGGTAAAGAGAATGCGCATTCTCTTCTTCTTCATCGGAACCTCTTCTACCCCGTAAACAGGGTGTAGAGGGGACCCAAATAGCACAAGGCTCCTGGGCAAAACATGCAATCAAAATGTTTGACAAACTGGTGATTGCATGTTTTGCTCAGGAGCCTTGTGCTCTTTGGGTCCCCTTTACACCCTGTTTACGGGGTAGAAGAGGTTCCGATGAAGAAGAAGAGAATGCGCGGAACAGGACACAAACTGAGGAAATTGGCTGACACCATACCATTACAAGGCAGTTCTTGTTCTGGATCCCCATGGTAAAAGAAATACGGGGAGATCTTGTGTCGCTTAGTACTTCTCATGTGGCTGAGGTTAAGTCTGATCTAATAAGACTTACGTCTACTACTGAGTATACTCCACTGATGCAAGGGTTAATCACCGTCACTGAGCCATCCCTAACAGTGATAAGCTCCGATCTTTCTATCAACATTAGCCATCTGCTTGATGGCTTCTACTGCTCCCATGTGCATTATGAGTCTTTCACCTATAACGTTTTGTTACTTATTTTTGTGACAATAGTTGCTGTATCCATGTCGGCTCTATTACCTTTGGAGCTATTAACACTTATTATCTTCATATCTTTTGGTTCGTGGTTGTCGCATGTTACGCATTGCCTAGTTAAATGTTTGAAGACCGAAAAGTGGGACACCAGTGTGCTGACCTGAACAAAGGAATGCAGGGGTATTTTCCTGTGTGTATCTAGGGCAGCCAATCAGAGAAGGGGTTTCCCACGGTCAGATAGAATGACTTCGGCGAGTGTATAAGGAAGAATAAATCGTCCGAAATCATGGATAGAATTAGACATCGGGAAGGAGAACGGAATGACAGACAAGGATGAGAATGGTCTCCTTTTGACGGGAATATCTTCATTTATGTATAGGTACAAGGAAATCAGAAGGGAGTAAGTAGTTGTGAAGAATTTCGCAAGAATAGTGTCCGTGCATTGAGAAATGCTGTGTTTTTCCTATTTATAATTCAATATAAAATCGTTAACACGACAGATATGGGAAAACAACATATGGATATAAAGGTCAACTCATGGAGAACGGAAATATATATAACTCCAAAGGCTTGAACTGGGTTAGGTGAAATGCACGAGACCAAGGTTTGAAACACCTCTAGCACAAACCCCCCGAAGTTACAACTTTTTTGGGAAGTTTGCTGGAGTTGCGAGCCTTGTTTCCTGTACGTCCGGTAGCTGCATATATAAGGGCGGACGTAAATGATTTCAAATTCACTTGTACAGCGAGGCCAGACAGAAGGACAACGGCTGGAGAGAGAGAAACGTGTCACGGCCAATATCTTGTTATTTGCAGCCAGGCAGTTCTGTTACTCCACTAAAGCCAGTCTTTACTGATCTTAATTAGATCCTGCGAGGGTATGTAAAGTTACTATGTAAAATAATACAGTAATTACAACTTTATTTCAGGATTTGTTTAATCTATATGTTATGAAAGTATCATGTATATTAATTTATTACTTGATATGATTGTTGAAGATTGGAACCCGAAATATAACCACCATGACTGAGTCCGTATCAGGGCTAGCACAATCATTATCAGGGCTTATTCATTCTGTCATCAAGTTACTGCACTTTACAGAGCTAACGTGTCAGGCAGGGGGATACTATAACCTCATACCATATATGTGTGTGCATATTATTTTGTATTATTTGATTTTATAAAATGTTCCACAGTAGACACCTGTCTTGTCACTGATCCATAATCATGCATTTTCACGCATACATCTGAAAACAAATTCATCTCACCTACAATAGGAATGTGGTAATTGTTATCCACAAATAGCCACATATCCTACAATTATCTGCAGGTTCATACTTGTCAACCAAAAGTCAGAGGTCAATGATCAAGAATTGCTCGATGATCAATGCGAATCGCCCCGGCAGTGTCTGGATTGGTAGAAGCAAGACCTACTGAAGCTGTACATCTCATATGAACACTGATTAACTAAACAGATGAGTGATATTTGTGACAATTGTGCACCCAAGAAGTGATAATTGTCAAGCAGAGTTTTGTGATGACAATTTGCGTGATAAACTAGTGAAAGTTATAAAGTGAATAAGACAGTGAAGAAGTCTATTACCCAACTAATTGGAAGAGTCTAAAGAAATGACATTTTAGTTTAACTTGCAAAAACTGTAATTGAATTCGCCAATTTGGTTTTGTATAAATATAACTTTTGTATCACCAGTCACACACAATCACCACAATTAGATAGATGTAAATAAAGAGGATATAAATTGTATTCACCAGCTTTATTCATTCAATATAGTTGATACTGAGTTTGGTTGAATTTTTATTATATCACAGGTGGTCACATAGCGGAGGTGGCGCAGTAAGGTCTGACTGTTCTCTGAATATTTTCAGTCCAGATACTTTCACAGCCGTGACTATCGAGTGATACCAGTGTACTTCTCTGTCACTGGGACCTCACACATTCTGGAGAGAATACTATTTCTACTCTAGCACTATCATCTCACACATATAAAACCTTCCGCTACAGTGGGGGCTCGATCGCGGGATATTCTCGTATATCCTGAGCCATCCTCTATCTATACATCTATCTTTAGTCTATCTTGGGCCACCAATAGAGAAAAAAAAAAAAAAAATTTTTTTTTTGAAAATTCTAGAATAGATTTTTTTTCTCAGTAACAGTACCTTAGAGTACTTAGTAAATATTGACTATCACAAGGTTGCACGATTAATTGTGTTGTCCATTTGATAATTATTTTAAGTAAGTTTAGGTAAGTTTTCATACCCTACTTAACTTAATATAATGGCTGACTTAGTGAAGTTCAGAACTGCGATCATGCAAATGGGAAAAGAGCTGGACTTGACAGGTGATGCTCTCGTCCAGTATGTCACAACTGAAGTGGACAAACATATGGATAGAGAGGAAAGGAAGCTGCAAGCAGAAGCTGAGAGAGAAGCCAAAAGACTAGAAGCTGAGAGAGAAGCCAAAAGAATGGAAGCTGAAGAAAAGAGGCTGCTGTTGGAAGTTGAGGCTCAAGCCAAGAAATTGGAGGCTGAAGAAAGAAGATTAACAGCTGAGGAAAGGAAGCTACAAGCTGATAGAGACCATGAACTGAGATTAAAAGAGCTTGAAATACAGGCAGCGGCTACCACTAATGGTAGTAGGTCATCTCATTCGGATACCAGCGCCAGCCAAAGCACCTCCAATGGAGCTATGAACTTCCACTTGGACCCATTTGTGGAGAAAGAAGAGGGAATAGAGGATTACCTTGACAGATATGAACGATTGGCCACTACTTATGGCCTAGAAAAAGAAAAGTGGAATTTGAAGTTGTCACAGGGATTGAGAGGAGTATCTTATAATGTCTACTTGAAGATGCAAAAAGAAGATCAGGAAAACTATGAAGCCTTGAAACAAGCATTGTTGTTGCGTTACGAACAAAACGCAGAAGCTTATAGAAGGCGATTTAGAACTGCTATGCTCCAGACAGGAGAAACATATCAGCAGTTCTCAGCAAGGTTGGAAAGTTACTTGCTGAGGTGGTGTCAGTTAGGAAACTTCAATCAGGATTTTGAAGGGATCAAGGAGATGATGTTGATAGAACAACTCCTGGAGTCCATGTCTCCTGAGACGAAGACATTCCTGGTAGAACATAAAAGAGAGAGATTAGATGAAATAATCATCTATGCAGAAAGTCACAAACTGGCTCACCCCCTGACTCAAGGAAATAAGAGGAAGCAGGGAGATAGTTTCAAGTCACCACAAAACCAAAACGAGTTTGAACAAAAGGACAATACAACCAAGAACAACCAAAGATATAACTACAAAGACAAGAACCCTCCAGGATATAACAATAAACCCTCACGAAGGGAAGAAAAATGGTGTAAGTTCTGCAAAATGAACAACCACAACACTGATAATTGTGGAAGGAAAAAACCTCTTCATCATGCTATGATCCCTTTTACCCCCTGATGTTGGGGCGTAGATATGTTTTCTTGGGAAACCCGGTGAAACCTATGGTTATGGCAGAAATCCAGACCAGGTCTGACTCCAGGAACATAGAGAGGGACACCAAATTAAAATTTCATTCTACTGAAATGAAACGGGCTCAAGTAGCTGACAGCACATTGAAGCCTTGTTTTGGCAAACTGTCAAAACCACATAACACTCCAAGGAAAGGAAATTTCTATATGGAACATGGACTCTTGCACAGGAAAGCTGGCAGAGGGACGAAAAGTCATGGTCAAATTGTTGTACCATCCACCTATAGAAATAAGGTTATAGGCTGGGGGCACATAACTTTGAGTGAACACCTGGGTAATGGTGCCACAAAACAAAGAATAGCCACCCAGTACTACTGGCCAGGTATTACGGAAGACATCAATTGGTATGTAAATTCCTGTCCAGAGTGCACTCATGTAGATTCAGAAAGTCGGCGGAAGAGTCTTCAAAAGTCTACAAGCAAACCAGCCATCATGGGTACTCCCGAGATTTGCACTGGAGGGGAAAGGAAACATCCCACACAGGTTGAATTGCAGTCTGAAACCCATGCACTGGAAGAAAAGAACAAATCACGTAGCAAAAATCAAACACCTACGAACATGCGAGGGATATCTACAGCTTAAAAGAGAGGGGGGCTCTGTCGCATGTTACGCATTGCCTAGTTAAATGTTTGAAGACCGAAAAGTGGGACACCAGTGTGCTGACCTGAACAAAGGAATGCAGGGGTATTTTCCTGTGTGTATCTAGGGCAGCCAATCAGAGAAGGGGTTTCCCACGGTCAGATAGAATGACTTCGGCGAGTGTATAAGGAAGAATAAATCGTCCGAAATCATGGTTAGAATTAGACATCGGGAAGGAGAACGGAATGACAGACAAGGATGAGAATGGTCTCCTTTTGACGGGAATATCTTCATTTATGTATAGGTACAAGGAAATCAGAAGGGAGTAAGTAGTTGTGAAGAATTTCGCAAGAATAGTGTCCGTGCATTGAGAAATCCTGTGTTTTTCCTATTTATAATTCAATATAAAATCGTTAATCACGAAGATAGAGAGTTGGGAAAACAAACATATGGATTATAAAAGGTCAAACTCATGGAGAACGGAAATATATAACATCCAAAGCTTGAAACATGGTGAAAGTTGGTGAAATAAGCACGAGACCAAGGTTTGAAACACCTCTAGCACAAACCCCCCGAAGTTGACAACTTTTTTGGGAAGAAGTTTGCTGGAGTTGCGAGCCTTGTTTCCTGTACTCCGGTAGCTGCATAATATAAGGGCATCGGACCGTAAATGATTTCAAATTCACTTGTACAGCGAAGGCAAGACAGAAGGACAACGGCTGGAGTGAGAGTGTGAAACGTGTCACAGGCCAATATCTTTGTTATTTGCAGCCAGGCAGTTCTGTTACTCCCACTAAAAGCCGGAGTCTTTACTGATCTTAAAGTTAGATCCTGCGAGTAGGTTTATGTAAAGGTTACTATGTAAAATAATACAAGTAATTACAACTTTATTTACTCAGGATGTTGTTTAACTCTATATGTTATGAAAGTATCAGTGTATAATAATTTATTACTTGATATGATTGGTTGAAGATTGGAACCCGAATATATAACCAACCTAATAGATGACTGAGTCCGTATCTGGGCTATCACCAATTAATAACAATAGGTATTTGTTCACTAAGGGACAGTATCAGGGCTTATTCATTCTGTCATCAAGTTACTGCACTTTACAGAGCAAACGTGTCAGGCAGGGGGATACATAACCTCATACCATATATGTGTGTTGTACATATTATTTTTGTATATTATTGATTTTATAAAATGTTCCACCAGTAGACACCTGTCTTGTCAATGATCCATATCATGCTCGTCCACCTTTCAACGCATACTATCTGAAAACAAATTCATCTCACCTACAATAGGAATGTGGTAATTGTTATCCACAAATAGCCAGCATATCCTACAATTATACTGCAGGTTCATACTTGTCAACCAAAAGTCAGAGGGTCAATGATCAAGAATTGCTCGATGCTCAATGCGAATCGCCCCGGCAGTGTCTGGATGGTAGAAGCAAAGAACCTACTGAAGCTGTACATCTCATATGAACACTGATTAACCTAAACGATATGAGTATATTTGTGACAATTGTGCACCCAAGAAAGTGATAATTTGTCAAGCAGAGTTTTGTGTTGACAATTTGCGTCCTATGATAAACTAGTGAAAGTTTTTATTTAAAGTGAATAAGACAGTTTGAAGAAGTCTATTACCCAACTAATTTGAAGATGTAGGCTAAAGACCGGAAATGACATTTTTAATTTTAGTTTAACTTGCCAGAAAAAACTGTAATTGAATTTCGCCAATTTGGTTGTGGTTTTTGTATAAATATAACTTTTGTATCACCAGTCACACACAATCACCACAATTAGATAGATGTAAATAAAGAGGATATAAATTGTATTCACCAGCTTTATTCATTCAATATAGTTGATACTGAGTTTGGTTGAATTTTTATTATATCACAGGTGGTCACATAGCGGAGGTGGCGCAGTAAGGTCTGACTGTTCTCTGAATATTTTCAGTCCAGATACTTTCACAGCCGTGACTATCGAGTGATACCAGTGTACTTCTCTGTCACTGGGACCTCACACATTCTGGAGAGAATACTATTTCTACTCTAGCACTATCATCTCACACATATAAAACCTTCCGCTACAGTGGTCTAGTGTTATACGTATCCCTTCTATAGTATCTATTTGAAATTGCTCTCAATTTATTATCTTGGAGGAAATTGCTCTCGTTTTATTATCTTGAGAAAAAAAAAAAACTGCTCTCAATTCTAGAAGATATTGCTCTCAATTTATTCTCTTAAAGAAGCTGCTCTCAGTTTATTATCTTGAAGAAATTGCTCTCAATTTATTATCTTGAAGTCTTCATTTACTAAAAAGGCACCTCCGCCACATACTTCCTCAAACCTGCCATTCTTGAATATTTTGTATCCTTGTCACATAATTTTCTTCGCTCTCTTTTCCTCTCCAGCAGTATTGATCTACCTTTTTTGTGCGTACCAAATAGGTGCGCCATTCGATTGTCGGCACATTCTATGTTACTAACTCCGACAGTATTTGGTATTTTCGTGTCAATGTTTACACTTCTTCCATTCATACGTGTCATGTTTACCTGCCCATCCCCGCGGAGATGAGTTACAGGTAAACCCAAATTGGCGACAAGTCATTTTCGAGTAATGAAGCCCGGTATTTGTTTGCATAGGGGTGCCGGTCAATTATCGATCTGGTGGCATATTACAGACACACCTGAATAAGCTCCCGGACAGGGAGATAAATGTAAGAAGGTGTTGTGGTAATCAATACCGAGAATTGACAGAAATACTAATTCCATATACGGGGAGTAACAGTTTGAATTTTACAAACGCATGAGTCACGCAGAAAAGTCCATGAGGAAAGTTATCATAAAATGTGGGACCCAAAGATGCAGCAATAGAGAATGCAGTCAGCGACCCATAGCTTGACTGATTGCGTCAGGGTCAGCGAACCAGAGCTGACCAAGACCCTACTCCACCTCCACGTGGTGGTCCTGAAAACAGACTGCATCACTGCAGTCTGGCTGAGAGAGTAGGGATCGAAGAGGGAAGGCAAACCCAGTCCCAAAAATGCCGTGCTGATGTCGGATGTGTCGGCCGAAAGGCGCAGATATCGCTGCTCTGGTGTAAACAAACACAACGCAACCAACGTCCTTTTCAGGACGAACGAGGAAGAAGATCATAACATGCACTTTCGAATGCTATTGGCTTAGCAGTTTAGAGGCTAATATACATTCACGTTGATTGGACGTTTTGTCAGAAACGCCAGGTGTGAGAACTCATTTGTAATAAGTATATGTATATTTAAATATGTCCAACCAGGCACAAGCCGCTTGCCGCTGTCCAGTAAATTAACTAAAAAAAATGGTGATTTTCATCATATCCCCTGAGTTATATGATATTCGCTCAGTGAGAATAAAAATTCAGAGAAAAGAATCGGTTGACGGACAGCGGGAAAGGCGCCTGATTAATATAAGGAAAACAAAGATATAGTAGCGGAATTTGTTCTTTTATTCCCTGTAAAGTTTGTGGTACGAGTTTACGAGACCATTTGAGGGACGATTCTATGATACCAGCTGTTCTGCGGTTCAGAGCTTACGATCGACACATGAAACCTACATTCAACAGGTGTGAAGATACCTGTATTGACCAGGAGACGTGCCCTCGTCACTGAGACGAATTGACGGAAACAGCAGCATCAACATTCCAGCAGTTTGGAAGCTAAGTGGCATTTTTAACAGGCCAATACAACAGAACTTGTTGATCTATACATTCCACAACTAAGCTTCCTAAAGCCGATATCAGTTTCAATGACGAAACCTATTTTTTTTAGTAATCACCAGTTCATAATTATTTACATTTGTTCCAAAGTAATTGATCATTAAATTTGTTATATGTTTTTTTTTTTTTTTTTTTACAAATTCATAGTTGATTTAGTTATTGCAGAGAGAAGTGCACATGGATGAATCAGCATCTTTAGAATATCTATATTTACATCTATAGAGCCAAATAATATTAAGAATTTCACTGTTAATTCAGTTGGGGGCTTGTACGAGCTAAATTAAATTATATAATACCTCTTCACAAAAGTCGGCGGGCAGATAAAGTTAACATTGCTAAGACACATTCAGCGCTGTTCTTGACTTCTGAAATATCTTGTGATGACTCCCTCAAGGTAGAAGCATCATCATTCTTCTATCTGCATCTCTGCCAAGAGTAATCTTGTGCGAAGGTAGACACCTTTGAAGACCCACATTAGATACTCTAGGTTTTGGCCATTGTTGGACCATCACTGCAGAACAAAGGGGAGGCAACCCGTGACACTCCTTGATAGCTCAACTTTTGTGTTGGGTTTAAAGGTCAGTTGCTTCTTCTGCAAAAATTGTTCTACTCATGACGCTAGGTTTTTTTAGGCACCACTACAATTCCACTTTACTATCTTAATCGCTTCAGTCTCCACTGTTAAAGATTATATTATTTTCTATTGTGTGTGTGTATTATCTAGGGCTCAATACAAAGAGCTTCTGAACACAAATAAGAAATAACCATTGCTCCTTTTGCCACCAACGCTTTCAATCTGTTGCTAATACTGGTGCAGTCTCATTTTTCCCCCATTCAAATTTCTGTTGCTGGTACCACTTATTTCAAACTGATACTGTTACTGCGGTAGTTTCACCCATTCCAAACGTTCATATTCTCTTATCACTGTTTTCAATCAGTTACTGCTACCAGGGAAGCTTTACCCCTTTCTCCCTTTATTCCCTGCCTAACACTGGCCACTCGTTGCTTTCCTGCATCCTTCCAGCAAAAACCGGGCTAAACGGGAGCGTGCTGACAGACAGTGGCGCCACCAGGGAGACGGATTTGTGACAGTTGTCAGACGAAGTTAACAAGGTCTAGGTAGTAATTACGGTCTGCCAAACTCCGGTACGCAGTGAGGGAAATGTATACTCATTTACCGCCAAAAGTTGTTTTTTTTTTTGGGGGGGGGGGGGGGGGGGGGGGGGGGGGGGGGGGGGAGGGGGGGGGGGGGGGGGGGGGGGGGGGGGGGGGGGGGGGACCACACAATAAACATCAAACAATAATATAAAAATAAACAGTTAATGCTATCAGTGTGAATAGACCAGCGCTTTTCAAGCTATTGTTCTTGTGTAACACCAATACAAATAAGGTATTAACAGCTACTGAAGTGGGTAGAGCGTTTGTATCTCAGGGCAAAGGGACCAGGGTTCGAAAAAAGGTCGCGTCTACCCATCTGACACAAAATGGGTACCTGATTCTACTCTTGAGTTAAGGACGGCAAAGGGAGCTAAGAAAGGAACCGGTCATCCCATCTCATAAAGCTAAGATCTAGTGTAAGCGGTCTTACTCCACTCCCCTACGCCAGTACCTGCTATGAGACTTCCTTTACCTGAAAACACTGAACATACAGTTTCTACTGTTCTTGTCGACTATTCCTGCAGGAGACCCAGTTTGTTCCACGCAAAGCAACTGTCATAAATGGGTACCTGCGTCGTATTATTATAATTTCCCTTTTAGTTCCACACAGAGCACGGAGCCACAACCCCAGCTCGAGCCACAACCGCAGCTGGACCCCTTGCAGGCAGCCTGCACACACAAAAAAAGCAGTCACGTGCTCGTGCCGTGGTTGTTTCTGAGATTGCCAGCCTCACGCACAGCCTCGTTTTAGTCGCCACTTACGACATGCCTGAGGATGCAGTAGTTCTATTCTTTGTCTCATCAGAGACACCCCCCCCCCCCCCTAATCCCCCAACACCACACGGGAGGTCTGCGTCGTGTGGAAGGGTTAAAATCGTACGACAAGATTACCAAAGTGAAACCTGAAGAAGAAAAAAAAAGAACCAGATAATTGCCAATGGAACGAGCGATGAGAGGACGCTGGCGATAGACAGGACAAACGTTGACAGCACCTACTGACAGCATTACAAGGCAGTCCGTGATCTGGCATCCCTAGAGTACGAGGTAGAAGTTGACCGAAAAAAAGACACGGAGAAGAGAACTGGACACCGAAATGACAGGGATGAGGGAGACATGAAAAGACCTTAAGTTGATGGCAAGGGTCAAGGTTATCAAATTCTATCTTCACTTTCAGTCATTACTGACCATAGCAGCGTACCTCCCGAAATAGGTTTCGGTGGCACGAGGTTGGGCACTTGGAGGAAGAGGTCAAGCTGTTGCCCATGTAGCATGCCTACGGCTGGAGTCAGAGGAACGGACTGGACGATACAGTCTGAGTCTAGTAGCAACGCCCTGTCATCGGTAGGATTGCAGTAGGAACTTGCCCTCCAATCCGTCTTCCCTTTCAGTCATTTCTGACTATAAAAGGGCCACAAACACCTCGAGACCCGAAGGTCTGAGGGAAATGCCGGACAGCGTGAGCGATATCTGAGAAACGGACACATCTATCTGCCCTGGTTGCAATACCGGGAGGGTCCGAAGACGGGAGTACCACACACAGTCGATCCAGACAGAAGTTCGCTGGTAAAGCTGGAATTACCGCGGCTGCTGGCACCAGACTTGCCCTCCAATAGATCCTCTGACCTGAAGGTCTTTTATATCTGAACATGCGCCCTAATATACACGACTAGGGTGAAAAGGACGCGCCTCACGAAAACGAAGGACAATTTTATTTAAAAAAAAACAAACAAAAACAGGAGGACTTGGCACACGTGTGCTGAAGGCCTAAGATCATTGAGGAGCTAGAATGTGATGAATGAATGAAGAAGGATCTTGCACTTTCGATGGATACAGTCATTAACTGGTCTCACTTCATTTCTTGACATTAAAATAAATCAACGGAAACACAAAATGTCCACATTCATCATTCCAGTTGTTTTCGTTGTCTTTTCGTCGCCTTAGTACTGTTTTATTCTATCTTCCTTTCAGATTGTTTTGAGAAAAACAAGTTCAAATGTTTTTGGGTTACTAGTTGAAAAGACACCAAATTTAGATTGTACGAAAGTAGCGTACTTTCTTTACTTTTGTATGGCGCTGGAGAGTAACAGAAAAGGAAATGTTCAAATTATCCTCATTGCGCACAACCTGCCTAAGGAAAATTCTTCGAATTTTTTTTCCGAATATCATAGCCAACCAGGAAATGCTTACGCGGTGCAGTCAAAAAGGCATGCGCACCATCATTGCGGGCAGATGCTGGACCTGGGTTGGCCATGTCCTCAGAAAAGACCCTGACACCATCACCAGAACCGCTATGCTATTGGACCACAGAAGGACGGCGAAAGACAGGCAGGCCACAGACAACCTGGTGGAGAACAGTGGAGACTGAAATGCAAAGCATGAACCAGAGTTGGGGCACGGCACGAAGGATTGCCATCGACCTAGCAAAATGGGACAGTTTGTTGCTGCCCTACAAGACGCCACTAGACGTGATGGCCACTGACTGCGTTGTCAGTCAGGGGCTAAGAGTCCAAGGATAGGTTGAAAAGAAGGATATATCACATTAAGATGAAATTTTGCTTGATGATCCTAAGTGCAAGATATTGTCTAGGATGATAGATTAAGCTATCAGATGTCGATTTATGACCTCATAGCAATTTTGGCCAAAACCTGAGATAACGCAGTACTAAGGCGACGATTTGTCATGCATCTCTTCTTCCACGGTTAACATTCAAATATGTACAGAATAACAACGTGTGTGGAGAGGAATTACTCATTCCAAACTACTGTACTAAGAAGTGATATTTATGAGCACTTGTCTATAGTTGCCATAAGGCAAGCGTCTCCGGGACATGCACGTAGAACTGAAAGCCCCAGCAGGGCCAAATCAAAGAGATTTTCGGAGACGTTCAGTCTTGCTTGCCTCTTCTCCAAGTTTATTTTCTGGTTTTATTGTATCCTCCCTCATTTCTACCACTTGTCACAAGTGTGTGTATCGAGGGTAAGAGAAATGTCGCAATGTGGTTCCCATTTCGAAAGCAATGCAGCCACGACTTAAGCAGTAGTGGTAACAACTAAGTGCAAACGTGGATGTGCAACTGAAGATCTACATCGGTTTTCGAGCAACGAGAAAACCCGTGTCTTGGAAATGTCAAGACTGGCATCTCTCTGACAACGTTGGCATGCTGTTGATCTCAAGTTTATGTTTTCGGGTTTATCCGAAAACTACTGAGAGGAGAACAAGTTTTGTACAAGCTTTTTACCACATATTCCCCCCCCTCCCCCCCCCCCACGCCAACCCACCCCCCACCCCCCACCCCCACAACCACAACCCCCCACCCACAATATACCGCCCCCAGCCCCCCCCCCCCCCCCCCCCCCCCCCCCCCCCCACCCCCCCCCCCCCCCCCCCCCCCCCCCGCCCCCACCCCCCCCCCCCCCCCCCCCCCCCCCCCCCCCCCCCCCCCCCCCCCCCCCCCCCCCCCCCCCCCCCCCCCCTCCCCCCCCACCCCCCCCCCCACACCCCCCGCCCCCCCCCCCCCGCCCCCCCCCACCCCCACTCCCCCCCCCCCCTCCCACCCCCCACCCCCCCCACCCCCCCCCCCCCCCCCCCCCCCCTCCCCCCCCGCCCCCCCCCCCCCCCACCCCCGCGCCCCCCCCCCCCCCCCCCCCCCCCCCCCCCCCCCGCCCCCCCCCCCCCCCCCCCCCCCCCCCCCCCGCCCCTCCTCCAACTCCCCACCCCCCGCCCCGACCCCCCCCCCCCCCCCCCCCCGCCCCCCCCCCCCCCCCCCCCCCCTCCCCCCCCCCCCCCCCCCCCTCGAAATTAGAATTGTATGACTAGTATTCACAATATGATCACTTGTGAACTATCCTACTGCTGTCAATTTTAAGTCGGTTTCCAGAATAGGATGTTTACATTTACAAATAAGAGAATGTATCTTTTACTCCTCAATATATATATATATATATATATATATATATATATATATATATATAGTATATGTAGATATATATATATAGATATATATTTATATATATATATATATATATATATATATATATATATATGTATTCCCCCCCCCCCCGACGTTTATACATTGTGCAAGCCAAGCCATTTCCCTATCACTTTCCATTTGGCTCCCTATGGAGCCACAACTGTAGCTTCCCCCCCCCCATGCAGGAAGCTTGCACTCATGTGCTCTTACAGTAGTTGTTTCTGTAACAATTCGTTGTGCGCATGACAAGGTTGCCAGCCTCTTGCAGACGTTCATACCAGTCGCCTTGTAACGACATTCCAGAGACAGCAGGAGTCCTGTTCTTTCTTCGTCTCCTCAGAAATCTCCCCTCCCACTGAAACTGCACGGGGTCAGCAGTTTTCACTGCAGAGTATTCCTGTTTCCACCTGCTCCATCGTTCTTCTCCATGTCTTTCTGGACACACCCTTAACGTCCTTTTTTTCCGTTGACAGGTTCTACCTCAACCGCTGAGTTGGTGAAGTTCTCTGGGGTTGTAAGAAAGCCCAACACGCCACCTCCAAACTGCGGCAAGGGTTAAAAGAGTGAATAACTTGAAACTGGGGATCGGAAACAAAACAACAACCCCAATACCACGTGAGATATCCATCTTTCTACATTCTGAACATGCGTTCTCAGCCATTTTTCCCGGCGTATTTATACAATGGGGTCTCTGAAGAGACATGAATATGGCTACGGCTGAAGAATCTGCATTAGAAGAAACAACTGACAACTTAAATGAGGAGCCTGCTTACACCTCAAATACAGTTGTCATCTTCGTTTGGTTAGGTTCCAAACGAAATATACAAATATGTCAAACCTATTCCGTGCCCAGACATCAAACCCTGGTTGCGCGGTCAAGAATTTCATGTATGCCTTTCCGCGCTTCCTTATTACAACTCACATGTTTACTTTAGGGTACTTCGTCAAACAAAACACAGTGTAATGGAGATGTCAACATCGCTTTCTTTTTATCTGTTGTCATGACTGCACGCGCTTACAGCTAAAAACTGTGTTCCCAAAATAGAGATATGGCGGTGTATGTGCCTTTCTGTTACCATCCGATATAATACCCGGGGGAAGGGTAGCAAAATAATAAATAGGACCGACAGTTCACAATATAATGTCGCAATGAGTAAATACATTACACGGCAACATCAGGAGAAAAGGTTATATTTAAACGGCAGATACATGTAAACACACGATTAATCTGCATACCTATTTGAACCAGGTACAAAGTAACAACATTGTTAACATCACGGCCAATGTAAGTAATTCTGGCTCGATGCTCAGTTAACTCTAAGACTGCTCAAATCACACGTGACATTTACTGCGTTAATACAAATACCTCATAAATATCACGCTATTCTTCGTCTTTCAGCTCCTTGACACAAGGCAACTCAAAAAAGACGCCCGCAATCCGTTTCTTGGCACGGGGCCAAAATTTAAAACATAAATAAATAAATAAATATTGAAAACTCGGAATGCAGGAGTCGGAAAAGTTAAAGTCAAGTGAGCTCTCTGGTGTTGTTTTTTCCCTCCCATTTTCTTATTTGCGTGCCATACCGACTGGAGTAAGCAACCACGTTTCTCTGCAGTCTCCCGTTCCTGGTGATGTTTATCAATAATTCTTTGACGTTCTTTTTTTTCTTTGTCTTCACCCCTCTCCGGTATTATTACTTTGCCATTCCATTTACGTGCTAATTCTTCCAGTATTCCTTGTTTTTGCTTTCATTGTTCAAGGATTTCTTATCCCATCTTGTCACACCTTTCACCAAACTCTCTCTCCTGGTTGTTTTCTCCTTTGTTATCCGCTCCTGATTGGATTTCTCCTTAAGTAGCAACCTGGGTGCATAGGCGAAAATTTCGCTTATATTCTACGGCGTTGTAAAACTACTTCACAGAGAAGTAATATTAGACAGCCAGGAACACGGAATATTAGGACTGAAAATACAGGACAGGTCATATGACTGGACATGAATTCTAAGATTAGAAGAGAGTAACCCTAGAGACATCACTTTGCGCCTTAAGTTCTATGATCCAACTTTAAGTGCACTAATTCACCTGAAAGGTATTGCATCGTAAACAGCTGCCAGACAATATTCGGACGTTTCCTGTCTGTGCCCGCCCGAAAAAACTCGTGGTAAGTTGTAATATGTACATTTTAGCATTTATATTTGCATTTTGACTTGTATTTTTTTTTTTCTTAACCAGCGGCACTTGGGCTTTCAGCCCTTCGGCCCAATGACATGTCATTGCGAGGCTGGGGAACCTGAGGACTTTACTTCCAACTCGGTCAAGAGCTTCGCTCTTCCCATCCACAGAGGGTTTATCACAGGAGCCGTTCAGGTTATTCAGTCAAATTTCCGGTCGTAAACATTCCTTCAAACGCTGACGCCCGGGTTTGAACCATGAACACCTGGTCGCCAGTACAACGCCGAAGCCATTACACCAGTTTGACTTGTATAAATTGCTTATGTATGAACAATGGCATATGAGGCTGGCAACCTCACCACTGCAAGAGCTGGTGACTGCTTCGTGCGGGTTTCCTCAAAAGGAAGCAACAGCAGAGGTGGCCCCAGGCTCCATGGAGAACAGGGAGGGGATGATGATATCATGGTGTACATATTTACTATACAAGCACTTTAGTAAATTTCATGCAGTGTTCGAAGGTTTCGTCTAGATTATTTTAAAATTCCTTTCTTTTCTATTCCTTCACATTTTGTCTGTTTTATCTGCGAAATATTTGCACATGCGTTCTGTTTTTCCTGTTTTCACCAATAGTGCTGACATACGATCCGAATGCTATCTTTACCTACAAAGGCACTAACAGTTCATTCTTTAGGGACTTTAGTCTGATTTATTCGCTTGGTCAACTGAAGACCGCCATGATAAATCTTTTTACGTGTCTAAACGAGAGACGGGAAATAATTAACTCTGGACGTGGGAACGAACATAGTTTAACTTCATGCGAACAAATGCTGAGTTTTAAAATCACTTGCTGAGATACCGTTGAGAGGAGAAGACCGCTCATAGAAGAGAAGCCTCAAGCTACCCCATAGGTACAGTATATGTGCCTTGAGTGTAACACTACTCAAATTCTATTTCTTAAACTGCGGATTATAGTCCTGAGCGGTACCAAACTCTCAGTATTCGCTTAATTAGCTAACTCTAATATCAAGGGATTAGTTAATTGATGTAAAGTGTTAAATAATATTGTGGTTCTATTTCTTTACATTAGATTGATAGCTATTTTGCATTTATGTATTATGAATGTTATCATTGATGCATTATAATGATGTAAGTACTGGCTGATATCTGAAAGTAGTACATTCTAATGATATTGGGAATATGATGAAGAAAGCTGTTGTGAACGAGTGAGGGAAATATGTTGTATAATGGACGATTGAATGAAATACCATTCCTCCAGTGCAGTCACGCATGGGCGCACGCGGCCAGGCGTATGCTTGTATCAAAGGTTGATCTGACTGACCCGACCAGTGTGATACTGTCACACAACGTCTGAACATGCTCTGTGTGTGATCTTTCACACCTTCAACCCTACGGCAGTATCATTACTTTTTCTTCATTTTTCTCACCAATCGCTTTTATTTGGCATAAATCATGCCTTTTCATTCTTTTTACTCTCTATGTTGGATCAGTAGAGTGAAGTCTCTAACATTCAACTCCCATACGGAAGTATCTGCTATGGGACTACCTTTATCTTTTTACACGCAGAAGTGTTTACGTTCCGCCAGGTGAACTGTGGTATTATCGTAACAATACCCGGTCATTATCACGGTCAGCGGTAATATGTTTATCTCTGTGAGTCGCCGGCCGCCTCTGATAAGAGACGATCCTCGTTTAACACAATATGGTCTCGTACGAGGATGAATAGGAAGCCAATAATGTCTGTCTGAGCGAGTCGTCTGAAGTATGCGAAAACACGGGCGATAATGAGATAATCGTTTCACGGGACCATCCTGGTGTAAGATTAATACAGATAACCTGTCTGGGGAAGACAATATTTGAAGGTAGCATCTGGCCATCAAAAGAGTTCACAGGTTTGTTTCTGAGAGTGCACAAGGTGTCACCGGAAATATTACGTCTAATTATAAAGAGGTCACGCGTTGGAATATTAAATGTAACATTTTAAAACACGTGGGGGATATTTTGAAATTAGACACACCAACCCAGTGCTAAAGAGCTTACGATTGGATTAAAGTAAGAAGCAGGAATAAACTATGGCTCCTATTGGAACATTCGACGGAGGCACAATCTGTGATGTAAACTGAGAACTGCACATATAATGTAGTGAAATCAGAGACAAAGAACAGAGAGACTGCAGCGCACGTCATATGAGCGACTCCCAAAAGCCAGTGAGACATTGGACTTAGAATTCCTATATTATAAGTGACAGATCGAAGTATTTGGGAAACTTAAAACCTTAAAAGTAACCCCGCCTTTATAAATACAGAGACTGAAAAACTTAAGGGACCAGGACTTTAAATACCAAGACTGGACACCTAGGAATTGGATCACCCGTCATAACAGAAACTTTCCCATACCAAGTGTTTCGCATCATAAAAGGGATTCAAAATTTCCAGACCAAGTGGTTCGAGAGCATATAACCTAAATTGCTCGTGCTCATTCTACCCTGCGCGAGGAGATTGTGTATTCCCAAAACTTTGGGGTAAGTGTAACTATTATTTTACAAATGTAAATTTGACATGTTTTCTTGCTAAGTGATTATATATGAGGCTGGAATCTCAACATATGAAACTAGTCTATTCATAAACCACCACAGCAAGCGCTGGTGATTTCTTCTAGCTAGTCATGCGGAAAACCGACAGCAGAGGTGACCCCAGACTCCGAATGGAGCAGTGATGAGTGATGGTTACATCACATGTGCTAAAGTGTATAATGTTTTGTGAGATATATGCATTTTGTTAATTGCAACTCAGGCAACTCATTATTCGCGCTGTCCATACACATTTTCCCAGTTAATACCCAGGGGAATATGGTGAATTTTATTCATCTTCCCTGAGCTACACTGTGTACTCGGGAATTTAATTCTTCTGAGAGATTAACATTAGTGGGTGGACAGCTAGAATGCGCCTGTTAATTGGCAGCCCACAAATGTACTTAGCAGAGGCATTTGTTTTCTATTTTGTCTAAAAACGTTTGTGGTACAAGACTACTTGTGGTTACAAGCTAGCAGACGGTTCGAAGTACTGAAGTTACTACGCCACTCATGTGAGAGAAGTACACTCATCACCAAGAAGTGACGAAAACCACTGTGATAGGACTCACCAGTTAAGTTTTCTTGTAAAAAAGGCGAAAGTAACAGACTCTGATAAATCCTCACCCACGTCTCTGTGACGAAAACTTGTATTTACAGCAAAATTCATCATTCCCTCCTTATTTTAACTGTTAAAGACTAATTCATTATTAAATTTGTTTACCTGTTGTTTTAAAACTAAACAATAGTTGTTTATTCAGTTATTACATGTATGAAAGCAAACGTATGAGTCAGAATATTTAATATACATATATATACCTCTAAACAGAGCTATACCATTATAAGAGGAAATTCGCTGAATTAAATCAGCTGGGGGCTTGAACGGGCTAAAAACCATTGCTTAAATCCTTCACAAAAGGCGACAGACAGATATAAGTTAACCATTGCTCAGCCCTATGCCCCATGGTTCTTGACTTCTGAATTATCTTGTGAAGACTTCCTTCGGATAGAAGCACCATTACACTTCTATCTACATCTCTGCCAAGAATAATCTTGTGCGAAGGTAAACACCTTTGACGACCCAGTTTAGATACTCTTGAGTTTTGGCCATTGTTGGACCACTACTGCAAAGCAGGGGAGGCAATCCGTGACAGAGACTACTGCTAGACAGGAATTTGTAAACAAATGGACAGTCGCCTTTAAGGAAAAGACTGACATAACGGTTCATGTAAATACATTTTAGGCATCATTCTAAGATGAAATGTCCAGAGTGGCCCTAGTTAATATATCTGTATAAAACAGAAGAGTGATTACCTGTATTATGTTCCACAGCGCAGCTGCAGAATCCTAGCCAAGTTTCTGGATTCTGATTGCTGTAAATTGTTGCAATTAAACCTCCTAGTTGCTCCATGCTACAGAGAGAACTAGTGCTTACTTCTCAAACCCTCTGGCGGTGATCAAAAGTCAGCAGCCCTGAGCTGTCTACAGCATTTAAGCATTCAACACCTCGTCAGCACCTAAACATCATAATTCAACTTCACAACCAGGTTAACAAAATGAGGTCATCTCTTGGACTGTAGCTTCCACTGAAGCAAATTATCCAGTTGGTAATTCCTACCTACTGGGACGTCCAGGAGAAGTCCAAGCAGATAAGTTTACTTAAAACCCAGGCCAAAGTCAGAATTCACTTTTCCAAGAAATAGCCATAGTAATAAACTCTCGTCAGTGAGGACAATAGACTCTTATCTGAACCAAAGACACTGACAGTATTCTAAATCCTTGAATAAGTAATATCATAACTGTCTTTTTTAATTTCCTAGTATTTCTTTTCAAATTACATGACAAGATTGATTTGATTTTCTACTGTAATTAAAATAATTATGTACATTCTGTAAATCACCATCATTCTGAGTATGACTTAGTAGATTGTATGTTCTGTTCAGAAAAACATACTCAACCCTCCTTGTATTACTTGTTACTACTAGTTCTTCTTTAAAAAGACTGAGTAAGTCGTTGCCTGAAAAATACAAGAGTAGGTAGTCTAAATGGTGAGAGAATCACTGACACTAACCTGTGCCCTTCTGTTAACTCTTTCCCTCAACACTAGCTCACCTCTGTGAAAACTAGTGTATAAAGGTGTATATGCTTTCTACATCTTCCTTACTTATATCATCTACTTAATCTCGTGACATATATATACATATATATACATTTCAAGTGTCGATTACCGCTGACCAAAGGCAATTTCATCTGACTAACTGAGGTTTAAATTTCTGAGGTATATGAAGTGGTGGATGGAAGCGGAGGCTGCCTGATGACTATGACAGAGACACAATACTAAGCAGAGACATTAGTCTCCTTTCAGTTTGTGGTACAAGTCGCCGGTAGACACCAACATCAGACGGGTCTTGAAGACGCTCAACAACCTTTGTAGGACCTCAGCCTTAATGAGACGTGCTACAGCCACCAGACTTGACTATTGTAGAGAAGTACAGTCCAAGGCACCCGGGGGAATCAACAGCGTTTGAAGCAGACGCCAACCAAACCCGCATCGGAAGCTAAGTATGATAACAGCGCAAACAAAGAGCATTTCACAATTTTCCATAATTTTCCCCTTGCATGGATCAAACGTGGATCTGCCCTGGCTTAAGTCTAGCAAAATTCTGAGTCATTCTTACAGACTCAGTCTCCACTAAAAAACGACCGACTCCACGACTCCGAAGTCCTAATTGTATCTAGTGGATGCACATATCAAAAGAAGATGTAACTGCCATATGAAACATACAATATTATTTTAATATCCAGAAACAAATTTTAAAAATAATATTAATAATAAAATGACCAATAAACTGACATTACAAAGGACAGCCAAAATTTCTGCCAGCTATGAAATCATGTCTTGGAAAAAAAAAACCAGATCTCACTGTCGTAAAAATTTTGAATCTGTATGACACCACGCTCAAATTCCCCGCTCAAAAACTAGCATAATATTTGAATCTAAAACTAACTATAATATTTGAATTTGTCTAGGAACCAAGTCAAAATCTACCACCCACCAAAATTATCTAAGAGCCTAGTACAAATTTAACACCCGATCAAAGTGCTTCTTTTTTTTTTTTGGTAAGGATAAAGAAACCTTTTAACTTGGTAACAATGCCTATTTTGTGTTTTTGACCGAACGAATATATTTTATTTCTTAACAACTAAAGATAATTAAACATAAGGAAATGTTTCAAATTATAGCGCTGATATTGCTTAACACATAAGCATAAATATTCACGCATGATAAAATTTTATTGTAGTAGAAAAATTTATTTTAGTGATATTTTCACATCAGGGTAATTGCCAAATTTAATTACTTAAAAATTACCCAGATTGAAATGCTAAGAAATAACTAAGGAATATCCATATAGAGTGATAGAGAACAATGGGCCGTTTAATTATCACTTTTGATAATTAAAATCGGTCCGCTAATAACTATAATATAAAATATTTAAAATTAGTCAGATTATACAAACATGCTCAGAACCGCATAAGGCACAAGTCTCAAAAATTAACTTTTTGACTTTTCATCCGATTGGCTGGATGTAGTTGTATAAATAGTAACAAGGTGGTACTATCGGGGCCATTAGATTCAAAAATTTACACCGAGCTGACCGCATTGGAAAGATAGAAAGATCAAGTCTTCGCCTTCTGTTCTGAAAGCAGTTCTAAGATCCCGTAGAAGGCCCGTTCAGCTTGAGTGTGTATGAATATATTTACCTGAGGGTAAGAAAGATATATTTATTTGCTTATTTTATTGATTATTAACCTGTGAGTAAACAGCCTATGTGTTCCATATTAATTCGAAAGTGAAACTGCCGGCGGGATGTGTTGTGTCACACTGACCTAAGTAGGAATGTGTGTAGTATTGCAGGTTTGTTCGAAATGAAAAAAAAAATGTGTATAGTGTTTGCAATTAGGGCACTAAAATTTACGACAGTAAGTGTTAGTAGTGGTTTAAATTGGTATTGTCTTCTGGAGTGACACACTGTTCCAAGATCATGTGATAAACATATAGGGAAGGTTAGAATGAAGTAATCAATAGGTCACATGCTGTATTGTACTTACCATGATTATTGTATGGAAGCCAAGCATGGACGAGGGACACTAACATTGAATCCAAACAGAGAAAGAATGATTATATGAAACTGATTGTAGGCAACGGAATTTAAGGTCTTGTGCAACTTGTTAGCACAAATATCTGACAAGGGTAAGTTTTAATATTGTTTAGGGGTGAATGGATTGAGGCAGACTTCTACATGGAATGGGTTGTCCTTCTATTCCAGGTTATATCACGAAATTACCTCGTGGCTGCATTCAATTGAGAGGAAGTGTGGGAGTTGAGAGGTCCTCATACAACTGGCACCAGACCCCATCTTCTCAGTCAGGAGCTACTAAGTTTGTGGTCCTGACTTGTGCATATATGAATATCAGCAACAACATTCGAAGATAAGTCCTTTAAAAAGGCCAGTGTCAGTTTATCCAAACCATTCACCAAAAAGTATTCAAAATAAACTTACAACCCTTGATAGGATGAAAGTATCAGACCTTCCAAAGTAATCAAGAGACCTTACAGTGTAGTACTAGCAGAAGTATCAATATTATGAACAGGAACTGTGTGTGTAGATATTCCAGTGACCACTTTACAAAAATGGAACAGATTTTCCAAAATATTTATTTTACTGTGTAAATAACATTTTCTTGATTTTGAGAATTCCTGACCTAAAAGATTGAGGTTCAGGACAATTAAATTGTACATAAAATTGCATACAGCCTTGCTTAAATAATTTTATCAAAGTTGAAGTTCTGTTTGAAATTAATCATTAATTATATTAAATACATTCCCCTAGACCCGTAGCTAAATCAATTTGGGATCTTAAGAGGTAGCAGTTAGGGACTTAGAGTACTACATCATCATCTTCTCTGAGAACTTACATAGCGTGACCCCACTTTGATGTCTATACACCCTTGCTCTTTTCAGAGAAGGGGGTAAGACCAGTCTCTTATCTGGCATTATCCTGGTATCCTCTGATACACCTATTTGTCTAGGATAGATTATACTTTTATTAACATCAAAACCTCTTATGACACTCACGTGCAGTTGTACTTTTGATTTGATGTAGCATTTTATTTATTAAAATGGAAGTTAATTATCGTTATTTTGACGTTTGCTTCATATAAATTAGTTGGATTGTTGTTGTATATCAGAACAATGATTATAGTTTGTGCTGTCCCATTTTCTAATGTTATGAAAATATATCTTCCTTATCTCATTCAGTCTCTCATCTGAGTAATAATGTCCTCAGTCTATTTGCCAACCACGCATAATCTCCATCGGCTTATGTCTTTGATTATTTCAGACCTGATACTTCTGTGTTCATGACACACTTAATATATTTGTGAACATACATTCGTTAACATCTTAACCTTGTGAATCCTGTTACACTTGTTATAATAAGTGTCAAAGTTCCTTCTCAATGAGTCAATGTGAGCACAAATGGACAACTGGGTCATGGACAATTAGTAAACAAGTAGAAACAGCGCTAGAGGCCACAGAGATGTGGTTTTACAGACGAATGTTAAAAATACCATGGACAGCTAAAATAAGTCATGAGGATGTCTTGACAGAGGCCAGTGCGCAGAGGAAGGCTTATTCCTCAGGCTTGAAGGAAGCAATCCACTTTCTTTTGGGCATGTTATGAGAAGAAGGAAGCTGGAGTATATCATGACAACTGGACAGATGCACGGAAAAGGATACAGAGGACGACAAAAAAGAAAAGATACTGCACTGTTTGACATCGCGGCATGAAAGAAGTTATCAACAGAGTTGATCAATAGTACTGTAGACAGGAAGCTGTGGAGAGACATGATCCCCTACGCCACCAGGCATGGTACTTGAAGAAGTGGAGAATTAGTATGATGACAGTCAGGATGAGGGTGCCATCAGACACTATTATGACGGTACCATACTTTTTTTTTCAAAATCTACTTGCAAGCATAGCAGCCGCAGTGGTTAGTGTACTGGCTTTCTAGCTCGGTGGTCCGTGGTTCAATCCCCAGTTGAGGTGGGATTGTTTAGACCGCAAACAGCTCCGGGGTCGACCCAGCCTCATGAATTGGGTACCAGAGCAATTCTGGGAAGGTTAAGGTGGCTGGCGTGATGCTGACCACATCACCCCTAGTGTGCCGATGATCAAGAAAATATGGACCTAACACCATATTCCCAATATGTCTAAATTGGCGTTTAACGGGATCCTTTTCCTTTACCCTTTCTTGCAAGCACAATGTACTTTTCTGTGTGGTTTATAGGGGTTGCCAAAAGAAAGGACCCACCCCGAACGCCAAATACTTTAAGTATGCTCCTAGTGAGCATGAAACCACTCTCACAAACTACTGAATGACCTGAACAGAAAAAAGACACTGCTGGATCACGTACTCAGAAAGGGCATGGCAGTAAGCTATATGTGAACTCCTCCAAGGAAGATAGATGCTGGACAGAATGACTCGTTATAGTGGAGGATACATTTCACACCTTACATGGGTACAAATGGTAGAGAGTGTTTGTGTGAGAGATAGGGTGAGGTAGAGCTAGAGAAGTGATATGGAAAGAGAGGGGAAGAGAGAGTGAGACAAATCTATTGATGACTTTACTGACTGGTGAGGAAGATTTATTGATCACAAACGCACAAAGCACAACAAAAAGGCTAAGAGAATCATAACAACTCTAGATATCAACAAAAATAAAAATCACCGTGTGAATGTGTCAAATATTCTCACAATCTATAATAATGACAGCACTTTTTTTTTAACACTGTCCTAAACTAAAAAGCAAAATGTACATTCCTCTGTATGGCAAGATTATTACTTAATTATTACTTTGAACAAAAACGACAATGCCGTATCACTTAATTATTACTTTTAACAGAATAACAAAGAGGTATCACTTAATTAGCTTTTAACAGAAATGACAAAGAGGTATCACTTAATTATTACTTTTTAACAGAATAACAAAGAGGTATCACTTAATTATTACTTTTAACAGAAATGACAAAGACTTAAAATAGAAACACAAAAGAAAGAAATTAAAAACATCAATAAAACATCAAACACAGTGCTCTCAAAGATTACTAATTTGTTTTTCTTTATGATTATGACAAAGATTAAGAACAACAAAATAAACACTAACTACAACTATGTTAAGATTATCCAACATTTCAAGAAGGGGGAGTTAGAAAGGATTACTCCGTAACTATACCCAAAAAAAGTATATAGTCATTTCAGTGATACTTTTTTTTGTAACCAGCAAATCTCATGCATCTTTAAACCATATCTAAATATATTGAAGCCAACTACGCATAACTAATAGGAAACAAAGCCATGTCTTCTCTTATGTATGCAACAAGCAATTGTTCATAAGCTTCTGAAACTAACACTGCAGACTTGCTAGTAGCACTTCTTAAAAATTCTTTTGTTTTTTTCCTACATCACTCAGGACCTACCAAATCGTCCCCTGTGATCTACTTACAGCAGGGCTGTGGCGTCGGAGTCGGTAAAAAAAAAAACTCCAGACGCCAAAATTTATGCCTTATGACTAGTTAAAAAACTGAAAAGGAATTCTAAAATTTCAGGAGTCTGATAATTTTTTGGCCCACGCCACAACCCTGACTGGCACCCACAACCGACTGGTTACCAACCCCTGCCATTGAGAGGTTTAAAAAAAAACAGGGCAAGCATGAGGCGGATGCGGAAGAGACCTCAGATAAATACTGCAGATCATTCTAGGATATAACAATCAAAACCTGCCAATTGCAGGACATGCTAAACATCTTGCTTCCATGGGCTATGCTTCAAAGTCTGACAGACAATAGTAGGAGGACAAGCTTAAGCTCAAAGTACACAACAAACATCCATGCATGCCAAACAGCAAGTGAGTAATCCTCATTCTCATTCAAAATCAACAACACCCACAGAGCAAAGATGCCGAAGCAAACATATAGTATACACAAGATATATATATCAGCAATCAACTGTCATTAGAGAAATCAGATATGCTATGTGACACAACCACCACAGGATCAGTTGTTCGTCAATATACAGTGAATGCGAACAAAGAAAAATCATGACAACCATTGGTAGATAAAACTTTCTCTACAGAAAACAAACAAAAACCACAAAGTTCTAAAATGCTCATAAATAACTGTTAAAATCCCATTCAAAAGATACATAAGCTATTAAAATCCCATTCAAAAGATACATAAGCTATACAAGAAAAAAAATGTGCACTATTAAAGTTGCAGATTCTACCTTCCCTCAACCCTTAAATTCATGACACAAACTTGTTTGAATCCAAAATTCCTTCATGATTATAATGTTATTACCTGTTTCATCTAGCGAATATCTTTGACAACTCGTTGTTCCTACCATCATCTATCACAAAACAACCTCTGACAAACTACTGATTTCTGTGGCACGGTGTCACAATATTAATGCCATACCTTGATTTTCTCTCGAAGATGACAGCGGTGAAAGAAGCAATATAAGCCGGAATGAAGGACGCCGTGAGGAAAAACAAACAGCCAAGCATATTCCTGCCAACCAGAAACAAAAACAAAATAATGCAGGATGAGTATAATATAATGCAAGTAATACAAGAAGCAATAAAAGGTGGCACAAGTAGAGCAGCTGGTATGATGGTCAGTTCATGCTTTCCTCAGCCAATGACAAAGATCCAGGGAGGAGAAGCTGTTAACAAATCAAACCAAGTTATACGCATGAATACATTAAGATCATACAGGCCAGTGATACACGAACTATTCTGGCTAAGGCAAGCACACACGTCAATAAATCATGCACAGAAAAAACATATTCGGCACACTAGCATAAAAGAGGAACAGTTCAGTTTTGAAAGAAATGGTGTTCACTAGTCACGCACATTGAGGATATTACTTATTTAATGCTGGCCAAGGGAGGCTGTATTATGTGACTGATAATGAATTGGCAATAACTTCCCCAAGGGACTGGACTCTCGAGGGAGCATATAATAAATTACAAACCAAGTGGCAAGGTGAAACACACTTCTGAGACATCACTTTAAAGAGAATAGATGCCACAACAGAACAAAAGAATGATGCTCATAAAACAACTGAATTAATGTTTTTGCCCCTGCAACATACTCCCCATGCCTAGAAAGAATTAATGATACAATTTTGATAATCTAGTAATTTTTCCAGATAATAAAACATACAGAAATATTTCTTGCCACAGTTAAATGGCCAAAGTGTCTTTCTCCTCACTTCTAAACATAAATAATAATGTTACTAATTTCCTAAATCCAATCCAGATAATTTTACTACAGTGAAATACATTTGTTCATGAAATATTGGCCATTTTACTGAAGTACAGTAAGATTTTTCATTGATTATAATTATTGGCTTGAAGCATACATTTTCTTTCATTAAAAGTCGTCTTATTAATATTTTTTTAAATGATGAGCAGTAATTTATTGAACTTTTTAATGCTCCAATAACTGAAACTCAATGTGTGCTTTATGTACACAACCAGTCATGTACTAGACATTAGCAAAAGAGGTGATGAAAAAAAACTAGATGCAAAAAAAAAAATTATTCTACATAAGAATTCAGAATCCCATGAACAGTGAATTCAACATGGAAGTCACAGCCCATAGAACAATAAAATTATAATGAACACTTAAAATCTAGCAAAATCAATATATGAACTTCTCGAACAAAAAAGCATTTTTCTAAAAAATATGCTACACTTTGTACAGATGAAAAAAAAAAGTCTAAAGTTAAAAAAAAAAAACCCATAATCTATAAACAGCGTATGAATACAGAACAATAAAGAAAGTATCTCACAAGACCAGAAAATGACCAATCAAACTTCAGAAAGGCCATAAATAATGTCTCTCACAGGCAAGCTAACTTGACTGTCTTAAAACACTTAATGTGTTCACTTTTTCTTAAAAGCAGTTAATTTATAATTTAATCAAATGTTGCTTCCCATTATTCTTTTATCCTATTTTTATTGTCTTTATTAATGGATGTAATTTATTCTGTCATCAAATTATATGTTTTATGTTATCAACATCCACTTTGTTTAATGCTTGTGGAACAACTGCTAAAACTCTTGCTTAACATTTTCGACTATCTTTTTCTTTTAGCTATGCCAGTGAGGCTTTCAATGCTTTGCTTTCATTTTTACCCTCCACGGAAGTCTCTCTTAAGTAATACCTCTTTGTCATCTCTGTTAAAAGTAAGACTTAAGTGAAATGTCTTTGTTATTTCTGTTAAAAGTAATAATTAAATGATACCTATTTGTCATTTCTGTTAAAAGCTAATTAAGTGATACCTCTTTGTTCGCTTTGATCGTCCCATTCTTCTTTTCCCAGAGTATCCCAGTTGGAATGAGAGTGTCTGGTTGTTCTAGTTAGTTGTTTCATAAGGTCCAAAAACCCTTAATTTAAAGTGATGTCATTTCTTCAATCACCACTAACTTGCAATTTTATTTTTAAATGCAATTTCTTTTGTCATCAAAATTTACTCTTTATGATACCGGACATAAGGTCTATCCTTTTTTTTTTAATGAACAGATGCTACTTCTTTTGTCATCAAATATTCCTTATTATTGGACAATAAATCTGTCATCCATAGTTCACGTTAAAGGGTCTTTTATTTTTTATTAACAACTAACCCTGTTATAATGCCTGTATCATCAGCACAATTCTATATGGCAGCAAGACATGGACAACCTTATGGTAAGCAAGAAAGAAGGCTCAATACTTTCCATCTACAATGTCTACGCCACATCCTCAGTATTTCGTGGAAGGACAAAGTGACAAATGTCGAGGTGTTGTCAAAAGCTGGCCTTCAAAGCATGTATACACTGCTTAGACAGCACAGACTATGCTGGTTTGGCCATGTCCGCCGCATAACCAAAGATATTTTCTATGGACAACTGGCAGATGGCCAAAAAAAACAGCAGGGCGATGACAGCTGAGGCTCAATGATGTGTGCAAATGAGGCATGAAGGCACTGGATGTTAAATCCAGCAACCTGGGAGGATGAAACTTCCAATGACACTAAGTGGCGATGCTCCCTATGGCGCCACCTCAGATCGGGCAAAAAGCAACTCTCACAACAAGCAGAAGAGAAAAGAACATGCCGAAAGGAACACCAGGAAAAAAAAAGCAGCCGAGGGCTTTCACTATCAAGGGCACATTCATTAGTCAGTTAATACTGAAGGGGGCTACTACGAACCCTGTTACACATCACCAGCATCAACTGACATTTTTAGATAAACACTCAGATTTTATGAGTGTAGCTGTTAACAGAGAGACCTCATCTGTTCTTCTTACAGCAAGATGGAATGTGCCATTTCGAGTTACTGTATTTAGTTGTGTATTCACTGCCATTTCCCCCCCCCATTTCAATATCTCTAGTTGTCTATGTGTGCTATATCTCTTTTTAGTGTAGATAATCTTGTTGTCATTGGTAACATTTGTTGCCAGACTTGCCCAAAAGTTAAATTAACCCATCTGATGAACTATTCAGTTCACCTTGTTTCAAAGCGAACTGTACCTGAAGACGTCTGCTTACATCCAATCACAGGGAATGTGCTATATGAATTTCTACATGTGTGTAAATGATCAGCAAAATTAAAACAGAAAGAAAACTTAAAGGGTGTTACATTTTAGTAAAATATTGTTTAAACTGTTAAATATGACAGGTTTGTATTAATTTCACTTATCACTGTGCTTGTGATGTAAGCAGACACAAACTAATCAATGAGAAGAGAAAACTTGGATTTTATCTTTCAGTTTGTCTAGTTACTGAAAAGAAGGCTAGTTTAGAAAGTGCAAATAAGAAACTGAATATCTACATTCAATACTATTTTGTTTCTCAAAATCTGTTAAATATAAGTTGAGTTGAAGAAAATACGCTATATAAATACTTTGGAAAAAATACAAAACACAAAAAAAAAAAAAAAAGCAAATGATACGCAAAGAATAGTTTCAAGCAGCAACTATGACTGCATTAATAAAACTGAAATTTAAAGAATCAAGGTCGCTTATAAAACTGACCAATATGGATTAAACGGGATCCAAGTTTTACCTTCAGTCACTAGCCAGTGTTCAAACATCTGCAATGGTATCATGAACCAGGCAAAGATATAAAACATAAGAACAACAGAACTACAGTGGAATGTATTGGGAACTTTAAAAAAAAAACTGTGAAGGTTACTGTGAGGTAACCTTCTATACTGCTACCTGTACTTTTGCTCAATAAGAATAGAGACTACACATGCTGGAATGCCACAGATGTAAGCATTGTAATACAGGTAAAAACCAAATATGTGCCTGGAATAAAAGAAAATTATTAACCATGATGAGCTGATGTTTTCTTTATAACTACTGTGAAATGTTCAAACTGCCACAACAATGTGTGATTACAAAAAGATATGATGATTTTTTAAATAACAAAATGGCTCACAGCAATGTCAGACAGCTGATGACCTTTGAGCCTCCAGAGGGTCAGTAAGACTCATCTAAGGGAGTCTGAGTAAGACCATAAAAAAATGTTGATAAGTTATCAAGTCTATGTATACGGTTATTTGGTGGCTACCTTCCAGTGCCTGTAATTTCAATTATTTTATTAATATATCAGAACAACAAAAACATCAACCTAAAAGCTAGATTTTCATAAATAGATGCTTGCATAGAATAGAAGGATTGAAGTGATGAGATGAGATCACTAATGTCTAATGTAGAAATGATGACAAGAACCAGACAAGCGCCAGTGGAACAAGAGATGAGTAGATGTCACTGGAGATAAACAGGACACACAAGAACCAGACAAGCGCCAGTGGAACAAGAGATGAGTAGATGTCACTGGAGATAAACAGGACACACAAGAACCAGACAAGCGCCAGTGGAACAAGAGATGAGTAGATGTCACTGGAGATAAACAGGACACACAAGAACCAGACAAGCGCCAGTGGAACAAGAGATGAGTAGATGTCACTGGAGATAAACAGGACACACAAGAACCAGACAAGCGCCAGTGGAACAAGAGATGAGTAGATGTCACTGGAGATAAACAGGACACACACTGAGGAAACCTGTTGATAGCGTTACCGGGCAGTTCTTGTTCTGGAATCTCCAGGGTAAGAGATGGAAATATGAAAGGATGCATCCATCATGTATACAACTAGTGCGATACAGGAACCTTTTGACATTTGCTGAGGGACAATGAACACCTATGGGTTTGCCTGGAGCGCAATAAGGTCTATTCTGATCAACAATAACAGGGTAAGAGAGGTAGAGGAAGACCAGAGAACACACAGAAAAGAAATGGAGACAATGAAGAAGACATGGACAGACCTTGAGCTGATGGCACAGGACAGAAAGACTTGGCATAATGTTGTAGAAGGCCTTGAGGAGTTGAAAAGTAATGAACACTAATATATTTTTTCAGTGAAGTAACAAGTGGAAAAGGGCAGGCAGAAACAACATAACTTGTCAACAGGTCCTGCTTCCCAATGGCTGACAAACACATTTATAAAGGGACTCGACTCATGGGGAAAGTCTAACTGCACCATGATAGATAAACTCAGCCTGATGACTTATCTACAAAAGAATTGGAATGTAAAACATGCAACACAATGACAAATGTTAAAATTTGACCTTAACTCTTAAAGGCCTTTCGGACAGTATTCAGAGCCTATTTTCCCAGGTGCTCATGACAGGAGGGCCAATTTTTGGGGCCAGCATATTTGAACTTACTTGTTGTTCGTTTAGTCCCTATTTCAAATTGTATTAATCCTTATTCAGTCTCCTTACAACTATTTATAACATTACCATACTTTTAAAAAAATTGAACAAAAAAACTGACCCTTGAACTTCAACACTATATGAAAACTTAAATTAACAGAGAGAATACCACCACGTCCTTTAAGAGTTTAAGTTCTTGAAATGACTGAAAATAACAACAGGTTAAAAAAAAAAAAGATGCTGTGGAATGAATTCTTGCAAAATAAAGTATAAACTATTAACAATAATATACAAAAACTAAAAAAAGGAAAGAAGTAAATGATGACTCACAAACGTAACAGACACTGCCCCTTATATTTACAAGATTATGTTTGGGTCAGCGTTTCTCACATTTTAGGTCTCAGGACCCCTTTACACTCTTAAAAATTATTGAGGACCCCAAAGAGCTTTTGTTTATGTGGGTTATATCTATCGACATTTCCGTATTTGAAGTTAAAGTTGAGAAAATTTTTAATATTTTTTTTAGTATTTCATTTAAAAATAACAATAATAAACCAATTACATGTTAGCATAAATAACATATCTTTTTATGAAAAATAACTATATTTCCAAAACAAAAATATCAGTGTAAGGAGTGACACTGTTTTACTATTTTGCTTAATAGAAGACAGCTGGATTCTCGTATCTGCCATCAATGGTACCTATACCTTGTAGCGGTATGGCAGCTTGTGTACCCTGACAATCCCCAGAGCTATGCCAGTGGGAGTTTTACTCCTGGTAGGTTCAACCAAGCTGGACTGGTCTGCGTGGGTAGGGGTCAGACAAAAGCTGGTACTCTGGTCCTCCAGGTTGGGGGTTTTAGCACAGGGCTGACACCCCTGTCTATGTACAAAATCGCACTTGTTATGGAAATGGCAACAAATGGAAAAACTTTGATGCGGGACGGACATCTGGAGTCTCAGGCTCGTAATACTGCCAGTGGTGAAAGCTGAAAGGAAGCCATTGGCACGAAAACGGATGCCCTGACCGCAAAACACAAAACCAGAATTGGATTTTGGAACATCAGAACTATGAATGAGGCAGGAAAGCTGAGACAAATCACAGCAGAGATGAGGAACTACACATTACATATCCTGGGAATAAGCAAGAGCAGATGGACAGGGACGGGGAGAATAAAAACAGCTACAGGGGGAAACAGTACTTTATTCTGGTAGAGAGGATGGTCTGCACAATGAAGGTGTAGCCATTATCCTGAAGAATGGGATGGAAAGGTCTTTACTGGAATGGAAACCCATCAACAACAGACTGATAAGAACAAGACTGAGAGGGAGATTCACCAACACCACAATTATACAATGCTATGCACCAACAAATGACAGTGATGAAGAGATCAAGGACGAGTTCTATCAACAGGTACAAAAGGAAATGGAAACTGCACCCAGGTACGATATTATTATAGTAATGGGAGACCTTAATACGAAAGTTGGAACACACAATAATTATAACGAAAGAGTAATGGGGAGATGTTTCTGCTGTATTAACAACCTGGTCATTGGAGGAACACTTTTTCCACACAAAGAAGTACACAAGTTAACGTGTGAATCACCAAACGGATGGGACAGAAACCAGATAGATCACATAATGATCAATGGCAGATGGAGACACGCATTACAAGACATGAAAGTAAGAAGAGGCGCAGATGTGGGAAGTGATCATCACCTAGTAGTAGCAAGACTGAAGGTGAAACTCAGAGCTGCTGGACCAGTTGCAGTCAAACAGAAAAGATATAACATCACGAAACTTAAGGACCCCCTCACCAGAAAAGCTTTCGTGGTCGATGTAAAGAGACGATATCAGATTACCAAAAGTCAGGAAAGAACAGAGACCGATGATGTCGACCAGAAATTCAACACTATCTCAACAATATACAAGGAAAGCAGCAAGTCATGCTTGGGGTTCCAAGAAAGAAAGAGCCAAGACTGGATAACACCAGAAATGCTGAACACCATAGCGAAGAGAGAGGAAATGAAAAGAAAGAAAACAGAAGCTAAGTCTCCCAGGTTAAAGGCAATATATAGTGAACAGTACAGTCAGCTGGACAAGGAAGTAAAACGTCAAACCCGTGCTAACAACATGGATGACCTTGCAAGACAGGCGGAAGAGGCAGCACTGAGAAATGAACAAATATAAGTATATAAACCAATAAAACGGTATTGAATCAGTTCTACAAATTAAAGGTTCACATGAAACAAGGGTTCACATGAAACAAGGGACGTTTCGGGTTTTACCCTTCATCAGCCACAGTTACAAACAGGTGACAAGGACAAGAATTACATGAAATGAACAAAGCACAGTTTATAAAATAACTAAAACTATCAGTGGAAAACGAGGTGCAAATAACATAACGTTAGTAAGAGACAAACAAGGAAATCTCATCACGACAGCACAGGTGCAGGAAACAAGATGGGCAGAGCGCTTCAGAGAAACACTGAATAAGGAACCACTAGAGACTCAGCTGAATGTTCCTGAGGCTGAAAGAGACTTAGACATAAATACAGACATTCCACGAAAAGAAGAAATCATCACAGCTATCAAAGGGTTAAAAAAAATTAAAATTAAAATTAATTAATTAACTTTTAAAAATAAAAATTAAATTAACAAAATTAAAAAATAAATTTTTTTTTTTTTATGGAAATGCGCCTGGTCACGACAATCTAAATGCTGAGCTATTCAAGACAGACCCTGAATTAGCAGCAGAACTATTAAAACCACTATTTGCACAAGTCTGGGAAACTGAGGCAACACCAACAGAGTGGAGTAAAGGAATAATTGTCAAATTGCCCAAGAAGGGTGACCTTGCAGACTGCAACAACTGGAGAGGAATTACTCTCCTCTCAGTTCCCAGTAAAATACTAGGCAGTATAATCATCCAGAGAATTTCAAAAGCAGTTGACCATAAACTGAGGAAAGAACAAGCGGGTTTTAGAAAGAACAGAAGATGTGCAGATCATATATTCACCCTCAGGAACATTATAGAGCAGTGCTCAGAATGGCAGAGACAGCTATAAATTAACTTTGTTGATTTTCAAAAGGCTTTCGACAGTATACACAGGGACAGCCTATGGAAAATACCAAGGGCTTATGGAATTCCCAGCTGCATTGTTTCCATCATAAAAAGCCTCTATTCTAACTTTACACGCAGTGTTGGATTGAGTAATGTAACTTTCGAAGTGAAAACAGGAGTACGACAGGGATGCCCCTTATCAACAACATTATTTTTGACAGCCATAGATTGGGTGATGCGCCAGACAACAGAGGGCAGTCCAAGAGGAATTAGATGGACGTTTTCTACACTGGAAGACCTGGAATATGCAGATGACATTGCACTACTCGCGCATTCACATCAACACATCCAAGAAAAAACCGATAGACTGAATAAGTATGGCCAGCAGGTTGGCCTGAACATCAATCTGAAGAAGACAGAGGTCAGGACACTAAATGTGGGCATTCCTGAGCCAATAACAGTAAGGAACCAGCAGTTAGAACAGACAGACACATTTACTTACCTAGGATGCATAGTAACACCTGACGGCGGAACAAGCAAGGACATTAACAACAGAATGAATAAAGAGAGAACAGCCTGTGCTAGTCTCAACAACATTTGGAAGTCTTCCCAGTACAGCACAAACACCAAATTAAGACTGTATGAGAGCTGTGTAATTTCTGTGCTTCTCTATGGTGCAGAATGCTGGAGAGTAACAGAGAAGGAAATGTCGAAACTGTCCTCCTTCCACACAATCTGCCTAAGGAAAATTCTCCGAATCTTTTGGCCAAACACCATCAGCAACCAAGAACTACTTATCCAGAGTAACCAAGAGGACATGCACACCATCATAGCTGGTAGACGCTGGAGTTGGGTTGGCCACATCCTCAGAAGGGACCCTGATACCATCATAAGAACAGCTATGCTATGGACCCCTGAGGGAAAGCGAAAGATGAACCAGAGTTGGGGCACTGTACGAAGGATAGCCGCCGACTGAGCAAAGTGGAATCAATTTGTTGCTGCCCTACAAGATGCCACCAGGCATGATGGCCACTGAATGCTTTGACGGTTGGCAGTTATGGATCAGAGAAGAAGAAGGATTCTCGTATCTGCTTCTGTACACTCCTCAGAAAAAGAGTGAAAAAGGCAAATAATGTTTTAGATTGTTATGAAAATAGTTCTGATATTGCGGACCCCTAAAAGGGTCTCGTGGACACCCAAGGGCCCACAATTTGAGAACCACTAGTTCAGGTGATTTATATCTGGATAACAGTGAGTAAGAAATAAATGGCGATGTTAAAAAATACACAATAACATATCTAACAGGTAACCTATGTTGTAAAGCAAAATCAGTAATAAACCAACTGAACAATAAAGTGTGTCCGCATGAAACTTTGATCATTTAACATAAATAAAACAACTAAATAATCATCACGCTTTAACTCCTGATGGAGCATAGGCCTTCAACAAACTTATGCCAAGCCTTCCTGTCCCTTGCCATCAACTCAAGGTCTTTACAAGTCTTCTTCATTCCCCCTTCATATCTATCTCCTGCTCTCTTCTCCGTGTGTTCTTTGGTAATAACATAATGCAGCTGTGTAATGTAATCTGAGATTCTTTGTAATGTAATCTGAGATTCTTCACATGACAAGGACTTATAATCTCATGCAGACACTTTGTACACAGGAGAATTCAAGCTGCAAACAAAAGCCCTCATCTAGGACATATACTCAAACCCAGGTCATATCTTTGTAGTTCCCACAGGTAGCTTATGAAACAAAAACGGAATATGACAACTACTGTGACCCTTCATCAAGCACTTGTTCTAACTTTTGTTGCAGAGTTATTGTGTCATGCACAAATATGAAAGCTCATGTTCCAATCCAAATAATTAATGAATGACTTGTTCACCTGTATATGTACATATTTAATGGCTACGAAAATGTTTGGTTTGATAACTACTGAAAAGCTGTTTAGCTCCCACAAAAGTTTCCTAACTTCTGAGCTCCCACAAGTTTCCTAACTTCTGAGCTCCCACAAATGTTTCCTAACTTCTGAGCTCCTACAAGTTTCCTAACTTCTGAACTCCCAAAAAGTTTCCTAACTTCTCAGCTTCCACAAAAGTTTCATAACTTCTCAGCTCCCACAGAAGTTTCCTAACTTCTGAGCTCCTATAAGTTTCTTATCTTCTGAGCTCCCACACAAGTTTCCTAACCTGAGCTCCCATAAAAGTTTCCTAACTTCTCAGCTCCCACAGAAGTTTCGTAACTTCTGAGCTCCTACAAAGTTTCCTAACTTCTGTGCTCCCACAACAGTTTTCTAACTTCTGTGCTCCCACAACAGTTTCCTAACTTCTGAGCTCCTACAACAGTTTCCTAACTTCTGAGCTCCCACAACAGTTTCCTAACTTCTGGGCTCCCACAACAGTTTCCTAACTTCTGGGCTCCCACAAAAGTTTCCTAACTTCTGAGCTCCTACAACAGTTTCCTAACTTCTGAGCTCCCACAACAGTTTCCTAACTTCTGGGCTCCCACAACAGTTTCCTAACTTCTGGGCTCCCACAACAGTTTCCTAACTTCTGGGCTCCCACAACAGTTTCCTAACTTCTGAGCTCCTACAACAGTTTCCTAACTTCTGAGCTCCCACAACAGTTTCCTAACTTCTGGGCTCCCACAACAGTTTCCTAACTTCTGGGCTCCCACAACAGTTTCCTAACTTCTGAGCTCCTACAACAGTTTCCTAACTTCTGAGCTCCCACAACAGTTTCCTAACTTCTGAGCTCCCACAACAGTTTGCTAACTTCTGTGCTCCCACAACAGTTTGCTAACTTCTGAGCTCCCACAACAGTTTCCTAACTTCTGAGCTCCCACAACAGTTTGCTAACTTCTGTGCTCCCACAACAGTTTGCTAACTTCTGTGCTCCCACAACAGTTTGCTAACTTCTGAGCTCCTACAAAGTTTCCTAACTTCTGTGCTCCCACAACAGTTTTCTAACTTCTGTGCTCCCACAACAGTTTCCTAACTTCTGAGCTCCTACAACAGTTTCCTAACTTCTGAGCTCCCACAACAGTTTCCTAACTTCTGGGCTCCCACAACAGTTTCCTAACTTCTGGGCTCCCACAACAGTTTCCTAACTTCTGAGCTCCTACAACAGTTTCCTAACTTCTGAGCTCCCACAACAGTTTCCTAACTTCTGAGCTCCCACAACAGTTTGCTAACTTCTGTGCTCCCACAACAGTTTGCTAACTTCTGTGCTCCCACAACAGTTTGCTAACTTCTGTGCTCCCACAACAGTTTCCTAACTTCTGAGGTCCCACAACAGTTTCCTAACTTCTGTGCTCCCACAACAGTTTCCTAACTTCTGTGCTCCCACAACAGTTTCCTAACTTCTGAACTCCCACAAAAGTTTCCTAACTTCTGAACTCCCACATGAGTTTCCTAACGTCTGGTCGCAGAACAACAAAGAGTAGCAACGCTTATTTCATAATCTCTTCATTTTATTCTCAAAAAAATTAAATTAATAAATAAAATTAATCTACATACCTTTATGCATCAACCACCATTTTTTATTTTTTTTTAAATTAAGCATGTGAGTCAAAATTCAGCGTTTGAGAAAAAAAAATGTGTGGAAATCCTTATCATTGAATACTTTGCCAATAGAAGCTAATAATCCACTTGCTACAGTCTCTGGCCACCTGAGTCAGTTCAAATGCATTCTTCTCTCATGCCATGTTGTCAGCTTATTTAGATATATCTCACACTTTTTCTCTTTTATTACCAGATTTTCATACGTTTCTCTTCCCATGATGTCATCATCAATTATGGGAGCCGCGCTGGTGTAGTGGTTACCAAACTGCGCTGGCGACCGGGTGACCCAGGATCAAACCCGGGCGAGGACATTTGAAGATTTTTCGTCGACCGGGATTTGGACTGGATTAACTCGAGCCCTGGCGAGGACATTTGAAGATATGTCATCGACCAGGGACTGGCGGCTCCTGAGCCGACCCAGCTCTAATGGGTACCTCCGAAATTGGCGAGTATCAGCCTGAATGGCGAGGGACACCTTTCTCTGTACATGAAAAAAAAGGGATACTCACGTAAAAATCAGTCTCAGGTTAGACATACTGGCCTGAGATTTCGCCTCGAGTGATAGCGAGCGTACGCACACACAAATTTTTTTTTTTAAATCATCAATTATGACGCTGGCTGGCATTGGTGACTACTTACCTCCATTTCCCATGGCTTCTGGTATCTTGAATCAGTCTGTAATCAACATTTTTTTTCCTTTTTCAAAACCACAGTTCTTGCCTCCTTTTTCTCCTCCTTCCATTTTTTGCAACCAACACAAACTTTTATTTTCTTCATTTATCTCTGTCACTGACCACCCTTCCTCATTCATACCTTCCAAATTTCTTCAGATAAATTGCCATATTCCCTCAACCACTTTCTTAGTGGCTCATCTGTAACAGATATTCCATATTAGACTCTGCTAGAATTCAGTCACCCTAGTTATAGACACATAAGTTTATCTGTTTTCAAATTCCTTTCTTCATCCCATAACTAAGGAGGTTATAAGGGAACCAGGAGCCAATACATACTTTGCTATTTGTTTCCAAATTTGCTTGTCTTGTGCTAGTAAATGTATAGCTATAAAAGTCTCTGCTATCCAGTCTTAAAAACTGTATAACCTGTGAGTCCTTAGTCAACTTGTTATGGCACTTCCTTGGACAAGTCTAAGGATAGATTTGGACAACCTCTTAACACACAGCCATAAATAAAGATTTAAACAACCTACTTGCTCTTAACACACGGCCATATCAAAAGATTTGGACAACCTACTTGCTCTTAACACACGGCCATACCAAAAGATTTAAACAACCTACTTGCTCTTAACACACGGCCATACCAAAAAGATTTAAACAACCTACTTGCTCTTAACACACGGCCATACCAAAAGATTTAGACAACCTACTTGCTCTTAACACATGGTCATACCAAAAAATTTAGACAACCTACTTGCTCTTAACACATGGCCAAACCAAAAAATGTAGACAACCTACCTTCTCTTAACACAAGGCCATATCACTTACATTTACCTGATTTTAGGATTGTTACTAAGTCTTTATATGATCCTACCCACTGCCTGATGATGTTTCACAAAAATGTTCATTGTAATGTGCTCAATGTATGATATTCTAGAAACCTTTAAGAAGCATCTTGTTTCCTTGTGTGTATTTGCCATTCTAATCCAGCATTTCATATCCATGGTTCACAAGCATACAAAAATGAAGAGTTTACAATGTCTGCAATAATCTGATTAGGTTATAAAAGTTATGAAGAAGACGCTAACGATAAAAGTGACACACACTGAGGAAATGTGCTGACTGTGTTACAAGGCAGTCTTTGTTCAGGAACCCCAATAGTAAGACAGGCAGAAAGAGACCAAAAAAAAAAAAAACATGGTGAATAGAACTGGAGTTAGAAATGAAAATGAACAGGATAACATGGAAAGACTTTGAGGTGACGGCACGCAACAGGAGGGCTTGGAATGCATTTGTTGAAGGTGTAAGCTTCTGGGGCAGCTCAAAGGTAATGATAATAAGTGTTACACTTTTGTACTTCCTGAATTAGGTTCTTGCATCGACGTTGTCAAACAACAATTTTTTTTTTTAACCCACACAATATTAAAAAAGCCCTATAAAATAGAAATGTTCACATACCTCCACATACAAAACATGGATATAAAGAGTGTGCCATTGATGGTAAGGAAAAGCGAAGAACGAATGGTCTCTGGAACAAACTTCTTGATGTAGTACTTTAGTCCCCGTTTTCTAAGAATGCCTGCCACCTAAAAAGTGGTAATAAAAACAAAGAAACAAATTAACAAATATTTACACAAAAATGTGTCTATAATTGTGCATGTTTCTTCTTTCTACAACATATTTTACTTGTAGGCTTATTTGTAATATTTCATGTATCATAGGTCTCAACAAGTTATTGATGATCAGAATCCACATCATTGCACTCTGGGTAAACAAATAGGTGCTCAGTCTCCCTCAGCAAATGTCAAACGGTGTGATTACTAATTGTTCCTGCAGCTTGATGGTTGTATACACGATGAATGCATCCTCTTATAGGTACATCCCTGCTATTTTTATGTTTGATGCCACATTCCAGTAGCCTTAGCCTTGTAGCTTCCCCGACCGCAGTGTTGTTCTCTAACAGCCGATCATCAATTGTTCTTACTATCTCTCCCTTATCCATATCCAGTGTTCCCGATATGGATGCTCTCGCAGCTAGTCTGTCAGCACTCATTACAGCATACCCCTGCACGACCAGGACAGTAGATCCAAACCAATTCCCGAAGACTCGAGGCATCTACGGATGTTTTCCATGACTAATAATTATGCACGCTATATTTGATATGCCAGCTATATTTGATATGCCATCGTGCAACATAAAGTGAGTTGTTTTTTCTTTTTTCATAATTACCCAGCTTCATGTGAATCATGTTATAAAAAAACAACAAACAAACAAAGTGCTTTACTGTTCATCATTAGGCAATGTCAGAGGTTCCCAACCTTTATTGGTCCTTGTGCCCCATTGGCTTTAATTAAACCTCCCTGTATCCTTATTCAATGTGAGAAGACATACTTCTAGAGTTTACCATGCATATGCACATAAGAAAATAAACAGATTCATTAATTTTTCATACATAAAATGTCATTCTGTACATGACAACACTTGTTAGGATAATAAAGTTATTATATGTTGGTTATCATAGCACAGTAACATATATTAATGAAATCCTTGATGTTGTTTCTTGTTTCCCCAACAGATTTATTCTTGGTACAGTTTTTGAAAGAGATACCTGCATAAAACGTTCAGCCTCCAGGTTTTTCCTGATTTGGATTTGAGCGAGAGCAGGGCTCACCATTGGTTCTTTAATGCACAATATTTGTCATTGACATTATTACTTTTGGAATATTTCCAATAGGATAGTATAGTTATTTATCAGATATTCCTCACACCTCCTTGACAAGCTTCCTGTCCACTCTGGGCGTATGTATACCCCAGGTTGGGAACACCTTCCTGTGTTATGTGAAATAAGCTTACACAATATGCAGTGAGTTTCATAATCATACCATGTCAAGAGGTTTATGCATGAAGTGGATTTTACACAACATAGCGTGAATTTATTAAATGTTTGCGTTCGCTCTCAGCCATATCTCTCTCTTACAATCCAGCCATTAGTTTTGAACGGTAAGTAATTGTGTCGTAGTTTACAGCTAGGCTGCAATATCTGCTCCTTTCAGCTAGACACATCCAATTTCAGCAAGCAATTTTTACGGGTTTGCTTCCCTCCCACTTATATGTATGCTATACCTCGTGTCCATCCAATACTGCAGTGAGGTGGCTGCACTAGTCAGTGTCATCTGCCCCAGATCTGGGAAGCTCCGTTTACAGGAACACCCCACACAGCCAATTGAGGCATTGTTCGCAATTCAAAAAATGTATTAAATAACCATGCTAGTTTAAATAAGCCTTTTCCTCCTCCCCATAATCATCCAATATAAAATACTCAGCTTCATACTCATTTGATTTACATCTTTCTCCCCCTTATTTTACTTGCTTACTTACTGTAATTAAGTCCCTCTTCTACCATGAGGTGTAGAGATCTGGAAGAGAGAGCACCATACTATCCTATCAGCTGTCTTCCTTCTGGCTTGGTTCCAATCTAGTCCTCAGTCCTTCAGAGACTGCCTAATTTTGTCCTCCCAGCGGACTCTGGGTCATCCTGGAGGTCTGGATCCCTGGCCCTTAGTTGCTCATACCTGTCGTGGTAGCTGATCTTCTTCCATTCTGCAGACATGGCCAAACCATCGTAGTTGGGACTGTTCTACTTGAGTCTACAGTGGGTGCGTTTTGAGGCCTCGCCTTTGTCATGTGGCTAACCCGAAGATTAACCAGGGAGTTTGTTTAAGAGTTACTGATGGCTCTGAAGTGTTTCACAACCAGGTAGAGATTGACTGCAGAGACAGAGGAAGGCGAATTTGGGGAAATTGGGATAAGTTCCCAGAATGTAGACCCAGTGATTCGGTTTCCCCATGACATTATCGTCTCTACCAAGCTATCTCCCCTCTCCTATAACTAACGAGCCCCCAACCCCTCTCCTCACTTTGAGTGAACAGAAGAGTACAAAAATAGAACTTCACGTCTCTCATACACTTTCTTTCCGTTGCTACTGAGACAATAATGCGTTTGTAGCGAACACACTAATACAACATTTATTGAATTAAGAAAAATTACTATAAGCAGAACAACAACCAAAAAAAAACCATGGATATGCTTTGACAATTAAATATAAGTTGTACCTGGAAGTGAATGGTGATATGCATAAATATACTCAATGTGAACTTAATCCTACACTATGTTGTAATCAAATGATGATGGTGATAAATGTAATCTAATGCTAATGACTACGGATGTCCCCACTTAGTTGACTTGCTCCGGTTTGCATACACTAGGTATCACTGAAATTATAATAGCGCGATCTGTTCAGAACAGCCCTTATTGTTGACAATGAAACTGGCTATTCTCTTGGCCCCATACAATGCTGGTCGAGGCAAAGAAAGGCTTTGTTGTTGTGTTGGGCTCCTTGTGTTGAAATGAATATCTAAGCGACAGAATCTTCGTGTTGTGGTCAGCTTGCTGTGATGATGTGTTTTGAGAGCAGCGATATATAGATCTATTGGCGTGGGTGGTTATTTGTAGAATAGCTCCGTTACATTGGGTAACTTCTGATCTCAACCCCCGTTTGCCCTCCCTGTTTGGGTGTGTAGATATTGCTATAACCGTAGGTACTCTGTACTATGCGACAGCCATTCCGTGCTGCTTTAAGTAGAGCTTTACCGGCTATAGGTGTCTGCAGTAGCGGAAGACGAGCCGTAGCAGAACATCTAATTGGCGCTACTCATTAGCTCCCCGCAAAATGCCAGCATGGGTAATAGACAACGGACAGGTGAAGGTATCTTAAAGCTTCCCGATCTTGTTGTCTTTACCACTGGGATGAATAAAATAATGAAGGCCTCATAAGTACCCAGATAACGTATCCTATGAATGTGGTGTCTGTGCGTTTTAATGTCTGTTGTAGCCTGTGTGTCATTCATAACCCTCCACTCCCAAAGGAGCATAGGCCTTCAACAAACACATGCCAAGTCCTCCTGTCACGTGCCATCATCTCAAGTTCTCTCCACGTTCTCCTCATCATTTTCACCTCTGTCTCCAGCCACCCCCTCTCCACGCGCCCCCTGGTCCACCGCTGCCTCTCCCGCCCCGTAACGCCATAATAAGGTTTCCTCAGCGCGTGTCCTATCCATCGCCATCGCCCTCCTCTCATCTCTCGTTCCACCGGCACTTGTCCAGCCCCTGTCATCAGTTCCACGCCGGCAACCCTGTCATACCATTTTAATCCCTCTATTCTACGCAAGCACCCACCTATGAAAGTCTGTAGCTTTTTGGCCGCCGTCCCTGTTGTTCTCCATGTCTCAGAGCCACACAACAGGACTGACTTGACATTTGAGCCGAAGATTCCCATTTTCGCGTTGGATCCAATTTCTCTCGATCTCCATATATTTCCCAATGCAATGAAAGCTCCTCTTGCCCTTTGTAGTCTTATTTTGATATCGCTGTCTGTCCCTCCAACTTTGTCTATATTACTACCAAGGTATGTGTACCCTTCCAAGATGGAGGTGAAATTCTTTTCTCACCTTATACGCCGAAAGAAAAACACCAGGAATGTGTATATTTCGATGGATTGTACCATGTTATGTTAAATTATAGAATAACAGATACATCAGAGTATCTAGTGGTGTAGATATTTTCCTATAACTGACCTCGAAACCCTCGAATCGGTCGGTTGGATAGGAGGGTTGATCAGAGTTAACAAGTCACTATCGTAAAACAAGCGATTGTTACCGAAACAGAACCAGGCTCGACAGTAAACATGACTCATTCTAATATCTTGGGGGCTAAGGAGATTTTCAAAATTGGATACTGGAATGTAAGAACTATGTATCAAGATGGAAAATTGGAAGAAGTAATTAAAGAAATGGATAATTATAAGTTGGACATATTGGGTGTCAGCGAGTGTAGATGGACGGGGAAGGGCATAAAATATTTTTCAGAAGAAAAAAAAGCAAATTATATACTCTGGTAGTAATGATAATCGTCACACAGAGGGAGTAGCCATCTTAATGACACAGAAAGCAGCAGCATCGCTTATCAGCTGGGTACCTATTAATGAGAGGCTAATATTAGCTAGATTTCAGACAAGATTTTTCAAGCTCTCAATTGTACAATGTTATGCACCAACTAACGACGCTCTTGATACCACAAAAGATGACTTCTATGAAGCACTTCTAAGTACCATCAACACAATACCCAAGCATGACATAATAGCAGTCATGGGCGATTTTAACGCCAAAGTAGGTGACAACAACGATGGAGTACAAAGATACCTCGGTACTCATGGCATAGGCTGTATGAATCAAAATGGCGAAAGACTTCTAGAACTTTGTGAAATATCAAACCTCGTTGTGGCAGACACCATCTTTCCACATAAGAATATCCACAAGATAACATGGAATTCACCTGATGGCAGAACTAAGAACCAGATAGATCACTTCTGCATAAGCGCAAAATTTCGCTCATCAGTTCAAGACGTCAGAGCATACAGAGGTGCAGAGATCGGAAGCGATCATAACCTCTGCATAGCTAAACTGAGAATTAAACTGAAGAAGTTATACCAACCGAATAACTTACTTACTTACTTAGTCGTTCCCCTTCTACCGTGAGGTGTAGAGGTTTGGAAGAGAGAGCGCCAGACTATCATATCGGCTGTCTTCCTCCTGGCCTGGTTCCATTCTAGTCCTCGATCCTTCAAAGATTGTCTAATGTTGTCCTCCCAGCGGACTCTGGGTCGTCCTCGGGGTCTGGATCCTTGGCTCTTTGTTTCCCATGCTTGTCGTGGTATCCGATCTTCTCCCATTCTGCAGACATGGCCAAACCATCTTAATTGGGACTGTTCTACTTGGGTCTGCAGGGGGTAGGATTTAAGGCCTTGACGTATCGTCTGGTTGCGTACCATGTCTCTTCTTGTTACTTCAACCACCTTCCTCAGATACCTCATTTCTGAGGTTTGGATCTGGCTTTTATGGGTCGTAGTCATTGCCCATGACTCGCATCCGTATGTCAAGACTGGGACATAGGTGGAGCGGTATACAGCCATCTTCGGTTTCTTACCAACCTCTCTCTTGCTGAGGAATCCTCGATTTATGGCCTGAAAAAGTCTCCCAGCTGCTGCTTTTCGAGTGGCCAACTCTTCTTTGATGCCTCCCTTTCGATCTATAATAGCTCCGAGGTATTTAAAGTGGTCGACCTGCTCCAGGACCTGTTCTCCCAGCTTAATCTGATGTTTTCTTTCTTCTCGTGATATCACCATGGATTTTGTTTTAGAGCTGCTTATGACCATCCCTCTCTTCTCCAACTCTTCCTTCCAGACTTGCAGGTTGGATTGGAGATGTGCCTCTGATTTAGCAATCAGGGCAACATCATCAGCAAATGCCAGCTCCGAAATATAGACCTGTCTCATCTTCCAGTACCCCACTGAATACTTTCTTGTTCTCTCCTTACATGCCTTGATGACATCGTCCATAAGGAGTATGAAGAGGTAAGGTGATAGGATATCACCTTGTCTTACACCAGTGGTGGTCCTGAACTCTTCCGACTTATGGTTTGCTGTCCTCACATAATTTCTGCAAGACTTGTAGAAGCTCTGTATAGCATGAATCAGAGGTGCTGGAATATTCTTCCTTGCCAAACAGTCCCAAAGTTTGCTCCAGGGGACCCTGTCAAACGCCTTTTCCAGATCTATGAAACAAAGATGCATCTCACTCTTATACTCAAGGGCCTTTTCACTCAGCTGTCTGAGTGTGAAGATTAGGTCTTGAGTACTTCGGTTTGCTCGGAATCCGCACTGGACCTCATCCAATTGTGGCTCAGCTAGGCGTCGGAGTCTCTGCTCTAGGATTCTAGAGTAGATTTTACCAGGGACACTGAGAAGGGATATGCCTCTATGGTTTCCACACTGTCGATTGTCACCCTTTTTGTAAATTGGTGTTATGATGGCAATCTCCCAATCCTTTGGTATGGTCTTGTTGTACCACGCTGCCTGTAAAACCCTTAAGAGTAATAGGTCGCCTGATGCTCCCATGAACTTAACCATTTCTGGTGTTATACCATCATGCCCTGCTGCTTTGCCCATCTTGATTTTCTCCAGTGCTGCCTTCAGTTCTTCCATCTTTATGTCATCTTCACCATCATTGGTTTTCTCTTCTGTGCTAGTGTTTATCATTTCTGATGCTTCACCATGCTCACCATCCAGGAGTTCTGAGAAATATTCTTTCCATCTTCCCATTACTTCCTTCGGGGCAGTAAGCAATTTGCCTTGCTTGTCCTTTATAAATTTGAGAGGGCATTGTTTTTCCTTCCTCGTGTTCTTTAGGGTCTTATAGAACAATTTCTGGTTTTCTTGTGCATCTTTTTCTAGCTTTTCTCCAAATTCTTCCCAGGACTTCTGTTTTGCTGCTAGCACTTTGTTCTTTGCTTCTGTTCTGAGTGTCACATATTCTCTATATTTTTCCATTTGTCCTGTTGTGTTTTTAGCTCCTAAGTATTGTTTCCATGCCATTTTCTTCTCTCTTATTTTCTCTTTGACTTCCTCTGTCCACCAAGGTGTCCTCTTTCTCTTGTTCCCAAGTCGGACTTCACCGCATGCTTCTGCAGCAGCTGTCTTTATGATATCCTTGAATTTAATCCAAAAGGTTTCCACCAACCGAATAAAAATAGAAGAATAGATGTACACAGACTGCAATCAAATGATATAAAGGAGGAATATAATATCAAAATGAACAACTATTTCGATGCTTTAGGCAAAATTGACAACGATATCACCACCAAGACAATCGATACTAAATGGGAACAACTGAGAACAGCAATGACAGAAGCAGCTGTAGCGACCACCGGATACCTAGTACATAAAAAGAAAAAATGGATGAGAGAAGATACTTGGGATAAAATACAAGAAAGGAAAACAGCAAAACTTAAACTACTAGCGGCAAGTACACATAATGCAGTTGAATCTTGCAAACTAACTTATAACTTGTTAAATAAAGAAGTGAAGACAAAAACTCGAAGAGATAAAAGACATTTCATCAATGAACTGGCCGTAGAAGCTGAAAATGCTGTAAGAACTGGTAATAGTAGGTGCCTTTATCAAAGTACAAAACAACTATGTCACCAGCCTACTGCTATGGAAACACCTGTTAAAGGTAAATTAGGGAATTCAATACCAACAGAAAAAGAACAAATGAAGAGATGGGCTGAGCACTTCATGGAGGTGCTAAACAGACCACCACCAACAATAACACCTGATTTTAATAATGAAACACCCACAACCACCTTGCCAATAACTTGCGATGAATTCACGCTGGACGGGATCAAACAAGCTGTTAAAAGATCAAAAAATTTTAAAGCTGCTGGAGTTGACGAAATTTCAGGGGAAATGATTAAAGCAGTTAATGACAACAACCTCTTGAGAATTTTAGATATTATAAATGAAGTATGGAGAGAAGAACAACCACCACAACAATGGAAAGACAGTATTATTGTAAAGTTACCGAAGAAAGGTGATCTATCAGACTGTAATAACTGGCGTGGTATATCTCTATTATCAGTACCTGGAAAATTATTATGTTGCATGATGTTAGAAAGACTTAAATTGCATGCTGACGAAAAGATCAGAGAAGAACAAGCGGGTTTCAGGCCGAAACGATCATGTATTGATCAAATATTCACGCTAAGAACAATTATAGAAGAATCAATGGAAATGCAATCGCCACTTATTATCACCTTCGTCGATTTTCAAAAAGCCTTTGATAGTCTACACCGCCCATCATTGTGGAAGATACTTACAATCTATGGTTTTCCAACAAAATATGTGAATATAATCAAAGCGCTATATGACAATGCAAGATGTTGTGTTAGAACAAATAGGGAATACAGAATGGTTTACAGTAGAAACAGGGGTGAAACAAGGCTGTATTATGTCACCACTACTTTTTGGAATAGCTATTGATTGGGTTATGAGAAACTATACCCACAATGAACAATTAGGTATAAAATGGACAAATGGAAAATTCCTGGGGGACCTGGATTTCGCAGATGATTTAGCATTCTTAAGTTCAACACCCAGACAATCCCAAGAAGCAGTAAATAATTTGTGTCATCTCTCGGTTAAAATAGGTCTCCAAATAAATGCCTCTAAAACTAAAGCTATGAACTTTTCTAATGAGACCTTTGATATCATCTTGAACGGGGAAAAACTACAGAAAGTTGAAAATTTCAATTATTTAGGCAGTAAAATGACTCAGGATGGTGACACAACAAGAGAAATCCATACTAGAATTGCTTTGGCAGCTAGCGCCTTCAATAGATTATCTAACATTTGGAAATTACGATCATTGAATATACATACCAAGCTTCGTCTGTTTAATTCAAATGTTATCTCAGTGTTAGCATACGGCTGTGAGAGTTGGAAAATAACAAAATCATTGGAGAACAAGCTGATTACATTCGAGAACAAATGTCTTAGAAAACTCATGAACATCAGTTGGAAAGAATTCAAGACTAATCGACAAATAAGAGAAGACTCTAGGCAGAAATATGTCTCCGACTATATAAGGAAAAGACGATGGTCATATATCGGTCATGTCCTACGAATGCAAAACAACAGAATACCACTACAGGCGCTCACTTGGGTTCCTGAGGGTAAGAGGAAAAAAGGAAGACCAAAAGAAACACTCAGAAGAACAATAATAAGAGAAGGAAGAACGTTGGGCCTAAATAATGTGCAAGAGCTAAGAAGAGTGGCGTCACAACGAACAACCTGGAGAGCACTGGTTTCTGCCTTATGCGCCGTGTTTGGTTCTTAAAGAATTTATTATTATTATTATTATGTGTATGATTCTACATCTTGTATTGGTGTTTCTTCAAGTTCAACCCTGTTATCATTACCTGCATTTATTCTCATTACTTTTGTCTTTTCCCTGTGTATTTTCAGACCCAATTGCTGCGACCTCCCATCAAGTGCTTTCAATCTGTCCTGCATCTGACTACGGCCACGGGACAGAAGAGCCAAGTCACCAGCAAAATCCAGATCATCCAACCGCTTAGTCAGAATCCACTGGATTCCATTTCTGTCGCGTGCCGTCGACGATCTCACAACCCAGTCTATTGCCAGCAAGAAAAGAAATGGAGTCATCCCTGTCGCACCCCTGTTCTTATCCCAAACGGTTCCGCAAGCTGTCCCCCGTGAAGAACCCCGCATGTCATGTCTTCACATGTTTTCTTTATTAAATTAATGATCTTCAGGAGAACTCCACAACGCCTCATCAATCTCCAAAGTGACCCTCTGTCCACACTGCCAAATGCCCTCTCGTAGTCCCCAAATCCGATGCCCAGTGGTGAACTCTATTCCAGACCCTGTTCAACCACTACTCCCAAAGCGGCCATCTGATCTGCACATGATCTGTCCCGTCAAAAACCTGCCTGCCCATCTCGCAGCCTCCTGTCCATGGACTCTCCCAATCTCCCAAGGATAATCCTGTTCAATACCTTTCCTGGCACCGATAGTAACACCATTCCTCTATAATTTGTGCACTCCTGTAAACTTCCCTTCCCAGGCAACCCAACCAGATATCCCTCCCTCCACTCCGCCGGCATCCCCCCCTCCTCCCAGACCCCACCAAGTAATTTATATAACATCTCTGCAGCCGCGTCGACATCTGCTTTTATGGCCTCCGCTGGAATGCCATCAGGTCCAGCCGCCCCTCCATCCCCTAGAAGCTCCACGGCTTTCTTCATTTCTTCCCTCGCCGGTCTTTCACCGTCAACCTGTAGCTCCTCTTCCGCTGGCTGGATGTCCGGGGGGTTTTGTGGAGCTGGTCTATTGAGAAGGTCACCAAAATATTCTGTCCACCTCTTCATTTGCTCCTGTATATTGCTGAGCAGTTTCCCATTCTTGTCTTTTATGAGGCAACTTGTTTGCTTGTATTTCCCTGTTAGCTTCTTTGTGTTGCTATACAGTTCTCTCATATTTCCTTTGGCTGCAGCATCTTCTGCCTCCCTTACCAACTCCTCAATATACTTCCTCTTGTCTCTTTTGATACTTCTTTTTACTTCTTTGTTTGCTTCTGTGTACACTTCTTGAGCCTTGGCTTTGGAACTTCTGGTTTTGCTTGTGTTTAAATCTGCTTTCTTGTTTTTCTGTCTTTTACCTTATTGATGCTTTCTGTTGTTATCCATGCTTTTTGTTGTCTTTCCCTTTTCCCCAGTATTTCTTCACATGTCTCATTCCATACAGTTTTGACCTGCTGCCAATAGTCTTCTGTATTCTCTACATCTTCCAGCTGTTGGAGCACTTAGAATTTGTTGGATACTGTGACATCAAATTTGTCTCTTGATTTCTTAGATATCCTACATTAAATTGTTGTCTATAATTTTGCATTGTTGCATATCTCTTGAGTTTCATTTTTACTTTGGCTATCAGAAGGTGGTGATCTGATGCCACATCTGCTCCTCTATATACCTTTACATCCTGCAATGATGATCTAAACTTCTTCTTTATGCATATATGATCAATCTGATTTTCTGTTCTATGGTCTGGTGATATCCATGTTGCCTTGTGTATTCTCTTATGTGGAAACATGCTTCCTCCTATAGCCAGTTGATTTGAAGCACAGAAGTTTGAGAATAGTTCCCCATTTTCATTCATTATTCCTAGCCCATGTTTTCCCATGACAATCCGGTATTGACTGTACCTATCTTTGCATTCATGTCACCCATCAAAATTGTGATGTCTCTTCTTTTTACTTTATCCATAATTTCCTGTAGTCTAGTATAAAATGCATCTTTCACCGACTCTTCTTTGTCATTAGTTGGTGCATAACATTGGATGACATTTACATGTATTTTCTTTTTAGCTGTTTTAAAAGTGGCTGTTATTATTCTGGGTCCAACAGCTTCCCATTCAATGAGTGCTTTCTGTGCTTCTTTAGATAACATAAGAGCTACCCCTTCACTGTGGTGTGAACTTTCGTCTTCATGTCCTGAGGACAGCACCAATTCACCTGTGATGAGTTTCTTCCTGTCTACCCCCTTCCACTTTGTTTCACACATTCCCAGAACCTCGATTTTATATTCCCTCATTTCTGCTGCTACTTGTGCCACTTTCCCTTGTTCGTTTAATGTCCGAACATTCCAGGTGCCAAATCTGGAAGTTCTCCTAGAAGAAAGAAGGTTAGTCAGCAACACAGACTCCTTTCGGCTTTCTCTGTGTTGCATCATACGCCTCCCTGCGAGAGGACCTTCTCCTGTCTTGGATGGCTGTGTTTTATTTTCCTTATTTGACTTGTCCATATTTGTTGAAGTTTTTTGTAGCCTGTGTGTGCAATCTTATAAATATAATCAATCTCTTCGCTGTGTTTATTGCAAAATTTATATGGTAGTGTAAAAAGTACTGGTATGAGAAAGTGACTGGTATTTACAGTGTTTCTAGTTATGTAAAATATATAGTTCACTGAAACTAGAATGGATGTATGTGTAGTGAATTTCTAAATACAATATCTAAATTAATATATAACAATATCGGGCATAAAGGAAAAGATAAGAAAGTATAAAAGAATTTTTTTGCTAGAACTGTTGGTATCGCCTACGCCTTTAGATTATTTGCTAACGAATAGCCGAACAAAACGGTACCCAAATTTTTCAAATTCGTCCTTGACATAATCACTTTTCCTAGTTCTAAGAAATATGTGCTTAAAATGCATTGTGAAACGAGGAGGGGCAAGGCTCGATAACACGCAAAGCACGTCTCAATTGGTTCTAAGTCTACAACCAACTTGCACGCTTTGCCTTAGGGGTTTCCCCAAAATACGAGGAAAAAGTTAGAACATGCAGACAACTCGTGTCACAAAAACAACCTTAGCTCTTATTTCAAAAGACGTAATTATCACGTAAATAGAGAAGACAGCACATGGAAAAGAATTGAACGTGTAGTAGACAAAAAATAAAAACACTAACATAGAAAAAAAAAAACTCTGTACTTCTGAACCAAGCCAACTAGTATATTCGTGTACCTTAGGACTTGCTGACAAAGAATATGGTAATAGTTACGCAAATAGTCCATTAATTAACTAATTATAGCCATAATACTATAGTGGACCCGACCAGACTGTCAAGTAAAGATCATGCCTGTTTATAATTTTTTATGGCATGTTTTGAAAAAACGACTTTGGGTAAATGAGGTTAAAAGGTACGGGATACCTGATTGGTTGGATTTTAAAGGAAGGCGAAGTATGATTGGTTGACCTAAAACTAAAAATATATTTGCCTTGGCATATTGGGAGTTGTTATTTGAAACGATAGATTCAAAAATCAATGTAAACATGGTCCCATTGGACAAAGCCGTAGATACTGGTACGAAACGGGAACTGTTCACTGCCATTTCAAATAAATTTTGTGTACAGCAAGATCGATGAGAGCAGGCGGAGAATTTTCTAACATAGGAAAAGCCTGGACATAGGGCAGATCAAAAATGTGCCATATTGCCTAGTCATCGTTTAACTTGTGTTATTTCCTTGCATTTGTGGTAAGATTGATTTTCTTAACATTTTATTTAAAATAAAATTTGAAATACTAACATACGACTGTAAGTAAGTGAGTCTATGGCAGACTCAAAACAGAGTCTAGAGATTGATCCAGCATATGAAAGACTATCAGAGGGGTGTAGACCAACTAAATTATATAGGATTATCATCAGGAGCATAATACCTATCCTATTGTATGGACAACAGATTATTGCTGGAATTGCAGAGGCGTTGTAACTATTAGGGGAGAGGAATACTGGTATACCTGGTCACATCAAAAGAAACTGGTGAAAGGGATTGTCGGAAAGAGCTGATCTTGCATGTTTGTTTGTAATGTGCCTGTACTGGTTGTTGAATAGTAGTGTAGGCTGTTGATTACGAAGGAGGCATATCCTTCTAATTTCAGAGGGTTTTGGTTGCTGTCAATAACTGGTGCCAGACTACAGTGGGCCGATATAGTCATGCCACAGTCTTGCCTTTTTCGGAGACAACAGTAAACCACCATCATTCTTGAAGAAGTGGGAGCTGAAGGTTGTCGTTCAGCGAAGTGCAGGAAGATTCCTACCTCATATTACCAAGTTAGGTGCATGTTTCGGCACCTGATCACTCAACAAACATTATATTAAAATAAGAGACTGAGAATAGTGATATAAACATTCCATCAGTGTCCATAAAAACTTACAAACAACATGCAGAGATGATGATAGTAAACAATCAACCAGTGTATACTAGAAGTCACCTCAGTTAAACAATACAACTACACCCTTATATAATAATATGTGTATTATGGTCAGAAGATCCATTATGTAAATTGATTGATGTAATTAATTTCTATGATTTCACTTTGATTGTCAGTCCTGATTCCAAATAAATCAGATTCAGGACAATAAATTGAAAAACCTTAACTTTCAACCACTGACTTACTAAAGATAGTCTTTTAAGGGGAGGTTAAACCCCCAAAATGAAAAACACAGAATTATAAGTTAATATCTATATCTGGTCATTTATACAAGCAAAATGACTGAAAAAAAATACAAAACATTGAGGTATATACTAAAAACTTGCAATCTATGGCGGAAAAACAGTGAAAAAAAGGCAAATTTTAGCTTTTTTGGGTATTTTGTTGCCCAAGATATCTCAAATGTGAGTACAACTTGAGTTATGAAATTTGGCTGTTTCATTTGTTAATATATGATAATGATTGTATACTAAAATAATTTTGATTGGTTTGATATCTGAGTTTTTTTGGATTTTAACATACCAATCGAAAAAAAGTTGAAATTTTTAAGGGGGGTATCTTAGCTATTTCTCAACAGTTTTGTAGTTTGTTAACATATATCCTTTATTTTAGTTTATTTTAATGAGCACTATGTGTACAGCATGTGGCCCAAAATTTACTGCTGTATCACTAATAGTTTTTGAAAAATCATGGGCAACGTGCCCACATTTGTGTGAAAAATGAGGTTTTGAGAAAATTAAGAAAAAAGGGAGGAATTACACTTTTACACAAAATTTACTCACCTCAGTATCCCCCTGCTATGTAGGAATCATCTCTAGTATTTTCCTTTATTGATTCCATGTTCTGTGTCATACTTTGCAGTTTACTTTTCATTAAATTCTTCATTTCAGCAGACTGTATGCGCTTTTCGTCAGTTTCCGAAAAAATACATCCTTTCTCCGGTAGACATGTACTATGTGGGGGGAAGCGATTGCTCTACCCTCAGCAGACTCAGTACATGTAGGAGAGGCTTTGCTCTCAATATTCACAAGATTAGGATACCCTTATCAGATATTAACTGACAATGGTTCACAGTTCAGAGGGAAACTGATGGAGGAAGTTTTTAGGATTTTTCAAAATATTCTTGTCCGCACATTTTATCATCCACAATTGATTGGACAAGTGGAAAGATATAACGGGACTCTACTTACAAATATATGTAAGCTCGCACAGGAGAAACCAGAATCCTGTGATTCGTTCTTACCTGCAGCTTTATTTGCGTATAAGGAGGTACCCTACCACTCTACTGGAATACCTCCAGCCACGTTATTATTTCGATGACCCATGGTTAATAAAAATTAGCCAGTCAAAATTATTTTTACACATGAAACTATGTTTGAAAAACTTGAATTCTGTTTGCTTCAGGGAAATGAATATGGTACCGAAAATTAAAATCCATGCATTAGAAGCAATATAGCAAACAAATATACTGCTGGAGTTGACGAAATTTCAGGGGAAATGATTAAAGCAGTTAATGACAACAACCTCTTGAGAATTTTAGATATTATAAATGAAGTATGGAGAGAAGAACAACCACCACAACAATGGAAAGACAGTATTATTGTAAAGTTACCGAAGAAAGGTGATCTATCAGACTGTAATAACTGGCGTGGTATATCTCTATTATCAGTACCTGGAAAATTATTATGTTGCATGATGTTAGAAAGACTTAAATTGCATGCTGACGAAAAGATCAGAGAAGAACAAGCGGGTTTCAGGCCGAAACGATCATGTATTGATCAAATATTCACACTAAGAACAATTATAGAAGAATCAGTGGAAAGGCAATCGCCACTTATTATCACCTTCGTCGATTTTCAAAAAGCCTTTGATAGTCTACACCGCCCATCATTGTGGAAGATACTTACAATCTATGGTTTTCCAACAAAATATGTGAATATAATCAAAGCGCTATATGACAATGCAAGATGTTGTGTTAGAACAAATAAAGGGAATACAGAATGGTTTACAGTAGAAACAGGGGTGAAACAAGGCTGTATTATGTCACCACTACTTTTTGGAATAGCTATTGATTGGGTTATGAGAAACTATACCCACAATGAACAATTGGGTATAAAATGGACAAATGGAAAATTCCTGGGGGACCTGGATTTCGCAGATGATGTAGCATTCTTAAGTTCAACACCAAGACAATCCCAAGAAGCAATAAATAATTTGTGTCATCTCTCGGTTAAAATTGGTCTCCAAATAAATGCCTCTAAAACTAAAGCTATGAACTTTTCTAACGAGACCTTTGATATCATCTTGAACGGGAAAAAACTACAGAAAGTTGAAAGTTTCAATTATTTAGGCAGTAAAATGACTCAGGATGGTGACACAACAAGAGAAATCCATACTAGAATTGCTTTGGCAGCTAGCGCCTTCAATAGATTATCTAACATTTGGAAATTACGATCATTGAATATACATACCAAGCTTCGTCTGTTTAATTCAAATGTTATCTCAGTGTTAACATACGGCTGTGAGAGTTGGAAAATAACAAAATCATTGGAGAACAAGCTGAATACATTCGAGAACAAATGTCTTAGAAAACTCATGAACATCAGTTGGAAAGAATTCAAGACTAATCGACAAATAAGAGAAGACTCTAGGCAGAAATATGTCTCCGACTATATAAGGAAAAGACGATGGTCATATATCGGTCATGTCCTACGAATGCAAAACAACAGAATACCACTACAGGCGCTCACTTGGGTTCCTGAGGGTAAGCGGAAAAAAGGAAGACCAAAAGAAACACTCAGAAGAACAATAATAAGAGAAGGAAGAACGTTGGGCCTAAATAATGTGCAAGAGCTAAGAGGAGTGGCGTCACAACGAACAACCTGGAGAGCACTGGTTTCTGCCTTATGCGCCGTGTTTGGCGCTTAAAGAATTTATTATTATTATTATTATTATATTTTACATATATAATTAGGTAAAAATACACTTACCTGACATACTTTAAAAATTTATATAAAATCATCCACAAAAGTTTTAGTGAAAATAAACATACAGAAATGTGGGCAAATGAATGTACTTTCCAGTGAAATATGTATCTAAAATTTGATATTTTCAATGAAATTCTTCATTTTTGGGGGTTATACCTCCCCTTAAAGTGTAGTTTGTATGTGATTGTCGTGGTATTAGATAATAAAATAATTTGTGTAATTGTTTATATGTTTAGTTGGTTAATGCAACCTTACACTAACATTTCATAACCCTAGACACCAAACGTAGTCATCTTACATTCTATCTAGAATAAGTCTGAATGAGATCATAGTGGTGGTAGTAGAAAGGTGCCCTGGAAATTTACTCTAATATTTATTATATTCAGGGACCTTCACAGCTGACCTCATTCAGTACACTAAGACTTCTTAACAACAAATTGTATTAACATTTAACCCACCACAGTATGTTAGTAGTTTGCAACTATAATACACAAACCTTGGTTCCGTATACAGAATTATTGAACACTTGTGCTATTCCAGCCACGGCAGGAACTCATGCTGTGCAAAACTATTTCCACTTGACAGCTAGTGTACGGTTAGACCAAGTCGGCTCATGGACCACTATCTCTAGCAATGCCAAAAGGAGGTCCTCGTATGGCTCATAAGGCCGAGATATTGCCTTTAGCTATTTTAAGGTTTTTCTCCTCCATACACTTTTGATGTTGCTATAATTTCTCTACTCCTTTTGTAAGTTTTCATATTTATCTTAGTCCAGATGATCTGTCTCCACTCGTCTTTCATTAACCAAATGTTTCCTTCTCTGTCCTGTGGGAAATGTCCAGCAACATTTTCCCTCCAATTTCTTGCACCAATCCGTTTCTGATCTTTCTTTATGATCTGTTTCTAAACAAAATAGTACTTTTGTATTGGTTGGTTTTTTGTACTAATGTCTCCTTGTTATGTACACAATCTATTGCAAAATTGGTTTCTTTCCCATGGGCTTAAGAAGAAAGTTGGCTGCAGCAGAAAATAGGTATTCACAATCGAAATGCAACTTCACTCGCCCCTCACGACAGCCTTATCATCTGGTTGTGAACCATATCTCTGCTTGTTACTTCAACCACCTTGCTCAGATAACTCACTTCTGAGGTTTGGAGCTGGCTTTTGTGGGTTGAATTAATTTCCCATGACTCGCATACCATAAAATTCAAAACATTCTTGAATTATTCACAAGAAAATCTCCACCTATGAAGGCTATGCAACAAGGTCCAACATTATTAAACTAACTAAACTGTTAATGAATAAACTGTTACCCCAACAAGAACTGGAATTTGTGCCATCATCATCATTTCCCTTATACTCCTTATGCAGCACACAGCACAAATGCAGCTGATTACTTCGCAAGAAGCCTGCACCAAAGTGTACAGCCAAGGTTTCTGTAGCAATTTGTTTTACAAGATGAGACTGCCAGACCCACGCACAACCTCACGTAAGGCACCTCCTACGATATGCTCGATGGAGATGTAGTCTTGTTCTTTCTTTGTCTCGTCAGAGACCCCCACGACTAAACGAGGCAGGTTGTTGTTGTTTAGCCATTTATGATAAACTCATCTGATGTTTTCCATCACAACAAAAATAACTGCACTATTTAATATGTCATTTATAACAGTGGTTCTCAAAGTGGGCCACATTTCTAGGGGGCCACAGTAAGATGATAAGGCACCTTTTTTCCAGCTAACAGTAACTTTGAAAGGGCGGGGAGGGGCGGGGGGCCACAGAAGTAAATGAGGCTCAGAGGGGGGACCATGAGCAAAAAAAAGGTTGGCAACCCCTGGTTTAGAATAATCACCATATATTGCAGTGTATGTCTTCTTCTTCTTCTTGCGATCGCATCTTTGATGTTTACACCGTAAGACGAGTTCTCATGATGAATTCGACTGTTGTTTGAAGTTCCTCTTTAGCTCCATATAGCTTTGAGTTTAGTGTTGAGTCATTGGTCCAGTATATCTTTCTTAACTGGTCATACAGAGGACAATCCTGTAGAACATGCTCAGCAGTTTGTTCGTTTAATCCACATGTGCACAGTGGTGAAGCAGACAAACGTAGCTTGTGCATGTATTTATTCAGCTTGTTATGCCCTGTCCTGAGGCGAAAAATAGTTATCTGTCCCTGCCGGTCAAGAGTGTGGTAGTCGTCTTGGGGTTGGTTCTGTTCTCTTCTGATAGTCTGGATAGCTCTCTTTTTCTCAAAGTATGTGACTTCATTATCTTCTTGTTCACATTCTCCTCCCTTTTTTGCAAGTTTATCTGCCTTTTCATTTCAGGGTACACCACAATGAGATGGTACCCACTGAAGTATGGTTCTCTTTTTGGCAGCTACCTTGTTTAGTTCATTTCTCAGATGCGGGAGTTTACCACCCTTGAGAGCTTGCAGGACAGACAGTACATCTGTGAGGATGACTACCTGGTGGCAGTCAGAGTTGGTGTTATAAATCATATTTGCAGCTTGCTCTAGAGCTTGAACCTCAGCTGTATAGTTGGAACAGAATTTACCAGTGGGAATGTGCCTAGTCTCATAGTGGTTGTCAGGATATGAGATAAAGATACCGGCACCTCCATTCCTAACAGCATTAGTTGCTGATCCATCTGTATAGGCATGTATCCATGATTGATCGGATAGCTTTCTTGGATCATACTCAATGTAGCAGTTCGTTTTTGCAGATCATTATACTCACATCCACTTGTGAGACCACTGACTGATGTATTAATTTGGAGGGCACTGCTGGCCTGCTCCCATGGTACAGGGTATAGGGTGGGCTTCAGTGGTGTTGTCTTCATGGATAGGTCTTCTTGATGCTGTCTTATAAGTCTTTTTCCCCGATGCACAAAGCTGCTACGCTTTAGACGTCCCAATGCCAGATCATCTAGTCTTGCCTTCATTGGGTGCGTTGGCATACTGTTGTACTTTTCCATCTGTATCATGGTTTTTGTGTCTCTTCTATGGGACAATGTCTGTAATCCAGCAACCTTCTGCATCTCTGATATTGGTGTAGTTTTCATGGCTCCTGTAATGAGCCTGAGAGCTTGATTTTGCACCTTGTCCAAAGACTGCAGATGTGAGTTAGCAGCTGATGACCATGCTGCTGAGCCAAACTCTAAGTGTGGTCTTATTACTCCATTGTAAATCTTCTTTAGAGTTCGTTCATTTGCTCCCCAGTTGGTACCTGCTAATTTTCTGAGTATGCCTAGTCATCTTCAGGCCTTTCCTTCTGCATTTTCAATATGCTTATTCCATGTAAGCCTTTGGTCAAATGTCACCCCAAGATAGGTGGGGTAGCTTTCTTCCTTGATCACGATTGTCCCTAGGTGTATGTTAGCTGCTTTGTCCTTGGGGGCGAGGGAGAACAGTGTTGTGGAGGTTTTGTCTGTGTTTATTGTGATAAGCCATTTCTCTGCCCATGACACTAGCATGTCTGCTGCCCGCTGCATTCTATAATTTGCTGTGGTGACGTTTTCATCAGCGCACCAGAGTACTAGGTCATCTGCATATAAGGCAGCTTTCACTCCTGCGGGGAGATCTTTCACCAGGTCATTGATGTAAACAAGGAAGAGTGTTGGGGAAATTACTCCTCCTTGAGGTACCCCCTGATAGAGCAACACTTTTCTGCTCTGCAGACCGTCAAGAGTGACTCTAGTTCTCCTGTTATGCAAGTATGACTGGATCCATTTCATCATGTTGCCTTGGATTCCACTTCTCCTAAGTTTTGCAATAAGGCCATCTTTCCACACCTTGTCGAAGGCCTGCTTGAAGTCGACCCAGATCGTTAGGACTGTGGTGAAGTGGGATGTTATAAATATTTATAGGGGACTTAGTGTACTGACTGAGATCAGCTGTGAAGGTATCTATATCTATTAAAAGTAGTGTATTATAGATAACCTTACTTGCTACCACATATCTCTTATCTCAGTCAGAATTATTCTGGAATAGTGTGATGCTACGTTATGCGTCTAGGGTATGAGTATGGTGAAGTGTAAGTCACAACAACAGACAGATAAACAATTTAATTTAATCCACTACTCTTAACAACACTGTGACACTCACATACATATAACACTCTATGAGAATAGCTTAAAGAAGTCACTCGTAACGGTTCAAATAACAATATGTATTCATTACTAGCATGAATGAATATGTGTCCTGATTCAACTACAAGGGAACCAGGAATCACAATCAATTTAAATTACAAGTTATGTACAGAATGTATTTAATATGAATATTGTAGTGACATATATTATTACAAATGTTCTATGTGTGTCAGTTTTGTAGTAGTAAAATGAGGTAATACTGGTTTTGTTTTGTTCAAGCTCTGTAGGTATTTGTCATCATGACTTCAATAGTTTGTCTTTAGGGACTAGTATTGGAGATGTTCACAGTTCCTGATTTTAAGATAAGTAAATTCCCCTCTGAATAGTATTTTTATAAAGTTATTTCAAGATGAGGGGGCATAATGTTGAGCTCAGCTGGCCAACTCTGCTTATCTTGAGTGATGGCGGCAGGAGAGGACTCCTCTGCTCGAATTCTCCTCTGGGCTCAGGAGACACCTCACTGATAGCTAAAAAGACCAAGGAGTATGCTGTCCGACACTGGATTCAGCAAATCTCTGACCAGATGCTGCTCACTACCATCAAGACCACTGTCCCTGAAATCAAGAAGGATGTACCTTCTACTTCATAACTAATTTATATTCTCTTTTACACTGATCACAATACAGCACAAACATTGCGTTCAGAGCGTTAGGCCAACAGTCAGCTTCATCTGAAATACTTTATACCAGCATTACCCTTCTTAATGGTTACTACGCCTCTGCACTTCCAGCATTATTTCTTTCTAGTCAATCATCCAGGTGTCAGTGTACTGTTTGGCCATTCCATGCCGTTTTACTTCTCTCCGACACCCTCTGTTCAGGCTGGAGCATTTTAGGCTTTACCTCACGTTTGCCACTGAACTACACATATATATACAGGCATAAATCAACAATTCACATTCAATTTTCATTAAAAGATATTAAATGGTTCAAGCTTACCACAATTCATACGAATAACACAGATACGTTGATTAGCAATGAATTCTGGCACAAACTGGCACAAATTTCCTTCTGCTTATCTTCCAGGCTTTTAATTTAGCCAAATATATGCTGGCTTCAACGCACTGATGCTTTATCAAGTGTATTTAAACAAGTGGTTTCGAACTAACGCTCCCAAGTGTGTATATCAGCGAGTCTGACCAATGAGCCCCGTTTCGACAAGTGTTTGAAAAAATGTTATCTTTTCCCGTCTCCCCTAACAACCAAGATAGTATTTATAGCCCGACCAATCGTGGTTAGGCTTTCATTTGTTGCGCTCCAATCAATTTGGAGTTTACATGGTAGGCTATTTCTGTAACGTAAATTTTTTTCAAACACGTTAAAAAAAAATCTTATGAGCAGAAATGATTTTATGCTGTCAGGCACCCCCAATATTTTATTTTGGGTATAATTTATTAATTCCTGGACTATTTGCGTAACGTTTTACATATTATTTGTCAGCAAGCCCTAAGGAACCCAAAAATACTAATTTAAAGGAGCTACGTGGCTGCGTTCAAAATATGCAATTTCTAGGATAGTCGTATAGTTGTTTTATTTTTTATGTGAGAACCGCCACCTGTCCTGCTGTACTGTCAGACTAATGTCAGGATTTCGGACATAAAACAGTAGAATGTCAGGTTTCCCCAATAAGCGTTTTTTATGATTTTAAAACCTAACTCTGGGAAAGGGTAGTGTATTTTATCACTGTCCGTCTGAAAAAGTTAGTGCTTGTAGACTTACACGCGTGATGGCAGCATTTGTATATCGCGCGTCGCGTGTTGCATGCGTTCCTGATTTTCAGCCCTCCCCTCTCTCTATCCTTTTGTCCATCTGTTCGTTCGTTTTGGTAACGTAATATAATTAATGTTAGGATTAATTTAGGTCATTACGCAGTACGTCTCAATGTTTTTCTTAGAAATGCAGCACACGTTTCATTGAAGAAGGCGGGTAATAATACAGTAAGCTTTTATATCAACGTGAAAGCGTTACAATTTGCAGACGAAGCAGAAAACAAGGGGGATTTCGAGTACATTCCTTGTGACAGCACTGTCATTTTACCATTGCTCTTCTCTTTATTAATTTTATTTGTTAGGCTTCATATTTACCTAATAATTTATATATGTGGATTAGAATATTTCATGACACCTCCCCTCTTAAAACAGACATTATATGTCAGTCCTTTATTCTATATACACATAGAGAAATTTATTATTATTTCTGGGGTTTACGGTGATTCTCATCACACGGATGGCGGCTTAAAAAATCCGCTCCCAGATTGGTTTTTCCAGATATATATTCAATGCTAAAATTATATGGAGCCAGAAGCAAAGACCATCGGAGTAACCTAGAGTTCTCATGCTTAGCCTGTGCTAAAAACGATAAAGGTTTGTGGTCAGTTTGCAACTTAAATGCCTTCCCATATAGATAAATATTGAATTTCTTTATTGCCCATATTACTGCAAGACATTCTTTTTCGCTAGTTGAGTAGTTGATTTCAGCTTTATTCAACTTTCTGCTAGCATATGCCACTGGGCTTAATTCCCCATCCAATGCATCTGATTTCTGTAGTAAAGTTGCACCTAACCCAATATTACTTGCATCCGTCCTTACTATGAATTCTTGACTTAAGTCAGGTAATTTCAAAATGGGTTTACTTGTGAGCTTTTCCTTCAATTCTTGGTAAGTCATTTCACATTGTGGAGTCCATGTAATGCGATCTGGATGTCCTTTACGTGTCAATTCAGTTAACGGTGCACATATGGAATTAAAGTTTTTGATATACTTCTGGTAGAAACCACATAAGGAGACAAAGGATCTCACGTCCTTCTTGGTTTGTGGTCTCGGGGCTTTCTGTAGTTTCTCTAAATTCTTTGGGTCAGGGGTCATGTTTCCCTGATAAACTGTGTGTCCCAAAAATTCCAATTCTTTACATCCAACGCAACATTTGGTTGGACGGGCTGTTAAATTTGCCTCCCTAAGTCGATCAAACAGCATGTTCAGAGAGTCAATGTGTTCCTCAAATGTTTCTGTTGCTATAAGGATATCATCCATAAAATTTGTTATACAGGGATTATTCAGAGGATCCAATAATTTTCTCATCATTCTAGAGAAGACACTAGGCGCATTCTTCAATCCAAATGGCAATCTATTAAACTCATAGTGTCCTTCTGAGGTACTAAAAGCTAGGTATGGTCTAACCTCAGGCTTTACTGGAATCTGATAGTATCCTTTACTCAGATCCACTTTTGAGAAATATTTAGCTTTATTTAGCCTGGCAAACAGCTGATTTGTATCCGGCAATGGATCCACCTGTCCTTCTGTAATAGCATTCAGTCTCCTGTAATCTATACAGAGTCTATGTTCTCCAGAGGGCTTCCTTAAGAGTACCACCCCGGAACTATACGAAGACTCACTGTGCGAAATAATTCCTTCCTTCAACAGATAGTCTATCTCTTCCTTCAAAGCTTTTTCCTTAGCAAACGGAATCGAATATGGTTTCATACAGACAGGTGTGGAGTCTATGAGTTTCATATCATATTCCAATAGGTTTGTATGCCCTGGTCGGTCTGTTAACACCTCTGCATGATTCTTTAGAACCTGTTGCACTCTCTCTTTCTGAGTTTTCGTTAAATGTGTACTGATTTTCACCTGTGCTGCTGTCTCACAGGGGTGTAATGGATATTCAAATGATGAAAGTGGTTCCTTTTTCATCTCCATGGCGATGGACAAGGTCAACAAGTGTGTCTCTTCCTGATGTTCTCTTTCCAAATATTTCTTCAGGAGATTCACATGATAGATTTTTTCTTTCCCCTTCTTATCTATCTTATAATTTGTTCTAGACACCTTCTCTAGAACTGTATATGGACCCTGCCATCCAATTTGTAACTTATTCTGACTCCCGGGCAAAAGAAGCAGTACCTTCTCTCCCACAGCCAAATTTCTGTCTTTCGCCTTCCTGTTATAATAGGCAGCATGTTTCTTCCTGGCTTGTTTCAAATTTTCATTGGCAAGTTTCCAGCCAGTTTTCAACCGAGTGGTCAGCTCATTCACATATTGGTATGAAGATGTAATGTTTTCCTCTGCCTTTTCATCAGTCCACGTTCTTAACAAAGCTTCAAGTGGACCTTTTATTGGCCTTCCAAACAATAATGTTGCCGGGGCCATACCGGTTGAACTATGGGGTACCTCCCGATAAGCAAAGAGGGCGGCGTGCAGGTACTGGTCCCATGTATCTGGTTTTTCGTGTGCCAACTTTCTCAGGATCGACATCAATGTGCCGTTAAATCTTTCCACTTGGCCGTTCCCTTGGGGATGATACACACTACAATGGAAGTGTTTGGCCTGAAAGATCCTGAAAACTTCTTCAGTTAGTTTTCCCTTGAACTGAGAGCCATTATCAGTCAAGATTTGATTGGGAAAGCCTAACCTTGTGAAAATTGTGAGCAATGCCTCTGCCACATGTTTTGAATCAATCGATGACAGGGCTACTGCCTCTCCCCACATAGAACAAGTGTCCACCAGAGTCAGAATGTAGCTGTTCCTTCTCTTGGTTCGGGTGAGAGGTCCCACAAGATCCACGGCAACTCTCTCAAAGGGTGTTCCCACTATGGGCATTTCCCCCAGAGTTGCTGGTGCAGTCCAATGTTTAGGTGCTACTCGTTGGCACTCTGGACAGGATTTTACATATCGTTTGATATCTTCAGTTATTCCTGGCCAGAAATAGTGACAAGCTATTCGCTGTCCTGTTGCGCTGATTCCCATATGACCACTGAAGGGAATCGCATGCCCTAGTTCCAACACTTTAGTCCTATATGAAGTGGGAAGGACCAGCTGTCCGTGACCATTGGATTCAGATCCAGCCTTCCTATATATCAATTTGTTCTTCATATAAAACTCTCCCTTGCCTGGAGGTGTATGAGATTTGGGCAACTTCTTGAAACATGGCTTGAGTGTTTTGTCCTCAGCCTGTGCCTTCCTCATCTCATCTGGGTGAGTATTTATGGGATTATCCTCCTCCTTCTTTGACTGTGATCTGGTCTGCACTGTTGCCAATATCACAGGTCTCTTGGGATTCCCCAAGAAGACATATCTACACCCCAATATTAGAGGGTAGATTGGCTCATTTATCACTGCTGCTTTTATGATTCCTTCCACATATCGCGTTTTCACTTTTATTCGGGCGACGGGAAGTGTCATGGTAGCTACATCCTTGGTTGCAGTTTGAATCTCCACTGTTTCTGTGGTGTATTGATCGGCCTGCACCAGGTGAGAACTCACAACGGAATCGTAATCTAAACCGGTATCATATAAACATCTTATAGTGACACCATTACAGATGACATCTTCACACACTGGGGGGTGGTATGGTTCCTGTAATTCTTCAGGTTTGCCCTTCTTTTCCTTTTTCCCCGATGTCATAGCAGCAAAATGAGGAGGTTTCCTTCTACAATGGTCAGTGTCATGATTGTTCATCTTACAATTTTTACACCACCTTTTTCCTTGGTTGAAAGATTTTCTTTCATCATATTTCCTTTCATCGAATTGTGGGACTTTATTTTTATTTTCATACCGTGGCCTATCAAATTGGTGCTTACCTTTATTTTGATCCCTAGGATCAAATTTATTAAAGTTCTGTGGTGCCCTAAAGTTGTCCACCTGTTTCTTTTTATTACCTGTTACCTCTGCTTGAGCTGCTTGATACCTTTCAGCAACATTTAGCAACTCACCCAGCCTCTCTGCACCTTGTTCCATGAGAAACTTTCTCAGGTCTGGAGCCATGGACTCTCTTAGTTGCTCTATAAGGACCATTTCCTTAAGATCTTGGGTTTTCCCCAGAGAAGTCCATTTCTCCAAGTATGTCTCTATGCGTGCAGAGAACTGGTGATAGGTTTCACCTGACAGTAGTTTAGCATTCCTAAATTTTTTCCTGTAAAACTCTGCATTCTTTTCATACCTTAACAAAAGAGCCTGCTTTAGCATGTCATAATTTTCCTGATCACCTCTGCTCATTTTTGCAAAAACTTCATAAGCTGCCCCACGAAGTCCCTGAGATAACTTTAAGCTCCACCTTTCTCTCTCTAACCCATACGTGGTAGCTAATAGCTCATACCTATTTATATAGCTCTCAATATCATCGTCTTTCTCAACAAAATGATCTAAATGAAAATTCATAGCTGAGATTGAGGCTCCTTGAGTAACCGTAGCATCAGAGGCAAAGGGACTGGCACCATTTTCAGGAGCATGGCCTTGAAACTCAAACTCCCTTAGTCGTAACTCATGTTCCCTTTGTAATCTTTTATCTTCTGCTTCCCTTTCTGCAGCTAATTTCTTCTCTTCCCTTCTGCAGCTAATTGCCTCAATCTTCCCTTTCTCTTCTCTTTCTGCCTCCAATTTCTTAGCCTCAGCCTCAATCTGCAACCTCTTAGTCTCAGCCTCAGCTTCAAACTGTAACTTCTTAATTTCCCTTTCAGCCTCTAACCTTCTTTCGGCTTCAAACCTTCTTTCTTCGCGTTCAATAAATTTGTCACATTCCGTCGTGACATAGGCAACCATAACTTGCCCATCTAATCCTAACTCTTTTGCAGTCTGAACCGCAGCAGATCGAAATTTGGCCAGGTCCGCCATTGTCTATTATGTAAATTTATACAATGTCTAACCAACAATTCAATCTCTAATGGACAACACAGGCACCGTGAGCTCAACCTTATTTAATTCCACCCAAGGATACCTTTTAATTCTTATATTCCCTGAAGTGAATTACCCCCAATATTTTTAATAGTTAAAGATTCAAAATCCCAAGAGCGAGACCCCAATATATGTGGTGAAGTGGGATGTTATAAATATTTATAGGGGACTTAGTGTACTGACTGAGATCAGCTGTGAAGGTATCTATATCTATTAAAAGTAGTGTATTATAGATAACCTTACTTGCTACCACATATCTCTTATCTCAGTCAGAATTATTCTGGAATAGTGTGATGCTACGTTATGCGTCTAGGGTATGAGTATGGTGAAGTGTAAGTCACAACAACAGACAGATAAACAATTTAATTTAATCCACTACTCTTAACAACACTGTGACACTCACATACATATAACACTCTATGAGAATAGCTTAAAGAAGTCACTCGTAACGGTTCAAATAACAATATGTATTCATTACTAGCATGAATGAATATGTGTCCTGATTCAACTACAAGGGAACCAGGAATCACAATCAATTTAAATTACAAGTTATGTACAGAATGTATTTAATATGAATATTGTAGTGACATATATTATTACAAATGTTCTATGTGTGTCAGCTTTGTAGTAGTAAAATGAGGTAATACTGGTTTTGTTTTGTTCAAGCTCTGTAGGTATTTGTCATCATGACTTCAATAGTTTGTCTTTAGGGACTAGTATTGGAGATGTTCACAGTTCCTGATTTTAAGATAAGTAAATTCCCCTCTGAATAGTATTTTTATAAAGTTATTTCAAGATGAGGGGGCATAATGTTGAGCTCAGCTGGCCAACTCTGCTTATCTTGAGTGATGGCGGCAGGAGAGGACTCCTCTGCTCGAATTCTCCTCTGGGCTCAGGAGACACCTCACTGATAGCTAAAAAGACCAAGGAGTATGCTGTCCGACACTGGATTCAGCAAATCTCTGACCAGATGCTGCTCAGTACCATCAAGACCACTGTCCCTGAAATCAAGAAGGATGTACCTTCTACTTCATAACTAATTTATATTCTCTTTTACACTGATCACAATACAGCACAAACATTGCGTTCAGAGCGTTAGGCCAACAGTCAGCTTCATCTGAAATACTTTATACCAGCATTACCCTTCTTAATGGTTACTACGCCTCTGCACTTCCAGCATTATTTCTTTCTAGTCAATCATCCAGGTGTCAGTGTACTGTTTGGCCATTCCATGCCGTTTTACTTCTCTCCGACACCCTCTGTTCAGGCTGGAGCATTTTAGGCTTTACCTCACGTTTGCCACTGAACTACACATATATATACAGGCATAAATCAACAATTCACATTCAATTTTCATTAAAAGATATTAAATGGTTCAAGCTTACCACAATTCATACGAATAACACAGATACGTTGATTAGCAATGAATTCTGGCACAAACTGGCACAAATTTCCTTCTGCTTATCTTCCAGGCTTTTAATTTAGCCAAATATATGCTGGCTTCAACGCACTGATGCTTTATCAAGTGTATTTAAACAAGTGGTTTCGAACTAACGCTCCCAAGTGTGTATATCAGCGAGTCTGACCAATGAGCCCCGTTTCGACAAGTGTTTGAAAAAATGTTATCTTTTCCCGTCTCCCCTAACAACCAAGATAGTATTTATAGCCCGACCAATCGTGGTTAGGCTTTCATTTGTTGCGCTCCAATCAATTTGGAGTTTACATGGTAGGCTATTTCTGTAACGTAAATTTTTTTCAAACACGTTAAAAAAAAATCTTATGAGCAGAAATGATTTTATGCTGTCAGGCACCCCCAATATTTTATTTTGGGTATAATTTATTAATTCCTGGACTATTTGCGTAACGTTTTACATATTATTTGTCAGCAAGCCCTAAGGAACCCAAAAATACTAATTTAAAGGAGCTACGTGGCTGCGTTCAAAATATGCAATTTCTAGGATAGTCGTATAGTTGTTTTATTTTTTATGTGAGAACCGCCACCTGTCCTGCTGTACTGTCAGACTAATGTCAGGATTTCGGACATAAAACAGTAGAATGTCAGGTTTCCCCAATAAGCGTTTTTTATGATTTTAAAACCTAACTCTGGGAAAGGGTAGTGTATTTTATCACTGTCCGTCTGAAAAAGTTAGTGCTTGTAGACTTACACGCGTGATGGCAGCATTTGTATATCGCGCGTCGCGTGTTGCATGCGTTCCTGATTTTCAGCCCTCCCCTCTCTCTATCCTTTTGTCCATCTGTTCGTTCGTTTTGGTAACGTAATATAATTAATGTTAGGATTAATTTAGGTCATTACGCAGTACGTCTCAATGTTTTTCTTAGAAATGCAGCACACGTTTCATTGAAGAAGGCGGGTAATAATACAGTAAGCTTTTATATCAACGTGAAAGCGTTACAATTTGCAGACGAAGCAGAAAACAAGGGGGATTTCGAGTACATTCCTTGTGACACTTTTTCTTCTCCTGGAAGGCATCTTCTACTACTTGAGACAAGTAAGTAACTTGGTCTTCTATACTGTAGCATTCTCTAAATCCAGCTTGTTCCGGCACCAGGATCTGCTCAGACTCTAAATACCATTTCAATCTGTGGTTGACTATTCGCTCCATAGTATTCCCAACACAGCTTGTGAGACTGATTGGCCGGTAACTTGCAGCCTCGGTCTTACATTTCCCTTTCTTTAGTATGGGTATTGTGATGGCTTCTCTCCATACTTGGGGTACCGTTCCTTTCAACCAGCTGTGGTTGAATATCTCAAGCAGTTTTGTCTTTGCTGCTGAGCTCAGATTTACTATCATTTCGTTGCTGATTTTGTCTGGGCCGGGTGACTTTTGGAACTTAAGCTTGGAAATAGCGTTCTGTAGTTCTCCTAGTGTGATGGGTTCCCTCATTGGGGCAGGAGTATCTGTCTGTCCCATGGTTGCCAGTATTTCTTTTCTTATCTCTCTCTGTTGGTCTATGTTAATGGGTAAGTTGCTTTTTGAACTGTATCTTCTAGCAAACAGGTCTGCAGCTTGTTTTCCTCTGAGAAGTTTGCCACCTTCATCCAATGTGATAGTCTGCCTAGGTGAGGAACGCTCTTCATTTTGAGACTTGACTAATCTCCAAAGTTTCTTGCCGTCTTTCTCAAGGTTCAGCGATGCCGTTTTAGTTCTCCAGCTTTTCCGTTTTTCTTCTAGCTTTGTTCTCTGAAACTCTGCTACAGCCTTTTTCCATTTATTGTGAGTTTCAAGTGAAGGCTTGGACTCTGCATCCTTTCTAGCCCTGTCCATAGCTTCCTGACGTTATTGGAGTGTGCTGGACCAGTATGGTGTGTAGATACACCAGCATCCTTTGGGAATGGTTTCTTTTGCAGCTTGTAGTATGCATCTGTTGAAGTCTTTTACCACTTCATTAATGTCTCTGTTCTGTACCTTGAGGGCAGACAGCAGCGTGTTCACCTGATGCCTGAATAAACCCCAGTTGGCTTTTTTGTAGTTCCATCTTGTAATGGCTGGGCCTGTACTGAGAGTTGCACTCTGGACAGTAAGAAAGATTGGGCGATGGTCGCTTCCCCCTAGTTGGTCTCCTACTTCTCTACTAATAGATCCAGCTATATCTGGTGTGGAGAAGGCAAGATCTGGTGTTGAAGTTGTGTGCCATCCTCTGGAGTAGAAGGTAGGAGTATCTGTGGCATTATTGACTAGGATTAGGGAGTGATCATCTTGCCATGTTTCAACCTCTTCACCTCTGTGATCTAGATGGTTATAGCCCCAGCTCTGGGAGTGGCTATTAAAGTCTCCAACTGCTATAAAGTTGGTGGCTGGTACCTGTATAGAGCTGAGACTCAGGGGTTTGTTGTTTGGACAGTAATAGTTCAGGAGTTTTATTTCCATCTTGTCTACCTTAATCTGCAACAGCTGATATTCTGCTCCATCCATGTAGGTTTTCTTTTCGTGTGCATGAATGTTATTCCTTACAAGAGTAAGTACTCCTTTTCGTCTATCCTATCTGTCAGATCTGAAGCATTGATATCCCCTTATTTTAAAGGTTTGATCTGCTTTCAAGTGAGTCTCTTGGATACAGTAAACACTGACTTGCTTCTCATACAAGATGTTTTCCAGCTCTGTCTTTTTGCTGTATCCAGCCTGCTTGCTGTTCACTCCCTCTGCATTCCAGTGCATCATGACAAGTGGCACTCTGGGTTTCTCTTTTTCTGTTTTGTTTTGGTCAGTAGTTCTCCTCCACCGTCTGCTGACTCCACAAGACGGTCTAGAGGGTCCTCCAGTAGCTGAGGGTGGGCTCTGTCGAGGCTCAGAGCCCGGCACTGCACCTGCCTGGTGGAGCTCCACAGGGCGAGCACCAGTACGAGATTTATTTGATGGTGTACTCATCCATAGAAAAAAGCGAGTTGCGTGATACTGTGGTTTCCGGTGCGCCTTCTGGCCCAGTATCTACGACTTTAACACCTCTTCAACGGGAGAGTGGGCTCATCCCTAATCTGTTTATGTTCCTAGTAGTAGACTATTCGCAAGCAGCCTGGGGGTGTCACTGCTCTGCGCGGACCTTGTTTACCGAGGTGGCGTCCGAGCTCGTATGGTGAAAATATGGTTGCATTATCTTCAAAATAGACCTGTCTTTCCCGTGGCTTTTCTGCCATCCTGCATCTTTGAGTTAGGGAGTTCTGAGCTCCAGTCTCTTTCCCAGGCATTTTATCCTGGCCTGGCACGCATACAGAGGACCCCACTTCTGGTTCTAAGTTAGCAGTTGGGGATAGGTGGGGTGGCATACTGTGCATTCCCCATCATCCAGGGGGGCTCTCCAACTATGCAGAGCTTGCACAATGTTGTGCTCTGATTCTGGGCTCTCCCAAGGAATCCTCACGTCCTGCACAGAGCCACTTCCAGATACCCACCACCTGCCATCCCTCCATTGTAGAAATCTCCTGCATGCGGCCATCCAGTCAAGAGCCAGTATTAAGTCTGGTGCCCATGTGCTCCCCCCAAGCTTAGTGTGCAATGATGGGTTCTCAACATGCTGCAACACAGGGGGGATTGTGATGCTCAACCATCTCTCTCAACTCTGCACCGATAAGTGACATCGGGGACTTAACTGTGCCTCAGTACTGGGAGGCCCCGTTTCTGGGTACACAACACACAGCCAATTGAGGCAGCGGTCGTCGTGGGCGTGCAGTGTATGTATGACTGTGTTATAAGTACATGTATTATGTAATAATAATTAACACATTACAAAACACTGCACATGGTAATTTCATAATTAACTTACAATTTTCACATAACATTCCTCTGTAATAAAAAATAAAAAACTAAGTATCTGTTGCAGTGTAGCTCGAAATATACATCACCTCATTTGTATTTTTTCAAATACACTAAAGGCATTATTTTGAACAAAATCAATGTAATAAGCAATCTTTAGATGAGCTCTGTCACCAAGAAATTGACTACCTACAATTTATTTGGTGTCCGATCATAAATAATCACCGCTGTTGGGGGTTGCCTTGCATGAAACTTCAAATAACCTTTTTTGGCATTGTTTGTGTACCGCATAGCATTCCCACTGAACGGATGGTGTGCATGACATCACTGAGTAAGCAAGATGTCAAGGGTTACAACGGTCTTCTTGTGTCTGTCTTCGAGGAGACTGGATGTGTTCATGATCAGTATGATTACGATTTTTTTATGTGTGCCATTCAAGGTGTTCGTGTTATTTGATGTGAGATTGTATCAGTGTTCATATGAGTCTGGGGACCAAGTAATTTACAGTGTAATTATCGTTACTTAAATGAAGAAGCCATCTATGTGTTTAGTACAGGAAAGTAGACGTTAGTATTGATGATGAGTATTGGTGTAAGGACATCAGAGGTTTATCATTTATCTGCCGGACCAATTATGGGTTTCATTCGAAGTAACATGTGATGTTAAATAAAGTGTACAGGTCTGTGGTATTATCTACATTGTAGATCTAGGCTTTTCCTGTGGCTTTTCTGCCATTCTGAAATGTGTTGAGATGAAGCCATGAGCTCCAATTTCTCCAGCTCAGCTTGCATTTAAAGGACCGTCACTTCCGGTCCCAAGCTATGAGTAAGAAGCATGTGGCATACTGTTCTTTCCCCGCCATCATAGGGGGCTCTCCAATTATGCAGAGCTAAAACACTGTGCTCTGGTTCTGGGCTTTCCCAAAGAATTGTCACATCCTGCACAGAGCCATTTCTCAGCTCCCCCTGCCTATCACTGGGTCCATAGTGAGATCCTCCTGCATGCAGTCAACCAAGTCAAAGAGTTACCCCTAGGGCTCAAGTGACTTCTCCAAGCTTAGTGTGCAAAGCTGGGTTTTCAACAAGTTTCACCACAGGGGGAATAAGGCTTTCTGTTTTTGTGTTAAGTAACTATAATTAACATGGTCTTAAATAACATAACATGGGTTGAAATAAAGAATCGTGGGACGTGTTCTTTAATGTCGTCCTAGTAAGTTTCCAATTTCACGAGGGTTAGGATTAAGGTTAGGGTTTAGGTTTAGATTTAGGATTCCTAACCCTAACCCTTATTACTGCATCTCTGAATTCATTTATAAGGCCATATCAAACACACGGTCCACTCTTCTCCATTTCAACTCATTACATGTGCTGCATTAGTGCGGAGCATGGGAAGAGGGTTGGGGTTAGGTATATGTCTGCACTTGCGTTTATTGACAGCATTTTTACAATGATTGAAGCGATACAGTTATGGATCCAGTTCAAACAGCATTTGGGCTATATGGCGGACTTTGTTCTACTATGCTTACCAACTACCAAAACATACTGCTACAGAAACCACAAAAATGTGACTATATGAATTCTTTGGTGCAGGTTACCTGCAAAAGGACCAGCTGCAGTGGTGGTTGCATGGTCCATACGGAGTGAAATGGGATGTTACTATTTATGTACAGGAACATTATTCATCACATTAGAGAGCATTTTGTGTTCCTGGTGCAATGTAGTGTAAAAATTAATATTGCTTTGTTGATATTTTTTATTTTAATATGCAAACTAAGATGCCAGCATGATTAGTTTACTTATAAATTCACACATGATAATAACCTCCAGCATGAGAATGGGGGTAGAGGCAGCTAGTGCAGCCTTAAGGTGGCTGACTGAAACTTAATTAACAAAGGTAGTGAATTGAAAACCTCCACAGAAGCCTCCAATCTTCAGGAACTGGTGTGGATCTTCTGTCCTGGTCATGCAGGGGTATGTGGCAATGAAAGAGCTGACAACCTAGCTTCACAGATGGTGCGCTGGATATGTGTAAGGGAGAGATACTGAGGGAAATTAATGATCGCCTATTAGAGAATGACACTGCAATCGATGAATCATTAAGTCTAAGATTGCTGGAATTTGGCATCAAACGTCAGACCAGCAGAGGAAGCATCCGGCGTGTATACAACCAACGCGCAACAGGAACAATTAGCATTCATACCCTTCGACATTTGCTAAAGGAGACTAAGCACCTATGAATTTTGCCAATGACGTCGATTCTGATCAACAATAACATTTTAGTAGGCTTTGGCTACAGGGTTGTCGAAAAATATTAAATATTCCGATTCTTACCAAATATAAAGTTCCATAGATTTTGAGTGATTCTCTAAACACATGGGTTGCAATGTCTGTGGAGGCTTTACTACAATACGGTGTCCAACAATGTCCAAGTTCATAACAAGTTGGATTTATTGATAGAGGTTTACTGAAGATCGCCATGTTGCTATCCAGCACGTAATGAGAATTTCTGCCAATCACAATCTTGGAAAAACCGTGCCGCTGTTTCGTAGTTTGAGAGCTTCGTCGAACTTTGCCCGTTTATGTTTAAAAAGTTGCGTTATCAGACTATAGAAGGTCACCAGCAGTTGACCCAGTTTAACAAAACTGCACTGCAAAATTTATCATTTCACATTCAACATATGCAAAATGGAGTGCATAGCTGCTGAAGAATGCGTCTTAGCGCTGATGATATAATATACTGAAAAATTAACAAACAGAATTTCGACATCGTAAGGATCTGCTGCCTATACGACCCGTTTCATGGTCAGCCATTCCTGATGCATAGTAACACCAGACGGCAGAGCAAGCAAAGACATCAACAACAGAATGTACAAAGCAAGAACAGCCTTTTTTAGTCTAAACAACATCTGGAAGTCCTCTCAGTACAGCACAAACACAAAATTAGGATTATATCAGAGCTGTGTGCATTCTGTGCTTCTCTATGGCGCGGAGAGCTGGAGAGTTACAGAGAAGGAAATGTCGAAATTGTCCTCTTTTCACACAACATGCCTAAGAAAAATTCTCCGAATCTTTTGGCCGAATACCATCACCTACCAAGATCTGCTTACTCGGAGCAAGCAAGAGGACATGCACACCATCATAGCTGGCAGACGCTCGAGCTGGGTTGGCCATGTCCTCAGAAGAGACCCCGATGCCATCACAAGAACAGCTATGCTATGGACCCCTGAAGGAAAACGAAAGAGAGGCCGACCAAAAACAACTTGGCGGAGGACTGTGGAGGCTGAGATGCAAAGAATGAACCAGAGTTGGGGCTCTGTACGAAGGATGGCCGCCGACCGAGCAAAGTGGAATCAATTTGTTGTTACCCTACAAGACGCCACCAGGCGTAATGGCCACTGACCGCTTTGACGGTCGGAGGCTAAGGATCAAAGAAGAAGAATTCCTGATAAATGGCATTTCTTCATTGTTCCTTCACATCAATTCTATCCAACAAGAGAATGTCAGATATGTATGGAATTGAAAATTGACTAGAGCTGAGAAAAGGTTATTTCAGAATACAAGAACCTTACTGTGCAAGATGTCTTCAGGACAATAAGAAAAAGAAGAAGACTGGTGAAATAAGAATCAAAGCCAAAAAGGTCTAAAAATCAAACTTCAAAATTCGAACTTAGAGCTGAAACGAAAAAAGGAAGTCCTGAAGGAAATTTTTTTTAAATATTCGCTCAAGGTTACTTAGGATATAGCCAGATTTGCAGATTTAAAATTAGAAAATGAAGTAATACTAAAAATAAAGATAGCGAGAGGTGGGGGGTGGGGTGTGTGTGTGTGGGGTGGTGGGGGTGTGTGTGTGGGGTGGGGCGCGTGTGTGTGTGTGTGTGTGTGTGTGTGTGTGTGCGCGCGCGCGCGCGCGCGCGCGTGTGTGTGTGTGTGTGTGTGTGTGTGTGTGTGTGTGTGTGTGTGTGTGTGTGTGTGTGTGTGTGTGTGTGTGTGGAGAATTGGGAAGGTGGGACAAGTAAAGGAAAACCAAAGGAATAAACGGCAAAACGAAGATACATGGAAAGAATGAGGCAACAAAATAATAAATAAAGTGAGCAAAGGTCTAGATAATGTCCTTGAATTCACTGTACAAAAGCAATTACGTCAACAACAACAAATATCAAATTAAAGAATGACCCCAATTATAAAGCCATACGGAGATAAACATACGTAACTACTGTATGTTCATAGCGAAAGGAACTAAACTGGAAATTAATTTTGCCAAACACATATCATAAGCCCAGAAAGCAGATTTTTAAAAATTATGTTAAAAGGTCAAAGAAAACGACAGAAAAATAACGAAACAAACTAATAAACAGCCAAAGAAAGCAGAATCAGGTGAGGTTTTTTTTTTTTTTTTTGAAAGTTAATGCTCTAGCACAGGAGTCGTTCACCGTCAACCTCGTACAACTGGTAGATTTCAGGGTATCATTTGGTAGATCTTTAGGTGACGGAGGAAGGAAAAAGAAAGAATCGGACCTTACCACTTCTCCCGCCGGCATTTAAAAGCGGGTTATCCCCAGGATTAATGGTAGGATGCAGATATCACTCTTGTCAAGTAAAGTAATAGTGAGAGATTTTTAAATTGTTCATTTCACAATTGAAACTGAAGTTCCAACTAACTTTGCAGACCTTTAATAAAGGTAGATTGTTGGTGGTCTCAGTGTTTCTAAAGTAGATATCCACAGCTCCTTGGTTGCCTACCGCTACACTAGGAGACAGGGCCGTAGATAGGACTTAATAAAGGCGAGGGGGTATAAAAAAAATGTCGGCACAAAACATGTTTGGTTCAGTATAATTTCCTCACAAATATTTTTCACCAAACCCTAAAAGGGGGGGGGGGGGTGTTTAAACACACACCCCCTTCTCTCTCCCCCCCCCTCCCCCCCGTATCTACGGCACTGCTAGCAGATTATTTCTATAAAGTTAGTGCACACAAAAAACTTACACGTTTAAGGTGTTTTTTATATCTTCGTTATCCCTGTTAAAGCATTAATAATGCCGTTTTTAAAACTTGAAAACGAACCATATTACGTAGCTTAAATCGACCAGTCTCCTTAATACTGCAATTACAAAAAAAAATCCAATGGCTATCGTAAAAACATAATTAAATTCCATATAGAAAAGTATCAGTTATATAAAGCGATGCATTCTGGGTTGACAGAAGCACAGTGGATCCGCTTATCAAATTAGAAAACGATGTCATCTGAGGATTTAAAGAAAAAATAAATAAATAAACACAAAAAACATTAGCCGTATTCTTGGCTATGGCACATAACAGATATTGGAAAGAGGGGCCTTTTATAAAAGCAGAAACATATAGTCTAGTCCCTGACCATAAGACCCGTAGGAATTTTGAGGTGGACGAGTTTTCTCTTCAGATCCTGTTAGGGCATGCCTAAAGGAAGGGTAAAATCTTGGGTAGACATCTGGCAAAGGACGCCATGTGAACCAAACACATGGTTTTCAATGAGGACGTTTTCTAACCCGCTGTCGTTTATGTATCTTCCAATACATGCAATTTCATGTTCATACTTCAATACATTGTCATCTATTCCCATCTTTTATGCATTTTTGTTGTAAGTGTTTTCCTTGAATATTCACAGTCAATGGTCCCAGAGGAGTAAAAATAGTCTTATCGTATAGGAAATGTTAGGCTATATGGAATCCAAAAAAAAAACATGTCAGACTTGGTATAGGTTTACCGACAAGAACAGAAAATTACGAAATTTAATACTATAGCCAATGCACGTATATGCCAAAAACAAAATGGCGTCCTATAAAACTTATGCCCGGGTTGCCAGATGTCTACCCAAGATTATACGAGAAAACCCGTCCACCTAAAAATTCCTACGGGTCTTAGGATCAGGGCCTGTATTAATAGGCTCACAGAACAAAACATAATTATCTGTAAAAAAAAAATTGTTAGGAGAGATATTTTACTGAACAAGTAAACAGTGATAAGTCAGACCCAAGCGAGCAACAAAGCTGTATTCTGTCGTGAAATATTCTAATCCACATATATAAATTATCAGGTAAATATAAAGCCTACTCAAATAGAAAGAAGGGAGGGCTGAAAATCAGGAACGCATGCAACACTAAACACGTGTCTCGCTACTAATGCCACCCCCAACACGCGTCGCGCGATACACAATTACTACTATCACGCGTGTAAGGCCACATGCACTAACTTTTTTTCAGACGGACAGTGATAAAAACACTAACCTTCCCAGAGTTAGGTTTTAAAATCCTGAAAAACGCTTATTAGAAAAGATAACATTAGATGGGTTTACGTTTGAAAACATTACAGTACCCAGACAGCACATCTTCGAAACAGGAGGTAGAAGAAATTGCATATTTTGAACGCAGCCACTTAGCTCTTTTAAATTTGTATATTTGGGTTCCTTAGGGCTTGCTGACAAAGAATATGTAAAACGTTACGCAAATAGTCTAGGAATTAATAAATTATAACCAAAATAAAATAGTGGGGATGCCTGACAGCATGAAATCATTTCTGCTCATAAAATTTTTTTATAACGTGTTTGAAAAAACCTTACGTTACGGAAATAGCCTACCATGTTAACTCCTAATTGATTGGAGCGCAACAAATATAAGACTAAACACGATTGGTCGGGCTATAAATACTATCTTGCGTTGTTATGGGAAACGAATAGAAGGGGTACTTTTTTGAAAAGATGTGGAGACGTGGTTTCATTGGGTAGAGCTGCGAATATACTTGATTCAGAGCGTCTGTTCATTGCCACATCTTGTAATAAACCTACTAAGAAGCAGTACGTTGAGCACCAGTGTATATTTTATATAAAATGAAGCCTGGAACATCGGCAGATCGGAGTTGTGCTATATCCATTGCCAGTCAACGAAACTGTTTATTATTCTATGAATTGTGGTAAGCTTGAAATATTCAATATCTTTTAATGAAAATTGAATGTAAATTGTTAATTTATGCCTGTATATATGTGTAGTTCAGTAGCAAACATGATGTAAAGCCTATAATGCTCCAGCCTGAACAGAAGGTGTCGGAGGAAAGTAAAACGGCATGGAATGGCCAAACAGTACACTGACACCTAGATTATTGATTAGACAGAAATAATGCTGGAATTGCAGAGGCGTAGTAACCATTAGGGAGGGAAATACTGGTATAAAGTATTTCAGATGAAGCTGACAGTTGGCCTAACGCTCTGAACTCAATGTTTGTAATGTATTGTGCTCAGTGTAGAACTAGAGTATCAATTAGTTATGAAGTAGAAGGTACATCCTTCTTGTTTTCAGGGACTGTGGTCTTAACGTTATTGAGCAGCACCTGGTCAGAGCTTTGCTGAAGCCAGAGGTGGACAGCATACTCCTTGGTCCATATAGCAACCAGTGGGGTGGCTCCAGAGCTCATTGAAGTGATCGAACAGAGGAGCCTTTTTCTGCAGTCATCACGCAAGATAAGAGAGTGTGGCCATGGAGCTCAACATTATGTACCCCATCTTAAAATGACCTTGTAAAAATAACATTAAGAGGGGAATTTAAGTGTTTTAATATCAGGAACTGAGAACATCTCCAATACTAGTTCCAATAAAGACAAACTATTGAAGTCATGATGACAAATACCAACAGAGCTTGAACAAAACAAAACCAGTATTACCTCATATTACTACTACACAACTGACACACATAGGATACTATTAAAAATATATGTCACTACAAGATTCATATTGATAAATTCTGTACATATAACTTGTAATTAAAATTGATTGTGATTCCTGGTTCCCTTTGTATTTGAATCAGGACACATATACCTTCATGACAGCACTGAATACATATTGTTATTTGAAAAGTTATCAGTGACTCCTTTAAGATATCCTCGTAGAGTGTTTTATGTATGTGAGTGTCACAGTGTTGTCAAGTGTGGTGGAATAAATTAAATTGTTTATCTGTCTGTTGTTGTTATGACTTACACTTCATCATACACATACCCTAGACATATAACGTAGTCATCACACTATTCCAGAATAATTCTGACTGAGGTATACATATGTGGCAGCAAGTAAGGTTATATATAATACACTACTCTTATTAGATATATATATACCTTCACAGCTGATCTCAGTCAGTACACTAAGTCCCCTATAAATATTTATAACATCCCACTTCACCACATATTCTCCAGGGACCTGTTTTATCACCAACCAATTTTACCAGTTTTGTAGAACTGGGGATGTAGAGCGTTCCCTTTGCATGTGAAAGGCCCCGGGTTCGATTACCCCGGCATCTCCAGATACTTTTTATGCATGGAGGCATTTCTGGAGTCATCCTTATATGACCACCAGCTATGCGTAATTCTACAATATATGTACGTGGAAGTGAACGTATGTCTGTGAGGTTAATTACATCCTCATTGACTCCTGAAATCATCCACACACTTCCAGGGATTCCCCCTGTGGTGCAACTTGTTAAGAACCCAGCATTGCACACTAAGCTTGGAGAAGTTACTTGAGCCCCAGGCGTAATTCTTTGGCTTTGACTTGGTTGACTGCATGCAGAAGAATCTCACTATGGACCCAGTGATAGGCAGGGGAGAGCCCAGAACCAGAGTACAGTATTTTAGCTCTGCATAGTTGGAGAGCCCCCATGCATTGCGAGGAATGCACAGTATGCCACGTGCTTCTTACTCCTAGCTTGGGACCGATGTGATGGTCCTTTAAATGCAAGCCAAGCTGGAGAAACTGGCGCTCATGACACTCAACTCAACACGTTTCGGAATGGCAGAGAAGCCACGGGAAAAGCCTAGATCTACAGTGTAGTGAACACCAAGGAGTCTTCAACATGGTATTGGCTGCTAAAGAGCGAGACGCTCAGCAGACCTCGTTAAACAACAACAACAACAACCAGGTTTGTAAATGACGAAGATGTTGGTTATATGAAAAATATCATATCACAATTGGCAGACGACAGTGCCGTTTGGTGGCTTAGTAAAAAGTATGTCCCAGTTATACAAAATGTTATAAAAACAGAGAGACAATGTGTCAGAAAAGATATCACTTTTAACACTCAGAACCAACTTTCCCAATAATAAACAAAAAATAGAAAACTTACTTACTTAGTCGTTCCCCTTCTACCGTGAGGTGTAGAGGTTTGGAAGAGAGAGCGCCAGACTATCCTATCGGCTGTCTTCCTCCTGGCCTGGTTCCATTCTAGTCCTCGATCCTTCAAGGATTGTCTAATGTTGTCCTCCCAGCGGACTCTTAAAAAAAAAAAAAATAGAAAATAATTTTTTTTTTTTTTTTTTTTTTTTTAAGCAAAGGGAGGATTATAAACATTAAAATAACTGACATAAAAAGGACATAAAATATGCACATCTCAAGCAGCGCGCTTCCTGGGTATGACACTGAACAAATAAATAAACTGGGACAAACATTAGACAATTGAGCAGAAAGTTGTAGAAGCCTCATTAATATTCTAAGAATTCTTCTTCTTCTTCTTCTTCCGTCCTTAGCCACCGACCGTCAAAGCAGTCAGTGGCCATTACGCCTAGTGGCGTCTTAGGGCAACAGCAGATAGGTTTTCTTTGCCATAGTTTCCCATCACGCCTATTGGCGTCTTTAGGGCAACGGCAAATCAATCCATTTGCTGTTGTTTCCGTAATCGAAGTGACTGGCAAACGGGTGATCAGCCCGTTGGTATTCTAAGAATAATAAAGGATAATTGGCAGAGAGCATGTAAGAAAACAGTACGCATCGTTTTCAAATTATTCATAAGGGCAAAAGCAGACTATACTATCATTGTATAATAATTCAGTAAAAAGGAACAAGAGAGAATATAAAATAAAGCCATAAATGTAATCTCAACATAAATAGAAGCACTAGAAGTAGCTCTGGGCATACGATCCTTTGAACTAAGACAGAAAGAGCTCACAATTAACAACTGGATCAAAACTGCACCAGAAGAAACTCCCAATGCAAAGGGCTGTTTTAAGAACAAACTAAATGTTCGGGTCATCTCTTAGATCCGAACAAATTCTGAACCGGTTGGAGCACATTGGAAGACCTAAGGCAGCACTCTGATCTTCAAACATAATAAGTAGTCATAAATATTATAGAGCTACTATCCCTAACTGGGAAGCATAAGCACTTGTTATAGATTATAGCATCACTAATAAGATTTAAAAACATACAGACGACACACTGGCTAGATGAAAATAACAAGAAAGTACATAAGTCAGCTCGCGAGGCAAAGCTTAGTTGTATACACAGATAAATCTAAGAACGACAGTGGTAAATTTGGCGCAGGAGTAATAATTTCAAAATGGAGAAACAATTGTCACAAAGGATATTTCCATTTTTATAGGTGATAGTGTAACCACAGTTAAAGATAATTACAGATAATTTTCCCCACCCCCACGCAGAAGTTATCTCTACAGATTCGCCGTTATCCCTACAAGCAATCGAAGGCTGTCTTGGAAAGAGCGACCATACATCAGAGAAGAGATAATACTAATCAATATATGTGTAATAAACACAGGCGGCAATGTGAGGCTCGCGTGGGAACAGCTGAGAATGAGTTAGCAAACCAGGAAGTTGAACAGGGTAGAGTAAGCACCAACCATGTAAGTGGGATTAGAGTGATCACAGACGAAGAGTTGAGTTAAGCGCACAATAGTAGAGGCGTGTAAGATAACATGGGGACAAATTAGTGACGGTAAACATTAATAAGGCACTTCTGGAAGATGCAACAAGAAAGACTGAAAGTACCTTTAAATGAGAAGTTGTGGCTCCTCCGAGTAGGTTCTACATACATTATAACAGAAGAACGCTGCTGCCATGAATGCAAAAGAGAAAATGGCATAAATCAATATCAGATACACTGTAAAAAAATTTTTTTTTTTTAAATTGCACAACAGAGGTATGACAAGTACAAGCGTTGTAATAATCGCAGCTTGGACATAACAACAGAAACGGTGCTAAATATACGAGTAGATACCCCAAAGGAACTACAGAAAATAGTCAAATAGTTGATGATCATTAATCAGTTTTTCTTCGTATTTTTCACTTCTTCTTCTTCTTCAGTCCTTGCCCGCTATCTGACAAAGCAGTGACCATCACGCCTTGTGGCGTCTTTGTCACGGAATTGTCTCCCCTGCTCTGCAGTGATGGTCCAACAATGGCCAAAATTTAGAGTATACAATGAAGGTCTTTAAATGTACCTACCTTCGCTCAAGATTATTCTTGGCAGAGTTGTAAATAGAAGGATGGCGCTTTTTTTTAAGGGAATATTCATAGGATATTTCAGAAATCAAGCACAATGCTGAATTTATCAAAGCTGTCGTGAACTTTGTATCTGCCCGCCACTTCTATGAAGATAAATATATATTAGCTCGTTTCTAAACCCCTAACTGAATTATTCAGTAAAATAGTACTTAAGTAGCTCTGTTGTATTTATATTTAAGATAACATGATTCATACGTGTTCTCTCTGTAATAATTAAATCAACTATTAAATTGTAAATACATATACCAAATTTAATAATCATTTATTATTTAACACGAGTAAATAAATAAGTAGTCATAGACTGGGTGATGCGCCAGACAACAGAGGGCAGTCTGTTACGCACGGATCATTATTATTTTTCGTTTGTATAAACATTTTTCATATGTATGATCATTTTTTTGACTGAAGTGTGTATTATGTTTTCTATGGTCAAAGGGACATAATCCGAGTTATCGAGACTACAATTTTTTAGGAGTTTGCCTTCTCTTGTATAGAGACACGTTCGGTCTATAATTTCTTGAACGAAGCGTGACCACATCTCCTTATTTGGTAGTACCAGTCAACTATGGTAGATGTCTGAAACCTTTCTTAACGCTTCTTTTCATGACCATAAAAGGCGCGATTCTATAAGACTTTTATCTCGAATGTTCTTAGAATCGTCTTATTGTGAACGGCAACTCAGAGATTGTCGTTCTGCGCATGTCAAAAGCTGGGAGTTCGTTCTGTGTGTTCCGCCCAGTTCGGCAGTTGAGAAATGGTTTAAGAAGCGAGCAGACGCGACCTGCGTCTTGTGATTTTCTGAGGGAAATACATGGTCTTTGTGAGTTAGTTAGCTAACTAGACTATTTCCCAGTATTATTCACGCCTGCCTGGAGGCATATGTTCATGGTTGATTTTCCGAAATAAGGTAATTCCTCTTGTATCGAACTTTATGCTATCATCTAGAGGTTCGTCATTTTGTCGCCTATTTGCTCGCCTCTGTGATGCAAAATGGAGAGGTACTTTGACTAGGATTAAGTCACCGGTATCTGTATACCTGAACTAGTTAAATATATATGGGTCGCTCTAGACCAACAAGACTATTGTCTGTGTTCCAGGATTCGTTATATCAGAGATCACGTCCAAGTCAGATGGTTAGACTTAGGAACATTATAAAGGTCGAGCTGACCTGTAGCCCATGTATGCTATTCACGTGCAGACAGTGAACGGACTTATTGTATACAACTGATCTGCTAGCATCAGAATGGGAGCATTTATTATTGTTTATGAACATTGAAGATCTGTAGCTGACACTGTTGCAGAAATTATAGAAATTATTATTATTTATACAGCTTCACGAACTAGAACTCTATGATTTATGAATTTCTGAATCTATTGAACTGTGATGTCTTATGACGCATATATACAACAGCTGTCATTGCTGACTACAGAAAATTGTTTTCAATGTGCCATATCATCTTGCTGAACTCGTTAACTATGTTGATGTCATAAGTATCATGACTGTTTTGTGGCGTGCAATAAATGAAAGAAACTTATACAACGAAGTTACCCTTTCTATGACTCTACACGTCATGTTGCCTGTGTGATAACCCTGTGAACTGTTCCACTACCACATTCACAGCAACATCCTAAATCAGAGAAGACACCTACATCTTACACTTTAATACCAGGTGTCGATAAGGGTGGCAAGTTACCACTTCAGCTCAAATCCACCCTTATCACAGTCCAAGAGGAATAAGATGGACTACATTTTCTACATTGGAAGATCTGGAATATGCAGATGACATTGCACTGCTGGCACATTCACATCAACACATCCAGGAAAAAAACGGATAGACTTAATAAATTTAGCCAGCAGGTGGGCTTGAACATCAATTTAAAGAAGTCTGAGGTCATGACGCTCAATGTGAGCAACCCTGAGCCCATATCAGTAAGGAATCAGCAACTGGTACAGACAGATACCTTCACATACCTAGGAAGCATAGTAACACCAGACGGTGGGGCAGGCAAAGACATCAACATCAGAATGAATAAGGCAAGAACAGCCTTCTTTAGCCTAAATAACATTTGGAAGTCCTCCCAATACAGCACAAGCACAAAATTAAGATTATACCAGAGTTGCGTGCTTTCTGTGCTTCTCTATGGTGCGGAATGCTGGAGAGTCACAGAGAAGGAAATGTCAAAATTGTCCTCTTTTCACACAACATGCCTAAGAAAAATTCACCGCATCTTTTGGCCGAATACCATCACCAACCAAGATCTGCTTACTCGTAGCAAGCAAGAGGACATGCACACCATCATAGCTGGCAGACGCTGGAGCTGGGTTGGTCATGTCCTCAGAAGAGACCCCGATGCCATCACAAGAACAGCTATGCTTTGGACCCCTGAAGGAAAGCGAAAGAGAGGCCGACCAAAAACAACTTGGCGGAGGACTGTGGAGGCTGAGATGCAAAGAATGAACCAGAGTTGGGGCACTGTACGAAGGATGGCCACCGACCGTGCAAAGTGGAATCAATTTGTTGTTGCCCTACAAGACGCCACTAGGCGTGATGTCCACTGACTGCTTTGACGGTCGGTGGTTAAGGATCGAAGAAGAAGAAGAAATAAATAAGTGAGGTTGGTGAATTGAAAAATGTGGAATTTCACTTCACAGAAAAATGGTTAAGGTGGTTTGATGTGGTGGTGAGAATTATTTTTGCTTTGGCCTGGTTAAAATAACTTAGCTGGCCAAATGTTGAAACTGATTTGCTGACTGCTCCATCAATTATCGACTTTTGTGGTGAGGGCTCGTCTCAGGCATAGTTGCAAGGGTAACCGCTCCGAACTTCAAGGCCAGGATCTTCACAACCCGTCAAAGGCAGACATCTAGCGTTGACCACAATCTCTTGATATACAGACCTGTGTCAAGCTGGTACTACACACAGGTATCTCCAAATTGTACCACAAACTTTTAGAAGAAACAAATGACTGCTAAGTATAAGTTTCCAGACACTAGTCAGGCGACTTCCCGCTGTCAGTTACACCGATCCTTTTCCTTTTTTCTCAGTAATTTTACCCTCTCTGAGCATCAATGATAAGCCCAGTGGATTGGATGAAAAATGATTGTTAATTCAGTTAATCTGATGATAAATTGTGGCTGGACAGCGGAGAACGACCGTTGTTTTGTTTCACACATGTTTAAATATACATATAAACTTATTAAAATGTTAATATAATACACATGTACACCATGATGTTATCAGTATCCACTCCCTGCTCCACTTGGAGCCTAGGACTACCTCTGCTTTTGGTTTCATGTAAGAGAACCTGCATGAAGCAGTCACCAGCGTTTGCTGTAGTGGTTTATGAATCTATCATTTTCATATGCTGTGGTGGCTAGCCTTTAATGAACCGGTACAACCATCAGCAAGTTAAAAATGTCAAAAACAAAATATAAAATGATAACATGTACAACTTAGCCCATATCGAGTTATAATCTACAGAAGTCTGGCACAGGAAGACTTTCGAATGATTTCGGGCCACTGGTTATGAGGCCGTCTTACTTGTAGACAGGGTATTAATATTATTTCGAATCCCACTATTATCCTGTATATAGGTTCCGAGGACTTTGTGGTTTCCAGTATTATAAAGTCGAGTTTTCTTTCTGGTTATTGTCAGAAGATCCTCAGTACTTGGTTCGGTCTCCTTTATTGGAATCCTGTTTTTGTTTGTTTCTGGCATGTCTGAAAGTGTCGTCTTGACTCAATGGAAAACAGTGCCGGGGTCTGAAAATGTCTTACATTATAAGGGACTTTTCGTCCACGTTCTCCGTGTCCTACGCGCTTGAAATTCGCCAATCAGACGTAGTCTAGTCTAATATATTTCATCAAGACCAAACAGATTAGAATGTTTGACTTTAGTAAATATCCCCTCTTGATGACAGTGTTGCATAACATTCCTGCCACACCTATGTACATTTGCAGTTTATCTCCAGATTAACCATCCGAGAAGTATGGGTGCTAAGCTTGAAGTGAGCGAGATACGTTCACACATGTGTTGGCTTTACACAGGTAAGGCAGGTCCCAGCTGGGGTTGTTAGTGTTATCTCCACCCATGGTAGAACAGGTAAAAATAACACCACGAAACCTGTCAAATTTATAAGAGAAGATACGGGTAAAAAAAATAAAGGGAAAGAAGTAGGAGAGAAGAAGTCTGGTAACATATAGATAAAATGAAGAACACAGTCGCTCTGTCACAGTCTTGTAGGGCAGCAACAAACTGTCTCCATTTGGATCCGCCAGGAACCATCCTTCGTGTGGTGCCCCAGCTCTGGTTCATGCTCAGCATCTCTGCCTCCACAGAACATCGATCTTAATTAACACTCACGCGAATTACAAATGGGGGAAAATTCAAGAAAGTGAGGCAAAAATTAAACATCCGCCATTGCTAAGATGCGTTGTTTCTGCGGTCACACAATGTTGTTCCCAGCCTGCAACAGCCCCATGAAATAATTTGCACCTTTGGTGGGAAAACATGACACTAAAGTGCAGGAGGGGTAAGTGAATTATTTATGTGAGGAACAATAGCAGCAGCAGTTGTAAAAGTAGTCTTCTTCTTTTTGCGATCGCATCTTTGATGTTTACACCGTCAGACGAGTTCTCATGATGAATTCGATTGTTGTTTGAAGTTCCTCTTTAGCACCATATAGCTTTGAGTTTAGTGTTGAGTCATTGGGCCAGTATATCTTTCTTAACTGGTCATACAGAGGACAATCCTGTAGAACATGCTCGGCAGTTCGTTCGTTTAATCCACATGTGCACAGTGGTGAAGTAGACAATCGTAGCTTGTGTTTATTCAGTTTGTTATGCCCTGTCCTGGGGCGAAAAATGGTTATCTGTCCCTGCCGGTCAAGAGTGTGGTAGTCGTCGTTAGGTTGATTCTGTTCTCTTCTGATAGTCTGGATAGCTCTCTTTTTCTCAGTGTATGTGATTTCATTATCTTCTTGTTCACATTCTCCTCCTTTTTTTGCAAGTTTATCTGCCTTTTCATTTCTGGGTACATCACAATGAGATGGTAACCACTGAAGTATGGTTCTCTTTTTGGCAGCTACCTTGTTTAGTTCATTTCTCAGATGCGGGAGTTTACCACCCTTGAGAGCTTGCAGGACAGACAGTGCATCTGTGAGGATGACTACCTGGTGGCAGTCAGAGTTGGTGTTATAAATCATATTTGCAGCTTGCTCTAGAGCTTGAACCTCAGCTGTATAGTTGGAACAGAATTTACCAGTGGGAATGTGCCTAGTCTCATAGTGGTTGTCTGGATATGAGATAAAGATACCGGCATCTCCATTCCAAACAGTATTTGTTGCTGATTCATCTGTATAGGCATGTATCCATGATTGATCGGGATAGCTTTCTTGGATCATACTCAATGTAGCAGTTCGTTTTTTGCAGATCATTATACTCATATCCACTTGTGAGACCACTGTGGTAAAGTGGGATGGTATAAATATTTATAGGGGACTTAGTGTACTGACTGAGATCAGCTGTGAAGGTATCTGTATCTAATAAGTGTGGTGTATTACAGATAACCTTACTTGCTACCACATTTAGACCTCAGTCAGGCTTATTCTGGAATATTGTAATGACTACGTTGAATGTCTAGGGTTATGATAATGATGAAGTGTAAGTCACAACAACAACAGACAGATAAACAATTTAATTTAATCCACAATACTTTACAACACTGTGACACTCACACACATAGAACACTCTATAAGACTATCTTAATAAGTCCAGTTTAACTTTAAAAATATGTATTAATTTCTTTTAATAATAGATATCCTGATTCAACTACAAAGTGAACCAGGAATCACAATCAAATGTAATTACAAGTTGTATGTACACTATTTATAGATATGATCTTTGTATTGACATATATTATTATTGCAATTTGTGTGTAAGTTGTGCTGTAGTACTATGAGGTAATACTGGCTTTTCAAGCTAGGTGGTTGTGTGTCATCATGACTTCAAGTGTCTGTTTCTGGTGAAAATAGTATTGGAAAAGTTCACAGTTCCTGTCATTTGAAACAATTACTTGTCCCTCTTTATTTAATATACTGTCAATTTTAGAGGGGGTACATAAGATTGAGCTGCTCTGGCCAACGAATCTTATCTTCTGTGAGGGCGGCAGGAAACAGTCTCCACTGCTCGCTTGCTTCACCGTTTCCTTGAGAAACAATACTGGTCGCTATCTTGACCAAGGAGTATGCTGCCAGCCTCTGGATTCAGCAAAACTCAGACCAGGTGCTGCTTCAACACGTTAGGACCACGGTCCCTGAAACAAGAAGGTCGTACCTCCTACTTCAGAACTAATTTATAATCTATTTCCACACTGAAACACAATACATAACAAACACAGAGTTCAGCGCGGTAGGCCAACTGTTAGCTTCTCATGAACAATATACACCAGTATTCCTCTCCCTAATGGTTACAACGCCTCTGCAATTCCAGCATTATTTCCTTCTATTCAATAAGATAGGTGTCATAGTACTATTTGGCAATCCCATGCAGTTTCACTCCTCTGCGACAAGTTTTGTTCATGTTGGAGCAATATCTAGGTTTTGCCTTTTGGTTATTACTGAACCACACACATACAGACATACATTATCAATTCACATTCAATTTTCATCAAAAAGATATCAAATAGGGCTAGCTTACCACAATTCATGGAAATAATAAACAAATACGTTGACTGGCGATGAATTATGGCACAATTCCGATCTGCCTCTGTCCCAGGCTTTTATTTAGAAAAATATGAGCTGGATCTCAACGCACTTGCTTCTTAGTAAGTTTATTTTCAAAATGTGGCCCTGAACTGACGCTCCTAATTGACTATATCAAATGGTCTAACCAATGGGACCATGTTTACAAAAGCATTTGAAAAAAATGTACTCTTTCTATCGTTTCTATTAACAACCAAAAATAGTATTTGCAATCGACTAATCATGTTTAGCCTTACATATTATTCTAGCCAATCAAATCGGATTTAACATGGTGGCCTCATTTTCTTCTAAAGCATTGTTCAAATACGCCATTATGAGCAAAATTGATCCTGTGTTGTCTGACACCCTCACTCTAGTATTATGGCTATGATTTGTTAATTATTAGACTAATTGCTTAACACCTAACATATTCTTTGTCAGCAAGTCCTATGGCACCCAAATATATAAGTTTTAAGAGAGCTAAGTGGCTGCGTTCAAATATGTATTTTCTTCTAGGATAGTCGTGCTGTTACCACCTCCTCACTTCCATACTATGGGGTGTCTTCTGTACTGTCAGACTAATGTCAGGATTTTGGACATAAAACAGTAGAATGTCATGTTTCCTAATAAGCATTAAACATGTTTTCAAAACCTAACCGTGTATTGGTAGTGTTTTTTATAACTGTCTATTTGAAAAAAATTAGTGCTTCATGCCTTTCGCGTTGGGGGTGGCATTAATTTATATCGCGAGACTGCGTGTTAGTGTTGCATACATTCCTCAGTACCTCTCTCTCTCTCTATCCTAAGTCCTTCTGTCTTTTCATTACGCAGTGTATATAATGACATTAATGCTAGTATTTTATCTAGGTCATTAAGCAGTGTGCGTATCTCAAGGTTTTCTAAGAAACACAGTACCAGATTTATTTTTGAACCGCGTGTAGTTTATGCAGTAGGCTTTACTAGCAAACGTGAAAGCGTTACAATATGCAGACGAAGTAGGAAAATGTGGATTTTTGTACGCCATTGTGACAGCACTGTTCTTTTACCATTCCTCTTTCCTTTTATTGAATTAATTCGTTAGGCTTTACATTTACCTTTTAATTTAGATATGTTGATTTAGAATGTTTCACGACAACCACTGACTGATGTATTAATTTGGAGGGCACTGCTGGCCTGTTCCCATGGTACAGGGTATAGGGTGGGCTTCAGCGGTGTTGTCTTCATGGATAGGTCTTCTTGATGCTGTCTTTTAAGTCTTTTTCCCCGATGCACAAAGCTGCTACGCTTTAGACGTCCCAATGCCAGATCATCTAGTCTTGCCTTCATTGGGTGCGTTGGCATACTGTTGTACTTTTCCATCTGGATCATGCTTTTTGTGTCTCTTCTATAGGACAATGTCTGTAATCCAGCAGCTTTCTGCATCTCTGATATTGGTGTAGTTTTCATGGCTCCTGTAATGAGCCTGAGAGCTTGATTTTGCACCGTGTCCAAAGACTGCAGATGTGAGTTAGCAGCTGATGACCATGCTGCTGAGCCAAACTATAAGTATGGTCTTATTACTCTATTATAAATCTTCTTTAGAGTTCGTTCATTTGCTCCCCAGTTGGTACCTGCTAATTTTCTGAGTATGCCTAGTCGTCTTCGGGCCTTTCCCTCTGCATTTTCAATATGCTTATTCCATGTAAGCTTTTGGTCAAATGTCACCCCAAGATAGGTGGGGTAGCTTTCTTCCTTGATCATGATTGTCCCTAGGTGTATGTTAGCTGCTTTGTCCTTGGGGGCGAGGGAGAACAGTGTTGTGGAGGTTTTGTCTGTGTTTATTGGGATAAGCCATTTCTCTGCCCATGACACTAGCGTGTCTGCTGCCCGCTGCATTCTATAATTTGCTGTGGTGACGTTTTCATCAGCGCAGCAGAGTACTAGGTCATCTGCATTATAAGGCAGCTTTCACTCCAGAGGGGAGATCTTTCACCAGGTCATTGATGTAAACAAGGAAGAGTGTTGGGGAAATTACTCCTCCTTGAGGTACCCCCTGATAGAGCAACACTGTTCCTCTCTGCGGACCATCAAGAGTGACTCTAGTTCTCCTGTTGTGCAAGTATGACTGGATCCATTTTATCATGTTGCCTTGGATTCCACTTCTCCTAAGTTTTGCAATAAGGCCATCTTTCCACCCAGATCGTTAGGACCTTTTTCTTCTCCTGGAAGGCATCTTCTACTGCTTGAGACAAGTAAGTAACTTGGTCTTCTATACTGTAGCATTCTCTAAATCCAGCTTGTTCCGGCACCAGGATCTGCTCAGACTCTAAATACCATTTCAATCTGTGGTTGACTATTCGCTCCATAGTCTTCCCAACACAGCTTGTGAGACTGATTGGCCGGTAACTTGCAGCCTCGGTCTTACATTTCCCTTTCTTTAGTATGGGTATTGTGATGGCTTATCTCCATACTTGGGGTACCGTTCCTTTCAACCAGCTGTGGTTGAATATCTCAAGCAGTTTTGTCTTTGCTGCTGAGCTCAGATTTACTAGCATTTCGTTGCTGATTTTGTCTGGGCCGGGTGACTTTTGGAACTTAAGCTTGGAAATAGCGTTCTGTAGTTCTCCTAGTGTGATGGGTTCCCTCATTGGGGCAGGAGTATCTGTCTGTCCCATGGTTGCCAGTATTTCTTTTCTTATCTCTCTCTGAAGGTCTAATGTTAATGGATAAGTTGCTTTCTGAACTGTATCTTCTAGCAAACAGGTCTGCAGCTTGTTTTCCTTTGAGAAGTTTGCCACCTTCATCCAATGTGATAGTCTGCCTAGGCGAGAAACGCTCTTCATTTAGAGACTTGACTAATCTCCAAAGTTTCTTGCCGTCTTTCTCAAGGTTCAGCGATGCCGTTTTAGTTCTCCAGCTTTTCCGTTTTTCTTCTAGCTTTGTTCTCTGAAACTCTGCTACGACCTTTTTCCATTTGTTGTGAGTTTCAAGTGAAGGCTGAGACTCTGCGTCCTTTCTAGCCCTGTCCATAGCTTTCTGGCGTTCTTGGAGTGTGCTGGACCAGTATGGTGTGTAGTTACATCGGCATCCTTTGGGAATGGTTTCTTTTGCTGCTTGAAGTATGCATCTGTTGAAGTCTTTTACCACTTCATTAATGTCTCTGTTCTGTACCTTGAGGTCAGACAGCAGCGTGTTCACCTGATGCCTGAATAAAACCCAGTTGGCTTTTTAGTAATTCCATCTTGTAATGGCTGGGCCTGTACTGAGAGTTACACTCTGGACAGTAAGGAAGATTGGGCGATGGTAGCTTCCTCCTAGTTGGTCTCCTACTTCTCTACTAATAAGTCTACTGGGGTGGCTGTGATAAGTTCACTCCGTCTTAACCCTCCCTCTCAAATTTCACCCCCTTCCTAAATCTATAAAACGCATTTTACAAGTTATAAACCTCATTAGATTTTTTTTTAAATTGCAAAGGGGCAATATATATAACTTACAATAAACATTGGCATATGTGTGACTTTTTCTGCTAGCATATTTGGAAAAAAGCGGTACAAATCCCCTACTAAAATCATTTACCCACCCCATCCTATTAATTATTGACGATTGTTGCCAAAATGAAACTAACGATAGAAAAACAATCGAGTAATACGTTTTAGCATTGGAATAACTAAGGATCGCCTTTTTCAAAAACTGCAAACGATCGACGCAGATGCAAATGTATAAACACAAAGCGTTGAAGTCACTTTCGCAAAAAACACACACACACTGCAGCCCGCGTTTCCTGCCTCTAGTTTTTTTTTTTTTCTTACGAAATCCGAAAAAGCGTGCAAAACTAAACTTGTTAACGCCTTGCTTGGTCTTCAAAGGACAGAGAGCAGGGACAAGGGGGAGAAAAGAAAAAATATCTCGCCTACTTGTAAATTTGAAATTGACACTATGGGGCAGGGCTGCTAGTGGCAAAAGTGAATTTTAGGAAATGGCTTTCTGTATAAACTACAACTAAGATCTTGAAAGATAGAATAAATATTATTGAATATAATATCTTTCATATTCCTTTATAATTTTTTTTTCGTACGCCCGCTAATACTCGAGGCGAAATCTCAGGTTATTTTTAATGTGTAACCTGACATTGATTTTTACGTGAGTATCCTATTTTCTTGTACAGAGACAAGTGTCCCTCGCCATTCAGGCAGATACTCACCGTTTTCGGAGGTACCCATTAGAGCTGGGTCGGCTCAGGAGCCGCCAGTCCCTGGTCGACGACACTCCTTCAAATGTCCTCGCCAGGTCTCGAGTTAATACAGTCCAAATCCCGGTCGACGAAAATTCCTCAAATGCCGTCCCCCGGGTTTGATCCTGAATCACCCGGTCGCCAGAGCGGTGTTGTAGCCACTACGCTAGCGCGGCTCCTATTTCCTTTATAATAACTTAGATGAACCTTAGAAGACTTATTTCATTAATATGGTGGTACAGTACAAGAAAACCATAAATAACTAGAAAAATATAAAGATGCAAATAATGATAAAGAAGTGCATAAAACATATCTAGAAATGTAGAGGTTAATGGTCTGAGTAAGAACCACTTTCTGTCTTTAAACTAGCTCCATAACTAACAGAGATATGGTAGAAAATAAAAATTGTGACAGACTGACAGACGCATAAATAACTCAGGTTTGAAAATCTTCGGCAAAGTCAAATATTTTTGACTTGATTTGATTGGCCACTTCACTAGTTAGGAAAAGGGGAAGGTAAAAGCTGCAGATTTGCCAGCCAACGCGAACATATTACTATCTAGTGAGAGTAAAAGCAGACTCGCAAACGTATTGATAAACACCCACAAAATGTTTGGGATTTTCAAAAAAGAGTCAAATATTTGACGCGTTGTTCCATTGGCTGGCAGAATTTATAATAGCAACAGAATACAAGGCTAGAAGGCCATTTGATAAAAAAAAGTTTAACACAGTAAAGATGAGAGCAGAGGTGAAGCTTCTGAAAAGAAATTCTTTACAGTCTGGACGAAGGCAGATCTGAAGTGTGCCATTATTTGCCAGTCATCTTTTGCTTGTGTAAATAAATTCAGTGAATTGCGGTAAGAGAAATGATTTATTAATATTATTATTAATGTGTAGAGGCTAACCCAGAGCGGGGCCCACACAAATTTTGTGTTGTGCGACTTAGCCATTGTGGAAGCTTATGACATCCTAGGGAGCAATACATGCCTTAAGCAGATTATAAAGACATGGAAATAAATTGTATTTGAATAATTAACTATTGTCATAATTAAATGTTATTATAATAAGACCAGGAACTGCTGGCAGTCTTATGCAGGCCTCAGTGTTCAATGACCACCTGAAAACATACCTAGGATGCTTACAAAAATAAATCATAAGAAGAAGATGGTATACTCCATCTGTGTGTATATGGAAGCAAATTAAGGTTTAAATACCAGTGGCGTAGCAGCCATATGGAAGCAGAATGTAACCACAGTGTAAAGTGAAGTCAAATAAATTCGGGCCTGGTGCACTTGGTTGCACACGAGGCTGACCCCATATTGTTAAAGGTGGTTAGGTGTGGAAATTATAAGCCAGCATATAAAAGGGCGGGGATGTCCTTTTGTTGCAGGGTTTCATTGCCTGTTACAAGCTGTAACAGGAGACCTACGGAGACTTCATCTGAGGAAAGTGAAGGCCTCAGCAGAGCTGTTACTGCACGTGTTAGCCAGAGAAAGACTTCTGGGCTGACTTTGTCATAATTTCCAGTATTCTACAGCTGAACTCAAAGAAAAGGTGAACGTATCTTAAGGGCATCCTGTCAACTCATCAACGTGCAAAGTTTTCCAAAAACTTTATCCACCTGTTAGTGGGAATGATGTAAACAACAGCCCCGCACAAGATTGATTTTCACCAATTAGACAGTACTATACTATTATGTGAATACATCACCAAAGACAGTTCCTATTATTTGATCTGGACAGAAAATTCTCTTTATTTATTTCGTATATGTAAACTCCATTTTCTTCGGTTAAATATTCCTGTCCCAAAAGAATTGAGGTACAGGAAAATAAAATTGTACATTAAGTTGATAACTAAAACTACGATCTTACTTAATTTCATTGTACTGAATTACAGTTGTGTTCAAGTTATTATCACCACACCATACATCCATTACCCTAGACACGTAGCCATATAACATAATAAAATCAAAATAATTCGCAGAGTGAGATCGTAGGGTGGTAGCAGTTAGGTACCCTGAGAACATCCTGATCAACTATTAGACTCAGGGACCTTCATAGCTGACCTCACTCTGTAGACAATTAATAATTAACATAGTAACATCAAAACCCACCACAGTGGCGAAGGCAAGATCTGGAGTTGAAGTTGTGTGCCATCCTCTGGAGTAGAAGGTAGGAGTATCTGTGGCAGTATTGACTAGGATTAGGGAGTGGTCATCTTGCAATGTTTCAACCTCTTCACCTCTGTGATCTAGATGGTTATAGCCCCAGCTCTGGGAGTGGCTATAAAGTTGATGGCTGGTACCTGTATAGAGCTGAGACTCAGGGGTTTGTTGTTTGGACAGCAATAGTTCAGAAGTTTTATTTCCATCTTGTCTACCTTTAGCTGCAATAGCTGATATTCTGCTCCGTCCATGTAGGTTTTCCTTTCGTGTGCATGAATGTTATTCCTTACTAGAGTAAATACTCCTCCTTTTCGTCTATCTTGTCTGTCGGATCTGAAGCATTGATATCTCCTTATTTTAAAGTTTTGATCTGCTTTCAAGTGAGTCTCTTGGATACAGCAAACACTGTCTTGCTTCTCATACAAGATGTTTTTCAGCTCTGTCTTTTTGCTGTATCCAGCCTGCCTGCTGTTCACTCCCTCTGCATTCCAGTGCATTATGACAAGTGGCACTCTGGGTTTCTCTTTTTCTGTTTTGTTTCGGTCAGTAGTTCTCCTCCGCAGTCTGCTGACTCCACAAGACGGTCTAGAGCGTCCTCCAGTAGCTGAGGGTGGGCTCTGTCGAGGTTCAGAGCCCGGCACCGCACCTGCCTGGTGGAGCTCCACAGGGCGAGCACCAGTACGAGATTTATTTGACGGTGTACTCATCCATAGAAAAAAAAGCGAGTTGCGTGATACTGTGGTTTCCGGTGCGCCTTCTGGCCCAGTATCTACGACTTCAGCACCTCTTCAACGGGAGAGTTGGCTCATCCCTAATCTGTTTATGTTCCCAGTAGTAGACTATTCGCGGGGACCCAAAGATGCAGCAATAGTGAATGCAGTCAGCGACCCATAGCTTGACTGCTTGCATCATGACCAGCGAACCAGAGCTGGTCAAGACCGTACTCCACCTCCACGTGGTGGTCCTGGAAACAGTCTGCAGCAGTGCAGTCTGGCTGAGCGAGTACGGATCGAAATGGGAAGGCAAACCCGGTCCCTAAAAAATGCCGTGCTGAAGTCGGATGTGTCGACCGAAAGGTGCAGATATCACAGCTACGGCGTAAACAGACACAACGCAACCACCGTCCTTTTCAGGGCGAACGAGGAAGAAGAAGAAGAAGAAGACTATTCGCAAGCAGCCTGGGGTGTCACTGCTCTGCGCGGACCTTGTTTACCGAGGCGGCGTCCGAGCTCGTATGGTGAAAATATGGTTGCATTAACTTCAAAATAAACCTGTCTTTCCAGTGGCTTTTCTGCCATCCTGCAACTTTGAGTTGGGGAGTTCTGAGCTCCAGTCTCTTTCCCAGGCATGTTATCCTGGCCTGGCATGCATCCAGAGGACCCCACTTCTGGTTCTAAGTTAGCAGTTGGGGATAGGTGGGGTGGCATACTATGCATTCCCCGTCATCCAGGGGGGCTCTCCAACTATGCAGAGCTTGCACAATGCTGTGCTCTGGTTCTGAGCTCTCCCAAGGAATCCTCACGTCCTGCACAGAGCCACTTCCAGATACCCACCACCTGCCATCTCTCCATTGTAGAAATCTCCTGCATGCGGCCATCCAGTCAAGAGCCAGTATTAAGTCTGGTGCCCATGTGATTCCCCCAAGCTTAGTGTGCAATTCTGGGTTCTCAACATGCTGCACCACAGGGGGGATTGTGATGCTGAGCCAATTTGTGTTGTTGTTGTTTGCATTTCGCTCAGCCATCTCTCTCAACTCTGCACCAATAAGCGACATCGGGGACTTAACTGTGCCTCAGTACTGGGAGGCCCCGTTTCCGGGTACACCACACGCAGCCAATTGAAGCAACGGTCGTCGTGGGCGGTAAAAGTAGTAATATTAGCCCTATATTATTCGAACAGATGTTGTAACAGAAGTAATAATGAAAGTTCTAAGGGGCCGTTCACAAATTATGTAACACAATTTTTGACATTGTCAGCACCCCCCCCCCCCCCCCCCCCTCTCCCCCAAATGTGCGTAACAAAAACCCACACAATTTCAGACCCCCCCCCCCTTTTTTTATTTCTTCTTTGCGTTACGTAATTTGTGAACAGCCCTAAATTAGTAGCAGCAGTTCTGCGTCTGACACAAGTAGCAATGGATATTCTAAAGTATGAAGAGCAGTTGTAATAGTAGAAACAATGATAGCACTATAGTGGTAGCAGCAGTAGCAATGGTAGCCCTATATTAATAGGAGCAGTTGTGACAGAAGTAGCAATGGCAGTTCTAAAGTAGCAGCAGCAGTTGTAATAGTAGTAGTAATGTTAGCACTATAGTGGTAGCAGCAGTGGTGGCGTAACACTGGTAGCTCTAAGCAGTGGCAGTGGTATTAAGCAGCAGTAGTGGGTGCAGTCGTGGTGGTGGCAGTGTTAGTGGAAATAGCAGCAATAGTAGTAGAAGTATTAAAGGCTCTATTAATAGTAGCAGCAACAGCTGTAATAGTAGTAGTGATGATAGCACTATAGACTCTAGCAATAGTAGTAGAAGTATTAAAGGCTCTAGTAATAGTAGCAGCAGCAGTTGTAATAGTAGCATTGATGATAGCACTAAAGACTCTAGTAATAGTAGTAGCAGCAGAAGCAGTAGTAGTAGTAGCAGCAGTAGTAGTAGTAATAGTAGTTGTTATTGCAGTAGTAGAAGTGGTAGTGGTTATGGTAATAGTAGTAGTAGAAGTAGTAGTAGAAGTAGAAGTAGTAGTAGTAATAGCAGTATTAGTAGCGGTATAGTGGTAGTAGGAGCAGAAACAGCAGCAGTAGAAGAGGTAGTACCGGTAGGAACGTTGTAGAATGAGCGAGTATATATATAGAAACATCAACAGTTGAGAACATTAGGATGCTGGCTCACGTATACTACAGATCCGGTGATCTAATTAGCCATTAAAATAGGCACATAACAGGTATGGAAACATATACACTGGACCCTCATATGAAGATTGTGAGATATATTTTGTTCGCTCACAAATATGTTCGCGTCTTTACATCAATCAATATCCATTTCTATTGTTCTCAAGAGATCGACAACAACTGCGTAACCTCGTTTGAATGCAATAACTTGTTTGTTTATTACATTTGTTGTATTTTAAACTGACGTAATGTATATGTTGAGTTAATCTATGTGCTGTGTTAATTTCAACGTTGAGTTAGTCTATGTGTTCAGTTCATATATTGAGTCTGTTTTTAAATGTTTGTATCCGCACTTGTATCCATTGGATATACGTGAAACATATGTAAAACCAATAAGCAATAGCAGCTGTTTTGATAAACATTGTTATTTTGTTTTTTGTTTTTCTCTGCATGAAGTTTGTTTTGTTTTCAGGACTATCTTCATTGCACACGGACAACTCCACCAGTGCTTCGATCTCCTCCCTTAGATCACTCAAGGAGGATCTCAGCACAGTTCACGAACTCCGTAGCACTGGTGAGAATCCCAATGTGTGTATATAGAAATCAGACATTCTATAAATATTTTTGTGGTGGGTAGGTTTCTAATTTTTAAATTGTTGACAGGGGAGCGGCCTTATGGCCTACTCTTTACGATTTTCAACTGCTATAGGACTTTTAACGTGCGTAACTTGCACACGGAACCTCCTATTTTTTCGCCCTTATCCAAGGAGGCTAGGCATCCGATCTCACTACCCAGGAGACAAGGGAGAGTATAACATCATTAGGATCAATGGTTCTGAAAAAAAAAATATCCATATATTATCTTCCCTCTACTGGGAATCGAACCCAGTACCTTAAGAATTCGAAGCGGACGCCATACCTCTTAGCCACTCCGACCCCTTCTCTCTCTATGAAGTAAAATGAAAGAAGATAAAATCTTCACTGAGCAATAAACTGACGTTATAAAGAAACAGCAACAGTTTGATGCCCTCCATGACGTCAGGTGTTAAATAAAGCGGATCTCACGCTGGGTTGTAATGTTATGTGATAGAAGTTATTTAATAAAATGGCAGTTAATCATCTTTATTGTGACACTCATTTCATATAAACTAGTTGGCCAGGAGTGACGAAAAAAACCATTTCAAAATAGGAAGTAACTTTTCAGTAGCAGCCTATGTTGAGCTGATCTATATTTTTAGTTAATCTGTGTGTTGAGTAAACGTCCGATTGCCAGACTGGTTAGAGCGCTGGCCTCTCGCGGCAAAGTTACCGGGTTCAGGGTTCAAAACCTGGCAGCGTCACGTTACAGTTTACCTAGCTTTAAATAAATACCTGTTGAGTTAGGGAATACAAAGGCAGTGATGAAAGGCACTGGTCACCCAACTTCAATTAGCTGGACCTAGTATAGTGAAGTCTCTTACACTTCTCCTCTCCCCCCCCCCCCCCCCCCCCCCCCCACACACACACACACTGCAATATGCTATGGGACGACCTTTACTTATATGATTTGAATGAATATGTGTTACGTGAATATATGTGTTAATAAATCTATGTGTTCATTTTAAACATGAAGTGAGCTGATCTATTTATTTGTGTGAACCCATGTGTTTAGGCGATCTATGCGATGAGATAATCTATTAGTCGGTCTACGCGATGAGCTAATCTATTAGTCGGTCTACGCGATGAGCTAATCTCTATTTGTTGAGCTGCTCTTTAATGTTGGTTATTTATTATGAATTCAATGATCTATTTATTAAATGTAATAAGTTCAGGCGACGACTATGAATTCAACGATCTATTCACTAAGTGCAATACGTTCAGGCGGCGACTATGAAATCAACGACCTATTTACTAAGCGTAATAAATTCAGGTGACGGCTATGAATTTAACGATCTATTTACTAGGTGTAATACAAACAACAACTATGAAATCAACGATCTATTTACTAAGTGTAATAAGTTCAGGTGACGACTATAAACGTCAACTATGAATTCAACGATCTATTTACTAAGTGCAATAAATTCAAGCGACGACTATGAATTCAACGACCTATTTACTAAGTGTAATAAATTCAGGCAACGACTATGAATTCAACTTCTATAATCGAAACGTGAACTCAGAAACCGGCGACCAAGACCTTAAGGATATCCAAGTATACGAGAAGCAAAATTATAATCCAGTGTTATCTTGAAATTTCCATCTACACATATCCCTTTGCATACCAAAAATCTAGCAGCAGGTTTAAACGAATACAATCGCTGGAAATGATATGCTTTTGAAAGATCGTATGCAAACATTGTTTCAAAAACAAAACAAACAAAAAAGACAAGAATAACAGAAATGCCACTTGATAGGACTTTCTTACAAGAGTTAAAAAAACAGAAGGTAAAGGTAGGCCCATAGCAGATACTGCAGTAGGAGAGTGAAGTGTTACAGACTTCACCATACTAGGTCCAGCATCGGGAGGTCGGGTGACCAGTTCCCTATCCTCGCTGCCGTTTCCTTTCCTAACCCAAGAGCAAAGTCAGGTACCCATTTACAGCTGGGTAAACTGGAACGTGTCCATACAGTGAATCTAACCAGGTACCTTTAACGCAAGAGACCAGCGATAGTAAAGAGGTGAAAGCGGTCATGGTGTAGTTAAAAAACAGGATTTCACGAGATTTCAAAGATGTGTGCAAGAGAGATATGAGGGCACTGGACATGGATCCAGCAACATGGGAGGATAAAGCCGCCGATCGCACTAAGTGGCGATGCTATTTACGGCGCCACCTCAGATTGGGCGAAGAGAGGCTCACACAAGAAGCAGAGGTGAGGAGAAAACGTCGAAAGGAGCACCAGGAAAATAAGCAGCTGAGGGCTGTCACCTCAGGTGCGCATTCCCATAGTCAGTTATGACTGAAGGGGCTATTATTATTATTATTTCACGAGTCCCGTGACTGTTTTCGACGGCGCAGTCCTGAGCAAAATAAGATAAGAATCATCATCATCATTTAAATTTTTCGCTCCCTGTGGAGCATGGAACATTTTAGCTCCCTGTGGAGCATGGAACATTTTTGGCTCCTTGTGGAGCATGGAACCTTTTTGGCTCCCTGTGGAGAATGGAACATTTTTGGCTCCTTGTGGAGCATGGAACATTTTAGCTCCTTGTGGAGAATGGAACATTTTTGGCTCCTTGTGGAGCATGGAACATTTTTGGCTCCCTGTGGAGAATGGAATATTTTTTGCTCCTTGTGGAGAATGGAACATTTTTAGCTCCTTGTGGAGCCTGGAACATTTTTGGCTATTTGTGGAGCATGGAACATTTTTGGCTCCTTGTGGAGAATGGAACATTTTTGGCTCCTTGTGGAGCATGGAACATTTTTAGCTCCCTGTGGAGCATGGAACCACCACTGCAACTGGTCCCTTGCAAGAATCCTGCGCCAAAGCATTGATGCCCTCCAATAGTGTGATGGTTTCTGTAGCAATTTCTTTTGTTTTGAGTTGATGAGTGTTGGCTGCTATTGCAATATGCTTATTGTCACAATGTTGTTTGCGCATAAATGGGCGCTGAACTTAACTGAGAGATATTGTAAGATTTTTAATAAGCACACTTTTGTGCACTATTATTGAACATAGAGGCTAAGGTCTTAATGTATTAACCACTCGATTTGTAGATTGGTATATGACGTTTGCTTTTTGGTGGGTCCTTAGTGATGACGTAGATTGGTAAATAACTTCTAATGGAGGACCAACGCCTTGTCAATGGTCAGACACATTATTGTACAGTCCTGTTTTATATTATAGCTTCGGAAGGAAGCCTATGCTAGGACTGGTATTAAGGAATGAAGTATAATATTCAACCTTACGTGGACGTGGAAGTAATACACCGTAAAAACCGGAGTTAAAACCTTCCATTGTCAACGCAGTGACAGAAGTTATTCTGGACCACAGAAATCCAGCATTGAAATATTAGTTGACGTTAATCTGCATGTATTATGAACAAATTCGATGACCTGATGACTGGACGTAGAACCTCATTTTACCATTTAATCATCATTGGAAAATAAACCTCTGTTTGATTTAAACAAAACACCTCAGCTTTTATGGTCCGTTAAAGTAGAGGTTGGCTGTTGCAGGTTGTTCTTCCTTTTTGAACCAGTGAGAAAAACAGGGACGATTAAGTGTTACTACACACTCACGTTTTGGCATTCGCGTCTTATCACTGTACTTTCATCAGTGATATAAACAAAATTGGGAAGAACTTTACCGCTATTGGTGGACATTTTAATACGACTCTAACGGTTGTTGAAAGTTTGACATGAAAGCGGTACGGGATCTTAACACTGCCCCGTCCACAACCTCGTATCTGTCCCTGTTACGGGATGCACAAGGGGTCAGTAGTCCTTTTCTTTCTTTGTCTTCTCAAGGACTCATGGGAGCTAGACGAGATAAGACAGTGGACAAGGTGCTGCAAACAGATGACATCGGACAAGAGTGACCACTATAGAGTCACATCCAATAACATGCGAAAGATAACGGTGGCAACTCTGCGCATCGACTATGGTGACCTAGAGATTGGGACTAAGGTTACGAGGCTACTGATGATGATGATGATGATGCGGAGGAGGAAGAGGAGAAAGAGGATAATCATGATATTCATAGGTTAGCAGCTAATTGGATATCATAATATACTTTGTTTATCGTCAATTACCCTTGTAGTACTTGGGGTCGACTTTTGTCTCTAAAGTCTCTTAATGTTCTAATCGTTACTAGTTAGCTCCTTGTAATATCTAAGGGGGGAGGGGGGGGTCTCTGATGGACAACTAACGAATATGGCTACTGCTCCCTCAAGCATGTCGTACAAGGCGACTAAGATTAGGTTGTGCCCGAGGCTGACAACATCATCGTGTAAAACAAATTGCTACGAAAACCACAGCAACAAGAGCTTGTGAATGCTGGGCGCAGGCTTCCTGCAAAGGGACCTGCTGCAGTGGTGGCTCCGTGTTCCATAAGGAGCGAACGGGAGAATGATGATGATGAATGGGATAGGGTAGGCAAATAGGGACATTGAGTGTATGGCACATGTCGGGGGGAGAGGGGGGAAGGGGGCTTGACTTGTGGTTGTTGAGGACTTATGCCCAGAAGAGAGTTGGAGGATAATGTATGTCATTAAAAAGATAGTTCTGTAGCAGGTACTGCCGTGTGGGTGGGGGGGGGGGGGGGGGGGGGGGGGGGGGGGGGGGGGGGAGAAGTGTTAGACTTCACTAACATAGGTCCAGCTTCTAGAAGTTGGGTGACCAGTTTCCTTCCTTGCTTCCTTTGCCTTCCCTAAGTCAAGAGCCGAGTCAGCTACTCATGTACAGTTGAGTAGACTGGAGGTGACAGCACCCACGTTTCGAACCCGGTACCTCTGCCACGAGAGGCCGGTGCTCTAACTACTCTGCCAATCGGACGCTCAATGCATGACACAGTAAATAAAATTTTGATCTTCGAGTGTGAGTTCTGAGACCATTTTATTCCTTTAATTGTATCATGCGTGATTGTAATCATCAACCAGCCAATGGCTAAGATGGCCTGGCAATCGTTGGTTAAAGAATACATTATAGTTTCACTCTAGATTGTACATCAAAGCTGCAAGAGAGATTATTCCCATAGATGACACGGCAGCAGAGAAAAAGCTTCTTACAAGAGTTTGATAACATTAATGATTTTCCTGGAGAAATTCATGTCATCTGTCACTTTTCCCATACTAAGGCTGCATGGATGCTATCGGAAATTTTTATCAGAATCGATTAATAGGCCTCATGCAATGCTGTGTAATTCTTTGGGTTGTTCTAGAATCTAAGGACAAATGTTCTATACGAGCTTTTCTTATCTGATGTTATCTTCCACTGTTGGATAGACTGTCTTGGTGAGAATATAATTCAAATCTTGTAAGTATATTAGAGATGAGGGACTCTTCTCCAAACTTTATAGTTTCATAATTCCCCCCTCCCCCACCTCTCTCTCTCTCTTTCTCTCTCCCTCTCTCTCTCTTTCTCTCTCCGTCTCTCTCTCTCATATATATATATATATATATATATATATATATATATATATATATATATATATATATATATATATATATATATATATATATATATATATATACAGGGGCGGATCTACATTTTGTGGGCCATGAAGCTTGAACCCTAGGAGGGGCCCCTTTTATTTAAAAAAAAATGTGTGAGGATTGGAAAGAAATGTATTATAGAGATAAATGGACTTGGAGGACCTGAAGTTCAAGCTTTATTGTAGATCCACAACAAGACACATATCAAAAGCGTCAACAGTGGGTTTGTCATGAAATATTCTAATCCACATATATAAATTATTAGGTAAATATGAAGCCTAACAAATAAAATTAATAAAGAAAAGAGCAATGGAAAAATAACAGTGCTGTCACAAAGAATGTACTCGAAATCCCCCTTGTTTTCTGCTTCGTCTGCAAATTGTAACGCTTTCACGTTGATATAAAAGCTTACTGTATTATTACCCGCCTTCTTCAATGAAACGTGTGCTGCATTTCTAAGAAAAACATTGAGACGTACTGCGTAATGACCTAAATTAATCCTAACATTAATTATACTGCGTTACCAAAACGAACGAACAGATGGACAAAAGGATAAAGAGAGAGGGGAGGGCTGAAAATCAGGAACGCATGCAACACGCGTCGCGCGATACACAAATGCTGCCATCACGCGTGTAAGTCTACATGCACTAATTTTTTTTTCAGACGGACAGTGATAAAATACACTACCCTTTCCCAGAGTTAGGTTTATAAATCATAAAAAACTCTTATTAGAAAAGATAACATTAGATGGGTTTACGGTTGAAAACATAACAGTACCCAGACAGCACATCTTCGAAACAGGAGGTAGAAGAAATTGCATATTTTGAACGCAGCCACGTAGCTCCTTTAAATTAGTATTTTTGGGTTCCTTAGGGCTTGCTGACAAATAATATGTAAAACGTTACGCAAATAGTCCAGGAATTAATAAATTATACCCAAAATAAAATATTGGGGGTGCCTGACAGCATAAAATCATTTCTGCTCATAAGATTTTTTTTTTAACGTGTTTGAAAAAAATTTACGTTACAGAAATAGCCTACCATGTAAACTCCAAATTGATTGGAGCGCAACAAATGAAAGCCTAACCACGATTGGTCGGGCTATAAATACTATCTTGGTTGTTAGGGGAAACGGGGAAAGGTAACATTTTTTCAAACACTTGTCGAAACGGGGCTCATTGGTCAGACTCGCTGATATACACACTTGGGAGCGTTAGTTCGAAACCACTTGTTTAAATAAGATTGATAAAGCATCAGTGCGTTGAAGCCAGCTTATATTTGGCTAAATAAAAGCCTGGAAGATAAGCAGATGGGAATTTGTGCCAGTTTGTGCCAGAATTCATTGCTAATCAACGTATCTGTGTTTATTCGTATGAATTGTGGTAAGCTTGAACCATTCAATATCTTTTAATGAAAATTGAATGTGAATTGTTGATTTATGCCTGTATATATATATGTGTAGTTCAGTGGCCAACGTGAGGTAAAGCCTGTAATGCTCCAGCCTGAACAGAGGGTGTCGGAGAGAAGTAAAACGGCATGGAATGGCCAAACAGTACACTGACACCTGGATGATTGAATAGAAAGAAATAATGCTGGAATTGCAGAGGCGTAGTAACCATTAAGAAGGGTAATACTGGAATAAAGTATTTCAAATGAAGCTGACAGTTGGCCTAATGCTCTGAACTCAATGTTTGTGCTGTGTTGTGATCAGTGTAACAAGAGAGTTTAAGTTAGTTATGAAGTAGAAGGTACATCCTTCTTGATTTCAGGGACAGTGGTCTTGATGGTACTGAGCAGCACCTAGTCAGAGCTTTGCTGAATCCAGTGTCGGACAGCATACTCCTTGGTCCTTTTAGCTATCAGTGAGGTGTCTCCAGAGCCCAGAGGAGAATTCGAGCAGAGGAGTCCTTTCCTGCCGCCATCACGCCAGATAAGCTAACTTGGCCAGCTGAGCTCAACATTATGTCCCCTCATCTTGAACTGACTTTGTAAAATTAACATTAAGAGGGGAATTTACTTGTCTTAAAATCAGGAACTGTGAACATCTCCAATACTAGTCCCTAAAGACAAACTATTGAAGTCATGATGACAAATACCAACAGAGCTTGAACAAAACAAAACCAGTATTACCTCATTTTACTACTACACAACTGACACACATAGAACATTTGTAATAATATATGTCACTACAATATTCATATTAAATACATTCTGTACATAACTTGTAATTTAAATTGATTGTGATTCCTGGTTCCCTTGTAGTTGAATCAGGACACATATTCATTCATGCCAGTAATGAATACATATTGTTATTTGAAAAGTTAAGAGTGACTTCTTTAAGATATTCTCATAGAGTGTTATATGTATGTGAGTGTCACAGTGTTGTTAAGAGTAGTGGATTAAATTAAATTGTTTATCTGTCTGTTGTTGTGACTTACACTTCATCATACACATACCCTAGACACATAACGTAGTCATCACACTATTCCAGAATAATTCTGACTGAGATATATAGATATGTGGTAGCAAGTAAGGTTATCTATAATACACTACTCTTAATAGATATAGATACCTTCACAGCTGATCTCAGTCAGTACACTAAGTTCCCTATAAATATTTATAACATCCCACTTCACCACATATATTGGGGTCTCGCTCTTGGGATTTTGAATCTTTCCCTATTAAAAATATTGGGGGTAATTCACTTCAGGGAATATAAGAATTAAAAGGTATCCTTGGGTGGAATAAAATAAGGTTGAGCTCACGGTGCCTGTGTTGTCCATTATATATATTTAGAATTTGAATTGTTGGTTAGACATTGTAGAAATTTACATGATAGACAATGGCGGACCTGGCCAAGTTTCGATCTGCTGCTGTTCAGACTGCAAAAGAGTTAGGATTAGATGGGCAAGTTATGGTTGCCTATGTTACTACGGAATGTGACAAATTTATTGAACGCGAAGAAAGAAGGTTTGAAGCCGAAAGAAAGTTAGAGGCTGACAGGGAAATTAAGAAGTTACAGTTTGAAGCTGAGGCTGAGACTAAGAAGTTACAGTTTGAAGCTGAGGCTGAGACTAAGAGGTTGCAGGCTGAGGCTGAGGCTAAGAAATTGGAGGCAGAAAGAGAAGACAAAAGATTAGCTGCAGAAAGGGAAGAGAGGAAATTAGCTGCAGAAAGGGAAGCAGAAGAAAAAAGATTGCAAAGGGAACATGAGTTACGACTAAGGGAGTTTGAGTTTCAAGGCCATGCTCCTGAAAATGGTGCCAGTCCCTTTGCCTCTGATGCTACGGTTACTCAGGGAGCCTCAACCTCAGCTATGAATTTTCATTTAGATCATTTTGTTGAGAAAGACGATGATATTGAGAGCTACCTAAATAGGTATGAACTATTAGCTACCACGTATGGGTTAGAGAGAGAAAGGTGGAGCTTAAAGTTATCTCAGGGACTTCGTGGGGCAGCTTATGAAGTTTTTGCAAAAATGAGCAGAGGTGAACAGGAAAATTATGACATGCTAAAGCAGGCTCTTTTGTTAAGGTATGAAAAGAATGCAGAGTTTTACAGGAAAAAATTTAGGAATGCTAAACTACTGTCAGGTGAAACCTATCACCAGTTCTCTGCACGAATAGAGACATACTTGGAGAAATGGACTTCTCTGGGGAAAACCCAAGATCTTAAGGAAATGGTCCTTATAGAGCAACTAAGAGAGTCCATGGCTCCAGACCTGAGAAAGTTTCTCATGGAACAAGGTGCAGAGAGGCTGGGTGAGTTGCTAAATGTTGCTGAAAGGTATCAAGCAGCTCAAGCAGAGGTAACAGGTAATAAAAAGAAACAGGTGGACAACTTTAGGGCACCACAGAACTTTAATAAATTTGATCCTAGGGATCAAAACAAAGGTAAGCACCAATTTGATAGGCCACGGTATGACAATAAAAATAAATTCCCACAATTCGATGAAAGGAAATATAATGACAGAAAATCTTTCAACCAAGGAAAAAGGTGGTGTAAGAATTGTCAGATGGACAATCATGACACTGACCGTTGCAGAAGGAAACCTGTGTATATGGCAACCCTTCAGGTCAGGTCGACCTCAAGACAGGAGGAGGATATTATGTTAGATACCACTCCAGAAGAGATGAGGAAGGCACAGGCTGGGGATAAAACACTCAAGCCTTGTTTCAGAAAATTGTCAACTTGTCATACAACTCCAGGCAAGGGAGATTTCTACATGAAAAACAAGTTGATGTATAGGAAGACTGGAGCTGGATCCAAGGGTCAGGGACAACTGGTACTTCCTAAAAGATATAGGGCAGACTTAATAAGGAGCCTACATGTGAAACCAGATGGGGACCATGAGAAGATAGGTACCATCATTCAAAAGGTGGCTCACAATTATTATTGGCCCAAAGCAAGATGGGACATTGAGAATTTTGTAGAAAGGTGTAGCATAGCACATGAGGGAACACCCACAAGTGGGAACATGGATCAGGACCTGGACACGCCATGGGGCAAAATCAGGCCTAACAATAAAAGGAAAAATAAATTTGATAAAGTGGACCAAATGGAATGGGAAGCCCCTTTTCACGGACAAGCTTCACTTAACTGTTTTACAATGGCCACTATGCGGAGAGTGCAAAAGGATGTCTTACCCCAGGATAAGCCGAAAATCCCTCAATCGGACTTAAACAAACTGGAGGAAGAGGATGTAGGGAGGAAATCTCTCATCAAGAATTTTAAGTGGGGAGAAAGCCCCAAAAAAATTGGTAGCGGTCGTTTTGTGAATGATAATTCTGGGAGGAAAAATCATCACTATAAAGCTTCGAGTGGAAGAGACCATACCGGTGCATGGACAAATAGGTCCACACAATTAAAGGTCCATATGTAGCTTTGTTAAGAACGTGGACTGATGAAAAGGCAGAGGAAAACATTACATCTTCATACCAATATGTGAATGAGCTGACCACTCGGTTGAAAACTGGCTGGAAACTTGCCAATGAAAATTTGAAACAAGCCAGGAAGAAACATGCTGCCTATTATAACAGGAAGGCGAAAGACAGAAATTTGGCTGTGGGAGAGAAAGTACTGCTTCTTTTGCCTGGGAGTCAGAATAAGTTACAAATTGGATGGCAGGGTCCATATACAGTTTTAGAGAAGGTGTCTAGAACAAATTATAAGATAGATAAGAAGGGGAAAGAAAAAATCTATCATGTGAATCTCCTGAAGAAATATTTGGAAAGAGAACATCAGGAAGAGACACACTTGTTGACCTTGTCCATCGCCATGGAGATGAAAAAGGAACCACTTTCATCATTTGAATATCCATTACACCCCTGTGAGACAGCAGCACAGGTGAAAATCAGTACACATTTAACGAAAACTCAGAAAGAGAGAGTGCAACAGGTTCTAAATAATCATGCAGAGGTGTTAACAGACCGACCAGGGCATACAAACCTATTGGAATATGATATGAAACTGATAGACCCCACACCTGTCTGTATGAAACCATATTCGATTCCGTTTGCTAAGGAGAAAGCTTTGAAGGAAGAGATAGACTATCTGTTGAAGGAAGGAATTATTTCGCACAGTGAGTCTTCGTATAGTTCCGGTGTTGTACTCTTTTAAGGAAGCCCTCTGGAGAACATAGACTCTGTATAGATTACAGGAGACTGAATGCTATTACAGAAGGACAGGTGGATCCATTGCCGGATACAAATCAGCTGTTTGCCAGACTAAATAAAGCTAAATATTTCTCAAAAGTGGATCTGAGTAAAGGATACTATCAGATTCCAGTAAAGCCTGAGGTTAGACCCTACCTAGCTTTTAGTACCTCAGAAGGACACTATGAGTTTAATAGATTGCCATTTGGATTGAAGAATGCGCCTAGTGTCTTCTCTAGAATGATGAGAAAATTATTGGATCCTCTGAATAATCCCTGTATAACAAATTTTATGGATGATATCCTTATAGCAACAGAAACATTTGAGGAACACATTGACTCTCTGAACATGCTGTTTGATCGACTTAGGGAGGCAAATTTAACAGCCCGTCCAACCAAATGTTGCGTTGGATGTAAAGAATTGGAATTTTTGGGACACACAGTTTATCAGGGAAATATGACCCCTGACCCAAAGAATTTAGAAAAACTACAGAAAGCCCCGAGACCACAAACCAAGAAGGACGTGAGATCCTTTGTCTCATTATGTGGTTTCTACCAGAAGTATATCAAGAACTTTAATTCCATATGTGCACCGTTAACTGAATTGACACGTAAAGGACTTCCAGATCGCATTACATGGACACCACAATGTGAAATGACTTACCAAGAATTGAAGGAAAAGCTCACAAGTAAACCCATTTTGAAATTACCTGACTTAAGTCAAGAATTCATAGTAAGGACGGATGCAAGTAATAGTGGGTTAGGTGCAACTCTACTACAGAAATCAGATGCATTGGATGGGGAATTAAGCCCAGTGGCATATGCTAGCAGAAAGTTGAATAAAGCTGAAATCAACTACTCAACTAGCGAAAAAGAATGTCTTGCAGTAATATGGGCAATAAAGAAATTCAATATTTATCTATATGGGAAGGCATTTAAGTTGCAAACAGATCACAAACCTTTATCGTTTCTAGCACAGGCTAAGCATGAGAACTCTAGGTTACTCCGATGGTCTTTACTTCTGGCTCCATATAATTTTAGCATTGAGTATATATCTGGGAAAACCAATTTGGGAGCGGATTTTTTAAGCCGCCATCCGTGTGATGAGAATCACCGTAAACCCCAGAAATAATAATAAATTTCTCTATGTGTATATAGAATAAAGGACTGACATATAATGTCTGTTTTAAGAGGGGAGGTGTCATGAAATATTCTAATCCACATATATAAATTATTAGGTAAATATGAAGCCTAACAAATAAAATTAATAAAGAAAAGAGCAATGGAAAAATAACAGTGCTGTCACAAAGAATGTACTCGAAATCCCCCTTGTTTTCTGCTTCGTCTGCAAATTGTAACGCTTTCACGTTGATATAAAAGCTTACTGTATTATTACCCGCCTTCTTCAATGAAACGTGTGCTGCATTTCTAAGAAAAACATTGAGACGTACTGCGTAATGACCTAAATTAATCCTAACATTAATTATACTGCGTTACCAAAACGAACGAACAGATGGACAAAAGGATAAAGAGAGAGGGGAGGGCTGAAAATCAGGAACGCATGCAACACGCGTCGCGCGATACACAAATGCTGCCATCACGCGTGTAAGTCTACATGCACTAATTTTTTTTCAGACGGACAGTGATAAAATACACTACCCTTTCCCAGAGTTAGGTTTATAAATCATAAAAAACTCTTATTAGAAAAGATAACATTAGATGGGTTTACGGTTGAAAACATAACAGTACCCAGACAGCACATCTTCGAAACAGGAGGTAGAAGAAATTGCATATTTTGAACGCAGCCACGTAGCTCCTTTAAATTAGTATTTTTGGGTTCCTTAGGGCTTGCTGACAAATAATATGTAAAACGTTACGCAAATAGTCCAGGAATTAATAAATTATACCCAAAATAAAATATTGGGGGTGCCTGACAGCATAAAATCATTTCTGCTCATAAGATTTTTTTTTAACGTGTTTGAAAAAAATTTACGTTACAGAAATAGCCTACCATGTAAACTCCAAATTGATTGGAGCGCAACAAATGAAAGCCTAACCACGATTGGTCGGGCTATAAATACTATCTTGGTTGTTAGGGGAAACGGGGAAAGGTAACATTTTTTCAAACACTTGTCGAAACGGGGCTCATTGGTCAGACTCGCTGATATACACACTTGGGAGCGTTAGTTCGAAACCACTTGTTTAAATAAGATTGATAAAGCATCAGTGCGTTGAAGCCAGCTTATATTTGGCTAAATAAAAGCCTGGAAGATAAGCAGATGGGAATTTGTGCCAGTTTGTGCCAGAATTCATTGCTAATCAACGTATCTGTGTTTATTCGTATGAATTGTGGTAAGCTTGAACCATTCAATATCTTTTAATGAAAATTGAATGTGAATTGTTGATTTATGCCTGTATATATATGTGTAGTTCAGTGGCCAACGTGAGGTAAAGCCTGTAATGCTCCAACCTGAACAGAGGGTGTCGGAGAGAAGTAAAACGGCATGGAATGGCCAAACAGTACACTGACACCTGGATGATTGAATAGAAAGAAATAATGCTGGAATTGCAGAGGCGTAGTAACCATTAAGAAGGGTAATACTGGAATAAAGTATTTCAAATGAAGCTGACAGTTGGCCTAATGCTCTGAACTCAATGTTTGTGCTGTGTTGTGATCAGTGTAACAAGAGAGTTTAAGTTAGTTATGAAGTAGAAGGTACATCCTTCTTGATTTCAGGGACAGTGGTCTTGATGGTACTGAGCAGCACCTAGTCAGAGCTTTGCTGAATCCAGTGTCGGACAGCATACTCCTTGGTCCTTTTAGCTATCAGTGAGGTGTCTCCAGAGCCCAGAGGAGAATTCGAGCAGAGGAGTCCTTTCCTGCCGCCATCACGCCAGATAAGCTAACTTGGCCAGCTGAGCTCAACATTATGTCCCCTCATCTTGAACTGACTTTGTAAAATTAACATTAAGAGGGGAATTTACTTGTCTTAAAATCAGGAACTGTGAACATCTCCAATACTAGTCCCTAAAGACAAACTATTGAAGTCATGATGACAAATACCAACAGAGCTTGAACAAAACAAAACCAGTATTACCTCATTTTACTACTACACAACTGACACACATAGAACATTTGTAATAATATATGTCACTACAATATTCATATTAAATACATTCTGTACATAACTTGTAATTTAAATTGATTGTGATTCCTGGTTCCCTTGTAGTTGAATCAGGACACATATTCATTCATGCCAGTAATGAATACATATTGTTATTTGAAAAGTTACGAGTGACTTCTTTAAGATATTCTCATAGAGTGTTATATGTATGTGAGTGTCACAGTGTTGTTAAGAGTAGTGGATTAAATTAAATTGTTTATCTGTCTGTTGTTGTGACTTACACTTCATCATACACATACCCTAGACACATAACGTAGTCATCACACTATTCCAGAATAATTCTGACTGAGATATATAGATATGTGGTAGCAAGTAAGGTTATCTATAATACACTACTCTTAATAGATATAGATACCTTCACAGCTGATCTCAGTCAGTACACTAAGTTCCCTATAAATATTTATAACATCCCACTTCACCACAGGGTTGAATATTGCTAGAAAGAGCTCCCACAGTTTGTGCACTATCACTGGCTTCAATGGTGTTTGCTTGGCTTGTTTCAACTGTAGGTGTTGACAAATTTGACATTGCCAAATAGTTTGTTAGTTTTTCACATTTAGAGATTTCGTCAGATCGCTTTTCCTTGAGTTTGCGTTTTTGATATACACTTAAGTAATTTCGTGAACTCATTGTTATTCCTCTAGGGTCTTGACCTCTGTTAAAAAGGGGAAAATAAATTACATTAGCCACAGCAGAACAACCAACTTACCGTGACACTCCACCTTTAATACATCTGTGCTACTGACTCTCAAACTTTGGGATTGTTGAAATATATACATCAAAATATTAATCAATTTGAGTCGTGCGACTATTGTCGCATGCTTTGAAAGGAAAAAAATGTAGGTCTACTTTCTGAGAAAGCGTTTTTTTTTTCGTTTACGGCTAGCCTACATGATACTTTAATACCCTTTAATTTTAATTTTAACTATTATTTTGTATTTAATTACACTATATTATTAATATTTTTATTTAAAAAAAACCCATTTTCATACAGTAGACCCAAGATTTTTAATCAATGTGGACTAAAGTCGCTTTTGGGGTCCCTCCGGGATTAGGGGCCCTGAAGCTTAAGCTTCATTTGTTTCATAGTAGATCCGCCACTGTATATATATATAAACTATAAATATAACTTGACTATATGGTCATTTTCTATCCATTCTTCAGGTTTGTTTTTCAACAATCTTCATTCATAGAAGTTAAAAAAAGAGTACTCTTCAATGATAAATGCAACAGCTAAGTCATAGCTTGTAATCAATCCTCGTTATTCGCGGGGGTTAGGTTCCTTGAAAACCCAGTGAATACGGAAATCCGTCAATACAGAATCATTGATCCTATGGGAAAAAAGGGGTTAGGTTCTTGCGGGACCCTGTTCATCTTACACGTTTTCTACCGATCACCATAAACTCATCATTTCGGGTACCTTTCTTGTAAAAAAAAACAAAAAAACAGCTTATTTATTATACTGTGCATTTTATAAATTTATTTTATACACGGTTTTCTTTTTAATAGTACAGTATGTACAATCTTTTGCTGAACCAATATTCAATCACTCACCAACTCACTCACACTGTCACTACTCATTCATTCACGCATCTACACACAAACATACACACACACATTATAACACAATTCCTGGAAAATGACATTGAAAACATTTATACAGGACATTTAAAATTAAGAAAACTTCATACAAATATCCCAGAACGAGGTTTGTCTAACACACGTACTTTATCATTGAGGCTCATCACATCCTTCTTGCGTTTAGGCAAACTCGCCAACACACTTGCACTACGCTTGGATGCCATTATTGATTTTTTTTTTTTTTTTTCTTAACCAGCGGCACTTGGGCTTTCAGCCCTTCGGCCCAATGACATGTCATTGCGAGGCTGGGGAACCTGAGGACTTTCCTTCCAACCCGGTCAGGAGCTTCGCTCCTTCCCATCCACAGAGGGATTTATCACAGGAGCCGTTCAGGTTATTCAGTCAAATTTCCGGCCGTAAACATTTCTTCAAACGCTGACGCCCGGGTTTGAACCATGAACACCTTGTTGCCAGTACAATGCCGAAGCCATTACACCAGCGCGGCTCCCGTGCCATTATTGATTACAAGAATAATCAAAAACAGCGCAAAACTGCAAAAACCTGGATGAAAAGATGCTCGATAGAGACGCGCGTAAACACAACGAAAGCCGCGAGAACAAGAAGGCAGGTTCTCTTTGCTGCACGGTAGGTGCTTCGAATTTGTTTGCCTACTGTACATGACCGCAAATACCCGCGAGGTGCCCGCCAATGGTAAGAAATGATTTACACTATCTCGCACGAATGAGTGAGTCCGCGAATACAGAACACGGGAATAGAGAAATTTGACTGTACGTTTACACTCGGACAAGAACAGTTAACAAGGATACCCAAAAAAAATCAACAAACCACATTGTATATCCCCTATGCACTAATTGTACCCCGTGTAGACCCGGGGGTCTTCGTAGAGACACATAATATAACTACTGCTCTCTCAGACATGTCGTACAAGGCCATTAATGGGGCTGGCAACCTCATCATGTAAAAAATGAACTGCCACGGAAGCCACCATTGTAAGGGCATGTGAATGCTTGGTGCAGGCTTCCTGTAGATGGACCAGCTGCAGTGGTTGCTCCAATGCTCCATAGGGAGCGACAAAAATGATGATGATATATTGTCTTACTGAAACGTCTGTAACCAATAATGAAATATTTCAAACAGCTTTTCGGGACAATATGCACTGCATCGTGAAAGCTAAATTGATTGTTATTGTTGATCAGAATCGACCTCATTGCAATTGGGAATAAGCCATAGGTGCTCAGTGTCCCTCAGAAAATGTCGAAGGGTATGCATGCTAACTGATCCTGTAGCGCGCTGGTTGTATACACGACTGATGCATCCTCTCATACGTTCATCTCTGCTGGTCTTACGTTTGATGCCAAATTCCTGCAATCTTAGCCTTGTGGATTAAAGGTTAAATTGATCACCCATTAAAAGAACGTGCATGCCTTTCATTTCTTTTTACGGGCTTTTATTTAACTTCACTTGTATGTCACTTTCATGTCACTTTCACATCTTGCAATCGATTTTTCAATCACTTAAAGATGAGCAATAGCTTTGAAACTTGGCATAGTTGTGTATTCCCGATGACAATTCAATCATCAGTCAATTATTTAATAATTTAATATTGCAATTATGACATTATGAGTAATTAAATTTTTTCGTTAAAGAAATGTAAACAAATCAAGTTAATTAAAAAATTTTAAACACACGCTTTTAATGCACTAAAAACCCAAAAATAATTTTTGTAGGAGTTTATAGCTTGCAGTCAACAAATGAAACATCAAATTGACAAAAAGCGTGGGGCGCTGATTCTGCATGAAATTAACTTTTGCTTTATACTTCATTAGACACTTATGGGTAAAATACCTTGTATATGATAAGCGCTTAAGCGCCCCACGTTTTTTGTCAATTTGATGTTACATTTTTTGACAGCAAGCTATAAACGCCTTGAAAAATTATTGTTGGGTTTTTAGTGCATTAAAAGCGTGTGTTTAAAATATTTTTTCTATATTTTTTATTTCATAATGCGTTGACCAGTGACCATAAGTCGTGATAAGTTTGGCTACAAGCATCCAATGAAGGTATTTTTGAATGATATTTATTCACTCCTTAATAAATATTCTCTTTGAAAAAGTTATTTAAAATATCTTAGTGTTTTTTTTTTTTTTTGGGGGGGGGGGGGGGGGGGGGGGGGGGGAGAGAGAGAGAGAGAAGAGGCGCTTCCAAGATTCAACACCCATACAGGCGCCTTCCCTTCCATACGAATAAAATTTCTGGAAAAAAGTAAAGATCACAAAAATCTGACACGTTTAAAGTAAAGTGTCTGAACATCCCTCCCACATTTAGCAGGACAGTTCCCTCCCTGTGTATGTGTGCTCCACTATCTCCTTTATGTATTTCACCACCACCCTTCATGTCCCCAAGGACATTGACCTTCAACAAAATAATGTCAAGTTCTCCAGCCCCGCGCCATCAGCTCAAAGTGTGTCCATGTCTTCTTAATCCCCTTCATACCCTTTAAGTATTGGTAAAGGATCCCGTTACACGCCTATTGAGGTATATTGGGAATATGGTGTTAGGTCCATATTTTCTCGACCATCGGCACACTAGGGGTGATGTGGTCAGCATCACGCAGGCCGCCTTAACCTCCCCAGAAGTTATGAGGCTGGGTCGACCCCGGAGCCGTTTGCGGTCTAAAAAATCCCACTTCAACTGGGGATCGAACCATGGACCACCGAGATAGGAAGCCAGCGCACTAACCACTGTGCTACCGCGGCTCACTTTAAGTATTGGGCGAACACTTAAACGTCCAGCTTTTGTAAAGTATTAATTCAAATTTTTCGCTGTGGTGAAAACTGTTCACCATTACAAAGAAAACAAGTTAATCAAACATTCGAAGTTCTCTAAAGTATTTATGAAAATGCAGTCCCTAGCTACCAAGAAAAATATCATCTACTGAGAAGTATAATTTATATGTATGTTGTTAACCTCCCTAATTTTCATGTGCATGATAGAGAAAGAAATGAGTTCTTTTGTATTCCAACATAAAATTTAATTATATTTACAAATGTATTTATAACGAGCTAGTTGTACTATAATGAATGTTTATTCAGAAACGGAAATGTCATAATACTGACAACGTTTAGAACTAAAAGAGCAATTTATTGTTGATAGTTATGTAATTTTAATTCATACATCACATCAAACCTCAGAAATGAGGTATTTGATGCGGATTGTCCAAGAGACAAGAAGGGACATGGTCTGCATTCAGACGATATCCTCGAAATCCAGCCCCTGCAGATCTGAATGGAGCAATCCCAGTTGCGATTGTTTGTCCATGTCTACAGAATGGGCGAAGATCGGCTTTCGCGGCTAACATGGGAAAATAAGAGCCAAGGATCTAGACCTCCAGGACGACCCAGAGTTTGCTGGGACGACAATATTAGACAATCTCTGAACGACCGAGGATTGGACTGAGCCAGGCTAAAAAGAAGACAGCCGATAGTATAGCATGGCGCTCTCTCTGGCAAACCTCTACACCCCAGGATAGAAGAGGAACGACTAAGTAAATAAGCATCCCCTTAACCTGCCCGTGGAGAACAGGCTTAAAATAAATACATGCCAAGCCCGCCTGTCCTGTGTCATCCAATCAGAGTCTCTCTCAGTCTATGCTTCGGAAGGTCAAAAATGAATGGCTATGACATTAATGGAGAACATACACAGAAGCATCAACCCCTTCAGGAACTGGTGTGGATCTACTGTCCTGGTCATGCAGATGGCAATGAGAAAGCCGACTAGCCTCGAGAACACCCACAGTGGGGATTTTGGATATGGATAAATGATATAGAATAAGGGCAATTAATGATGGCATGTTTAAGAACGAAACTGCAATCGATGAATCAACACGATTCAGAGTACGGGACTTTGGCATTAGATGTAGAACTAACAGGGGTGGGTCTAGGAGAGGATGGGTCAGGCGTGTGTACAACCAGCGGCGCTACAGGAAGAATCAGCATTCGTAGCCTTCGGCTTTTGCTGAGGGAGACTGAGCACCTATGGGTTTGCCCAACGTTCAGTGATGTCGATTCTGAATCATAATAATAGTAACTAAGAAAGCATGTACCAACGTCTAGCAACACGGAAAGGTCGTTCTTTACTGATAGAGAGAAGGAGATAGACAGTGAGAGATAGAGAGAACATGTATCAACATCTAGCAAGGCAGCAAAGTCATACGTGACTGAAGCAGTCTATGTATCAACGTCTAGGAACACGGTAAACCATTTCTGAGGGAGAGAGAGACCATTTATTAACGTCTAGCAACACCATAAGCCATTCCTGAGGGAGAGAGAGAACATATCAACGTCTAGAAATATAGCAAGGTAATTATTTCCTAAGAAAGAACATATTGTTGTTGCTGTTCTTTAACAAGCACTTTTGAGCTTCTCGTTCTTTTTTCTGCCAATACCAAATTGAAGACTCTTTGTTATTATCTACACTGTAGATCTAGGTTTTTCCTGTGGCTTTTCTGCCATTTCGAAACATGTTGAGTCGGAAGTCATGAGCTCATGTTTCTCCAGCTTGGCTTGCATTTAAGGGATCATCACATCTGGTCCCAAGCTAGGAAGACAAAGCGCGTGATATACTGTGCATTCCCCGCCATCAAAGGGGGCTATCTAAATATGCAAAGCCAAAATTTGTGCTCTGGTTCTGGGGTTTCCCAAGGAATTGTCACGTCCTACACAGAGCCACTTCCCAGCTCCCATGCCCATTATGAACCCATAGTGAGACCATCCTGCACGCAAGTCAATCAGGTAAATGGGACCTCAAGACGCAGCAATAGAGACCGCAGTCAGCGACTCATAGCTTGACTGCCTGCGTCAGGACCAGCGAACCAGAGCTGGTCAAGACCGTGCTCCACCTCTACGTGGTGGTCCTGGAAACAGTCTGCAGCAGTGCAGGCTGGCTGAGCGAGTACGGATCGCAATGGGAAGGCAAACCCGGTCCTAAAAAATGCCGTGCAGAAGTCGGATGTGTCGACCGAAAGGTGCAGATATCACAGCTACGTTGGAAACAGACACAACGCAACCACCGTCCTTTTCAGGGCGAACGAGGAAGAAGAAAGAAGAAGAATCAGGTAAAGAAGTCAGAGTTAGGCACAAGTTGACTCCTCCAAGCTTAGTGTGCAATGCTGGGTTCTCAGCATGTTTCACCACAGGAGGAATCCTTTGAAGTGTGTGGATGATTTCAAGAGACAATGAGGGTGTAATTGGCATCACAGACAGGTTCACTTTCACATTAGAATACTGTAACATTGTGCTTAGCTGGTGGTCACACAATGATGGCTCCAGACATGGCTCCATGCATAGAATGAACATATTTGAACGTCTAGCAACACGGTGAGACCTTTTTTTAATGCAAGAGAATGCATGGAGGCATACTGGAGTCATCAATATATGACCACCAGCAATGCACAATACTACAATATATGTATGTGGAAGTGAACCTACGTCTGTAAGGCTAATTACATCCTCATTGACTCTTGAAATCATCCATGCACTTCCAGGGATTCCTTCTGTGGTGAAACTTGTTGAGAGCCCAACATTGCACACTAAGCTTGGAGAAGTCACTTGAACCCCAGGCATAAATCTTTGGCTTTGACTTGGTTGATTGCATGCAGAAGGAACTCAATATGGACCTAGTGATAGGCAGGAGAAGCTGAGAAGTGGCTCTGTGCAGGAAGTGACAATTCCACGGGAAAGCCCAGAACCAGAGTATAGTATTTTAGTCGCAAACCTAAATAGACTGGAAATATTAATTAGCTTCTAATTTTTTTAATGTCTCATTTGTAACAAAGTCCCACCAACTTGCAATCGTTTCAAGGTGCTTTGTAGCAAATAATGGAAAAGGCGCGCATTTGGGAGTGGAAACTAAATAGTACGCCCATTGAAATTACCCATATTTCTTCCCATCTATTCATAATTTTGTTTCGACAAAATTTCTGGAATGTTCCCATTTTATTTTAAGCTGTGTTTATTGGGCAATGCATTTCGGGTAAGTATGAAAAAGTATCTTCATGTTATATTTATAATTAGCCAGAGAAGCATCGCTGCTCATTATAAATGAAGATGCTATGCTGTCGTGCCATTCTTTGCGCGTCATTGATTTACTTCTGAAGGAAAATGGAAATGAATGAAATGACCACTGGAGAATTAATGACGTCATCAGGACATGCAGTAGAAAGAGCACAACATACTTTTTCCCTGCCATGTTTTGACGGGTTACCTATTCATTAGTTTCATGACGTTGATTTCGATGTTCTACATTTTAGTTCACGCTAGTCACTTGGGGCCCTAAGCAGTCGCTTATAGACGGTTTTATTTCAAAATAAATTAAAACATTCATTATGATTTCATAAAACTATAGTATAATTTTCATAAAACGATATCTGCATATTGCAACCCCATTTTGTACCCTTCGATTCCCAACTGGATCAAGCAGACGAGTCACTGGCATCCAATATCATTGCCACACTGAAATGTTATAATGTTTCATTAAATGTTTTTATTGGTCGCTATCAAACTTCCTCATAACGGCACCCCGGAGATTAAATTTTGAATGAAGATGCAAATAATGGTTCCGCCGAGTGCAGGGAAATATTGACCAAACCAAGCTCGCGCCGTCTGAAGTTCCACAAACTGCCCGAATACTGCCATTTAACGTTTAATTTATTGAGCGTTTCTGAGCTCCGACCGGCTGCTTCTGATACAAGTTAAAGTTTTAATTTAGTTTTTTTTTTTTTTTTTTAAGTTTTTCACGTCTAATGGAACAAATTTGCGAGCGTAATTGGTTGCGCCAAAACGCCCTTTCAGACCACGCGTGCTTGTTTACGCAGAAATGGTTGCTTTTGTGTGATGGACTGGTATTGAAAATGGGAGACAGAAGATGAAGAAATAAAGAATTTTGAAGAGATTTTCTTGTTTTGAGAAGATGCGATTTCCAAATGACACAATGATGATTTCATGTTCGCTTCAATGTATGTGTCTATGTATGTTTGTGTATGAAAGGGAGGGAGAGAACGAAGGAAAGAAAGAAAAAAGAAAGAAAGAAAGAAAATAGAAAGAAAGAACGACAGTAGAAGGGAGGGAGAATCAGAGAACGAAAGAGACAAATGTGAAGAAGATAGAGAATATTTCTGTCTTCTATTATTTATATCATAAAGCTTCGCAGAGAGAGATTATTATCAGTTCCATTTCAGCGCATGGAATGATACCCGACGTGTTGTCATGTTGTGTTTGTCACAGCCTTCATCCCTCTTTCCATGAATTGTTCAGTTTCACAATATAATTTATAGCAGTTGATTTCTGTGGTAATTTGTGTCACAGAGGTTTTATGATCATTGAATTGCCTATGTTTTCTCCTTTTTCTTTCACCCGTATCCTCTATTTATTATCACTCTTTATTTTTTTTCCTGTATTTTTCGCATTCGTTTGTTTGCGAGAAATAATTTCTTTCCCATTATCACTTCGCCAGTTTCGTTTCTCATTTAGAAACGCATTTCATTGCTGATTAAACGAGTAACTTTTTACGTAACGTGTCAGTCCCTTGCACCAGACGATTTGGCGTGAGAATGCATTCGGTCAATCGCTGCAGATTGACGAAATAACTGAATATTTGGGTATCTCAGACATACGACCGACATATCGTCTGCATTCTCACTTGTCAAAACGTAGCTTCTCGGTGAGCGCTGAGGTGAGGCGTGAATCCCGACATCTCCCCGGCGCAGTATCAGACATTTGTCTGGTATTTTGCATTTGACACGTAGTTTCCTCGGTAGATTCTCAGTGTCAGGGTGGAGAAGGCGCCATCACGCATTCGTTCAGAATGGTCATTGTGGCGTGAGGTACGAAGACAGGAGGTGTTAAGAGAAGGGGAGGCTATTGCGTAGTTTATGGAAATAGTGTACATCTTTGTCTGGTGTTTCATATATACTGGAGGGAGTTAGATTTCATTTTCACTCAGTAACTTCGCAGTCAAGACTAGAACAAGCCTTCGTTCGATTTCTAGAATCTCTGTTAATAGAGATGTCATTTAGTATGATCGTAGTGGTTTAAGTTCTTAGTAGTTCTGTGTTGAGGTAAATCTTATATTATTTATCTAGTATTTTGTGAGTGTTAAAGTGTTAAATCGCTTATTTCATTTTGCTAGTTAGATTTGTGCAGATAGTTAAATTATTAAGTCTGTTATATTCTCTAGTCGACGAGTTACAGTGGAAAGCGGAATAAATTATAATTTCTAGCTTAAAATCATGTAGCCATAATGGATTTAATTTAACTGCTAATACGCAGTCGAGAATATTTTAAAACTAACTTATTAAATGACTGCCATCTTGAGTATTGACGGAATGCGTAGGTATTCCTAATTCAGGATGTTTGATTTTTAAATATAACTTGTTCTACGGGAAGTGTTAAACTATAAGACAAGCTACGCTTGCAGTTTAAATTATCAGTTATAATATGTATAATTATTTGATATGTGTTTTTTCCATTTATATATAGTGAAACTGTGGTACCCAAACTTTGCCAGCGTTTGAGTAAAGAGATAAATCTGTGAAGAAAACAATAAACATTCTTACCTTAAAGATTTGATGTATAACTTTTACAAGAACTTTAAGATTTTAAAGAAGTAACGGGTAATCGAGCCTGATTTGATTCTTCCTGAGAAAACTCTAGTCATTTTTCAGCCTTTGTGGCAAGTAACATATTACAATCAGTAACTTTCCCGACACTGTTGACAAGTGGTGGTGTGACCAACTAAATTCCTATACTGAGAGAAGGTGCCGACCTGACATTCCTCATTTGTTTTTTGAAATCTAAGATGTTGACACTGTGCTCGCTATAAACGCTCGTGCCTGGACAATTTTATGTGACTTAAACAGACATCCAAAACAATAGTATTCCCAAGAGAACGGTCCCGGAAGTAGTGAATTCAACCCGTCTTTTTGGACCTGGGGTTTTCTTGGCCAAGATTACCATTGAAGATTCTGTATGGGCAAGTCCTAAAAATATTGTTTTTTTGTTCCCGAAGTGGCTACCAAAGCTGTGAGTATGAACAAAATGCACGTGATCACAGTTGAATGAATAGAGTGAATGCAGGACTGAGCGATCCTTTTATGGTGGTATTTTGACACCCATTCATTTTTTTGCTGTCATAACATTTCTTTATGCAAGGTATTGCTAACTATATATATATATATATTCTCTTAGACTAGATCAGAGTATCCAGTCTGTTCATACCTTAAAGGGGAAGAATTTTAGACTAAATCATATGTATCTGTGACTCTTTGGGCTATCACTTTCTTCTAACGGGACTGTGAGCTATACATCGAGGGAAGGATCATACCAACGGGTCTATCATTCTTGTAGCATTTCTTGATTTTTTTTGTTTATGATTTTTTTTTGTATATGCTTGATGTGATTTGATATGTTGTGAGAGAAGTTTAGTCTTGATAAATAAACTACTCATAAAATTTATTCCAGCGTGTCGGTCAGTTCGTTTTCCCAAACTCTTCATATAATCAGTGTCATAGTTTTTTCCACGTCTGTACGTCTAACTGTCGTCTTATGTGTGTATGTATGTGAGTATATATATATATATTTCATATATATGTGTGTAGACTGTCTGACTCAATCTAAATCTGTCGTAGAAGATAGGTGAAAGAGAGAAGATTTCTTGATTTCAGAGACAGCCTTATCACATTTCTACCATCTCACTCGTGGAAATCTATTGCTATTACTACTTCTCACTGTGACTATCACTTATTCTAATCTATTCAGAAGGGACCAACCCAAGTCTGAATTCCCCTATCGAAAATCTACGACATTTTGCTTTATATGATGGGATTGTGAACCCCATGCACAACCTCATATTAGCTGCCTCGTTGTCGTAGATTTTAGATAGGTATTGAAGATAGATAGGTCCCGTCTGAATAGAACTGAAAAAGGTGATACTCAGTGAGAGGTAAGGTAAAGAAATAGATTTCACGAGTGAAATGGTGAAAGGTAGAGTCTGTCCCTGGATTGAGAAGATACTCTAGTCCAGCCTGTTATTTACGACTGAAATTAGTTGATCAGACAGTATACCTCTCTATATATATGAACATATACACTATAACCACTCACATACACACACACAGATACGTGACGACAATTAGACGCACAAACGTGAAACTATATTAATGGTGTAGGGATATTGGGACCAGCTGACCGACACAGGTAATAAGTTTTATGTTAATGTTTATTTATCAGTCCGGTTTTCTCTCTTGTATTTCGTGTAATCATGTTTTAAAGCAAACAGGTGATTGGCCTGTTGTGCCTTTGCATGGTGGAGGGGCTGCCTCCTTACGGCCTCCATGCAGGCCGCCCTCTTCCTTTTTCAGCCATGGTGATATCACGAGAACACGAGAAGAAAGAAGACATCAGATTAAGCTGGGAGAACAGGTCCTGGAACAGGTCGACCACTTCAAATATCTCGGAGCTATTATAGATCGAAAGGGAGGCATCAAAGAAGAGTTGGCCACTCGGAAAGCAGCAGCTGGGAGACTTTTTCAGGCCACAAATAGAGGATTCCTCGAGGATGGCTGTATACCGCTCCACCTATGTCCCAGTCTTGACATATGGATGCGAGTCATGGGCAATGACTACAACCCATAAAAGCCAGATCCAAACCTCAGAAATTAGGTATCTGAGGAAGGTGGTTGAAGTAACAAGAAGAGACATGGTACGCAACCAGATGATACGCCAAGGCCTTAAATCCTACCCCCTGCAGACCCAAGTAGAACAGTCCCAACTAAGATGGTTTGGCCATGTCTGCAGAATGGGAGAAGATCGTCTACCACGACAAGCATGGGAAACAAAGAGCCAGGGATCCAGACCGCCTGGACGACCCAGAGTCCGCTGGGAGGACAACATTAGACAATCTTTGAAGGACCGAGGACTAGAATGGAACCAGGCCAGGAGAAAGACAGCCGATAGGATAGTCTGGCGCTCTCTCTTCCAAACCTCTACACCTCACGGTAGAAGGGGAACGACTAAGTAAGTAAGTAAGTTTATTTATCATAAAGAAACTTCACAACATTTATTATAAAAAATATTAGAATATACCTTGTATAAATCATAGGTTACAGAATTAATAAAGAAATACACATATAAGTGCAATCCCCTCTGTTGAGACAAGTTCCCACAAGAAGAAGTTAATTAACCCCCAAAAGGTCAAAAGATTAGCACTATGGTATAGAATTTTTCTATACTGTAAAGAACAGAGTTTCTAGTTTATCTATTCTGAAATGAACAGTATTAGTAAAACATAAGAAGAAAAAAAAAAAAAGTGAGTACATGAGTTATACAATATAAGAATTATTCATCCCTGCTTTCTCTCGCTCTGACAAACATGTGATCACATTTTCTCTCTCGCTTACCAAATAAGTGTTGAAAACAGCTTGAACATATCTCCATGCTCCAGGTAACAGATTCAGTGTCGGTTCTTTTGGCAAAGTAAGCCCCAATTCCTCAAATGACTGATTAATCCTATTATTTGGTGAACGCTTACTTTGTTACTTATTATTATTGACTCTGTTTATGTCACAGCAATTAGTCCAGGTATGAAACACAACTTCAAGATCAGATGTCACAGTATACAGTAGCTTGAAAATATTCGACAGTTAAATAGAATGTCAGGTAGATAAATCTTTTCAGGGTAAATCCTCGCCACAACACAGTGATCGGTAGTTGGAAATGTTAAATTTTATAACTTCGCCACAGCGGGTTGAATGTACATAAAATTGGAAAAGAAATCTGGGTCGCTAAATGTCCATTTATTGTTATTCTTAGTGTCATATATTTGTCTGCTCTCTCTCTCTCTCTCTCTCTCTCTCTCTCTCTCTCTCTCTCTCTCTAAGTGAAACAAGAGGCTAGCCCGGTCAACCTTGGAGACCCGATATATTTTACATAAGAATGTTTCTTCTTGTATTTGTTGGACTAGACTTAGACCCTTTTCTCAGATTAAGGTGCAGGCCGCTGGTAGGTTTTGGGTTGTGACCCGTACTAGAATTATAGGAAGAAAAATGCAACATTTAACCACAATCAGTATTCTATCCTAAAAATAACCCGCGTAGAGGTATAATTTAATATCCACTAGGTTATTAAATTTAAATTAGAAAAACACAAGTGTATATCTTATTTATCGTTTAACAAAAACTCCGTGAAATAAGCGCTTGTCATTTATAAAATTGCTCATAATGAATTAGAAATAAATATTTATTTCGTCAGTACTCATAATGCTCTATTTTGTTTTAATTAGCTAGTCAATTAGCACAAGAATCCTAGTGAAATATCATGAAGGACTTTAAAAATTAAATTACTCAACACAGAAAAATCTTAGTGAAATATAATGCCGGACTTAACAATTAAATCACTCAAGAGGCTATTATAAATATTTACCGCAACACAAAATGACTATCTCCAATCGAAAAAAAACTAAGAAATTCCACTGTTATAATGGATCTAGAATATCGAAGCTAGACGTCTGAAAATGTGTGGGTACTAGATAAACTGAGTTTAAAATATATATATATATATATATATATATATATATATATATATATATATATATATATATATACAAGGGGATTGACATAAGTCTTGGGCCTGACCATGAAGGAGTCACAGGAGGAAGATGAAACTTGGCACATTTAAAGTTCATCATATTTGCACTGAATGTGTGAAGTACGCGTTTGTTTCTTCAATGGGTTTTCTCACTACGGTGCACGGCCCAATGTACCCTATTGGCCGGATCTGTTGCCCCAAAGATTTGACAAAACAATGGAAAAGAAGGAGGCCAGAGCTGTGATAAAATTTATGATGTTTCAGGGAAAAACACCTACAGAAATACACAGGGAGATGGAACCAGTGTTTCGTGATTCTTGTCCTTCATATACTTCGGTAAAAAACTGGTGTCAACAGTTTAAGTGCGGCCGCTCAAATGGTGCTGATCTGCCAAGATCTGGTAGACCAGCCTCAGAGTGCAACGATGAAAATGCAACAAGAGTGAAGAAAATCGTTGACCAGGATCGAAAAATGACAATTGTGGAGATAGCTAGTAAAGTAAAACCAAATGAAAGAACAGTTTATAGAATTTTACACAACAGACTGAACATGAGAAAAGTGTGTGCACGTTGGGTTCCGCGACTGTTGACACGTGAACAGAAGCAAACGAGGGTAAATTGCTGTCAGCAGTTGCTCAAAAAGTGTCAGTCAAAAAATTTTTTGGAGACCATGGTGACAGTAGATGAGACTTGGGTACACCATTATGATCCCGAATCCAAAATTGCCAGCATACAATGGAAAACCCCGGGCTCCCCAACACGTGTCAAGTCGAGAGCGCAGAAATCTGCAGGAAAAGTGATGCTGACTGTTTTTTGGGACGGCAAAGGTGTCCTTTTGAAAGATTATCTGCCTCGTGGCAACACAGTTAATGGACAGTACTATGCAGATCTTCTCACCAAACTAAGAAAGGTTGTGACCAGGAAACGAGGGATAATGCGCACTCAAAATCTTCCTATGCTTCAAGACAATGCGCCCTCTCACAAAGCACGGCTTGTGCAGCTAGCAGCCAACGATTTGAATTTTGAAATTCTTCTATACCCACCATATTCTCCAGATTTGGCTCCATCAGACTTTTTTCTATTCCCAAATCTTAAAAAAAACAGCTAAAAGGAAATCATTTTGACAGCGATGAAGAGGTTATACTGGCATGTGATGACTGGTTTAGTTTGAAAAATAGGGTGTTCTACTCCCAAGGTCTTTTCAAGGTCAAGCAGAGATGGCAGAAGTGTGTCAATTCAGACGGTGGCTATATTGAAAAGGAATAAATACTATACAAAATTTCAGCTCTCTGTGACATGTCCTTCATGGTCAGGCCCAAGACTTATGTCAATCCCCTTGTATATATATATATATATATATATATATATATATATATATATATATATATATATATATATATATATATATATATATATATATATATATATATATATATATATATATATGAATTCGAGAGAAAATCGCCAACGAGTGCGAGATATAACACCTTTGGGGAACTTCGTGGTCAGATTCTGTATGAAAGCTAAATTTGCCACTTTCGCCGCCCGCTAGACGTGGTCCCACGAGCAAATCGTGACTTTGATCACGTCTCGTCCGCAGCTTAATTACATTCCGGATGTGGGGGGGTGGGGTAACTGTAATTATCTCCCCCTTACCAATGTAGCTAACAAAAGTACGACTTTTGAATAATCACCCTTGATTTTCTTCATAAGCTTATCTCCCCCTGTTCTTACTACGTGCATCATAGTCTGTTGTAAACATTACTAGTGCCTGATAGACATAGAGAAAAGAAAAAAAATAGGCGTGGCTACAATTATGAGTTTGACAGATATAAAAGTACGAAGGTTCTGTATTAACAAAACTTGCATAACTAATAAGGAAGCAAGGTGGAAGCAAAAACGTGTGCGTATATGTAATCTATTTACATAATCTCTGTAACACTCGTGTAACATGCTTACAAACGTGAAGGAAAATATACAACATAAAATAATGGTGAAACATGTCCTTCATTGTAGTGAATGTATTAGATTTACGGAAAAAGAAGAACGTGAAGAGAAAATGACTCAAAAGTAACTGAATGGCACTGATAAGCTTCAGAATGTAAGTTCAAAAGAAGCTGGAATGGTTAAACGCACAATATGAAATGTCATAAAACAGAAATCAAATAGAGACATCACCATTCATCATTATTTCTACTTTCGCACAATTTCTGCACCTGGTCCCTGTGCAAGAAGTCTGCACCAAAGAATTCATATGCTCTTGCAGCGGTAGTTTCTGTGGCAATCTGATTTACATGATGAGACTGCTAGCCACATGCGCAACCTCATTTTAGTTGCCTCTTAAAACATGACGTAGACGTAACCTTATACGTTCTTCGTCCCTTCAGGCAACCCCCGGGAACTACACGGGGTAAGGAGAAACAGTGTCATTAGATAACTGCATAGGTCCTCACATCGGGGGTATTGAAAATGTCCCACCTGGCTATTTGTTTTTTAAGCCACGTATTTCATGTATCGACCTCAGGCCTGGTGTGGCAGTAAAGAATTTCCCTGCTTGGATCTATTAGTCCTGTTTTAAGTGACACATAAAGAGAGGAGTTGGGCTGGTTACCCTACGCTGTAGAAATGTAGATATTCACAAAAATGTCGGTTAGTGCTCATTCAATTCAGTAAAGTCAGCCATCCAGCCATCAGAATTCCCTGTGGGACTACTTTTCCCTGTGCAGTCAAACGTCAAAATTCAAACGCCATTAATCCCGATTGTTACAATGACGAGGGTGTTGCTAATGATTAGGGACCAATAAATCTAGAGCTTTGGATCGGCCTGGCGTCTGTAAGCTTCAAATGATGCCTACATATTTTTTGTTTCTTTATTTCGGTTTAAGAAGTAGTAAAACTTACACCTGTTGAAATACAAAGCAAACAGAACAGATGCGTATATAATTTTAACACACTTTAAAAAAACAAAGTTTTTAAATAATTGGCCTACAGTGGTGTCATACGTGTCGTAATGTTAATTATTCCGGAGATATTTTCCGTGGCCAAAGTAGACTCTAGGGGCAGTCATACAACACGAAATCAGCATAACTGCACTGAACGGACCAACACCTCCTTCACAATTTTACAAACATGCTGTTTATTCGTTTTGACAAACAGCTCCATGGTAATAGATATATAGGCCCAAAGGCAAATGCAGTGGTACGTATAAGTCCAGTCCGTTCCCTATCAAACGTTGGTCATTGGCAATCATTCAAACTTTATTTAATATCGTCCTTTGGACATCTTTATGAGTAAGCACACATTCCCTTAACTAGAATAAGCCAGGCACACCTCAACTAAGTATATTGATGTCCTGGTGATGGAATAATTCAGGAAAAACACAGAATACTCATCATCATCAGTTGCCATCTCCACAACGAAGGTTGGCTGTAATGGATCTCCAACGTCTTCTGTCTCTTGTCTTGGTGGTGCACTCTGATTAACTCTTTCCTGTCCATCTCTTGATGTTATCTTCCCACTTATAGCGCTGTCTTCCCCTTGCACGTTTGCCTTCAACTCTCTCTTCTGTTATGGTCTTCTGCAAGGTGTTATGCCTTTTTATGTGGCCGAAGTATTTTAGCTGCCGAACTTTGATCTCCCTCATTAGTTCTCTTTTCATACCTAGATTTTCTAGGACCTCCTTATTTGTTTTCATCTCTTTCCATGAGATACGCCCCATTCTTCTATATATCCACATTTCAAGAGCCTCAATTCTTTCTTCCAAATGCTTATTCATCTTCCATGTTTCCACACCATACAGAAATGCAGAGTATATATAACACTTTATGATTCTCAGTTTTAATTTGTGAGATAACTGTTTAGATGTCAGTATATGTTTCATGTTATTGAATGTAGCTTTGGCCATTCCTATTCTCTTCTTGATTTCTGTTTCACATCTGCCATCTTCTGTTATTATATGACCAAGAAATACGTAGCTCTTGACTTGTTCCAGGATTTTCCCATTTACGCTTATCTTTAATGTGGGTTTATCATCAGTTTTGCTAATTATCATAGTTTTTGTTTTCTAAATATTAATGTCGAGTCCATATTCATAACTTATACTGTTCACTTGCTTCACTAGTTCTTGTAACTCCTGTTCGCATTCAGCTAACAACACGGTATCATCTGCATATCTAAGGTTGTTTATTGACCTTCCACTGATGTTCAGTCCTGGTATTTCCTGTATCTGTTTGAAAAATTTTTCGGAGTATAAATTAAATAGGCAGGGGGACAGCACACACCCTTGTCTGATACCTCTTTTTATGTCTATGTATGATGAATAATTCCTTCCAGATCTTACTGTGGCAGTTTGCTCCCAATAAAGGTTACTGAGTATTCTTATATCTTTTCCATCAATACCTATGTCTTCGAGGCATTCAATTATTTTCTCATGGACTCTGTCAAAAGCCTTCTTATAGTCAATGAAGCACATATACATACTTTTTTGGACCTCTGTATATTTTTCTGCTAATATTCTTAGGCAAAATATTGCCTCTCTTGTTCCACTGTTCCGTCTAAAACCAAACTGTTCTTCTTGGATTTCGCTGTCTACCTTACTTTTTATTCTTTCCTGTATGATTTTGAGCAGTATCTTAATTGCATGACTCATCTGGCTGATTATTCTGAAGTCTGAACATTCTGTTGCATTTGGTTTTTTGGGCAATGTTATAAAAACTGATGTCTTCATGTCGTGTGGTATATATCCTGTATTGTATATATCGCTGCATAGATCTGTGATTGTATCTATACCAAAGCTCTCCAGAGCTTCTATCATTTCAATGTTTATGTTATCAATGCCTGCTGATTTTCCTTTTTGTATCATATGTATGGCATTCTCTACTTCTGATCTGAGAATGTTTGGGCCTTCATTAGAATCTGGGGATGGTTTTTTACCTCTGTTGTCCTCAAATAGTTCTTTTACGTATTCTGCCCATCTGTTTGATATGTCTTTCTCATCAAGTAATATTACACCATTTTTGCTCTTGATACAGCTTCCTCCTTGTGCAAACCGCGACCTATGTGATAATTTCTTTATTTCTTCATGCATATCTCTTGTCATGTGCTTTGCTTCCAAGTCTTCTATTTCCTTGCATTTTGTTTCTATCCACCGTTCTTTTGCTTGTCTACACATAGTACGTATGTCATTGTCTATTGTTTTATATTCTGGAGTGTTTTTTGCTTTCTTTCTTTCTGCCATTTTATTCAAGATGTCATCTGTCATCCAAATTTGATTTTTCTTAGACTTCTTTTTAGGTAAATTTGCATTTGCTGATTGTATGCTTGATTTTAAGCATTCCCATTTTGCTGTTACTTTTTCTTCCGGGTTTTATCTTCTATACTGCTCCATGCTTTCTGTCAATAACTGTTGATATTTATTTTTGACGTCGATTAAATATTTCTGTTTTATATCTGGTTGTTTCAGCGCTGATATTTCTATCTGGGGTTCCTCCTGTCTTCTGTTTCCTGCTCTTTTCAGCTTTATATTTACTTTGATGACGACTGGATTGTGATCTGAATTTATGTCGGCGCCAGGATGTGTCTTTGCACTTGTGACACTGTTCTTAAATCTATGTTTTATCATGATATAGTCGATTTGATTTCTTGTTACATCTCCTGGGCTTTTCCATGTGTATAATTTCCTTGGGTGGTGTTCAAAAAAGGTGTTACATATGACCAGCTGGTTTTCTTCACAGAACTGGATAAGTCTGTCTCCTCTATCATTTCTTGTCCCTAATCCATACTGTCCTACTATTTTCTTGTATTTTCCTTTTCCTACTTTTGCATTCATATCACCCATTACTATCAACACATCGGTAGATTTGACTGGTTTAAGTGTGTGTTGTAGCTCTTCATAGTATTCTTCTATTTCTTCCTCGCTGTGATCTTTAGTTGGTGCATAAGTTTGTAAGATTGATATGTCGAATGGCTTTGCTCTCATCTTTAGTAACATCATTCTGTCATTGTGTGTCCAGTATCCACATACGTATTTTTCTAACTCCTTCCTTATCAACATTCCTACCCCTCTTTCATGTTTTTCTCCTCCTGAGTGTATAAGCGTGTACTGGTCTCTTTTTATGTAGCCTGTATCCAATAGTCTTGCCTCTGCAACTCCCAGTATATCGAGTTTCATGTCTGTTGCCTCTAATATAAGATTGTCAAGCTTTCCTTCTCCGTTTAGAGTTCTAACGTTCCATATATAATCCCGTAGGACATTCACAGCTTGACAGCTCAGCCATGCTGGGTCAAGGGACTACAGACCACGTGCCTACATTTAATGCCCGTGTTCGGGAGCCGCGCTGGTGTAATGGCTACGGCGTTGTACTGGCGACCAGGTTTTCATGGTTCAAACCCGGGCGTCAGCGTTTGAAGGAATGTTTACGACTGGAAATTTGACTGAATAACCTGAACGGCTCCTGCACATAAATCCCGTGTGGATAGGAAGGAGCGAAGCTCCTGACCGGGTTGGAAGGAAAGTCCACTGACCCCCCAGCCTCGCAATGACATGTCATTGGGCCAAAAGAGCTGGAAAGCTCGAGTGCCGCTGGTTAGAGAACAAAAATAATAATAAAAAATATTTACTCGTGTATATATATAGGGTGTCCAAAAATTATTCACCAGATTATGAAGTTCAATAACCTTGAGCAGATTCAAGTCTAACAGTTAAATAATACTACTTTTACAGCCTCACCCCAAGGAATTTTTGTTTGTTACATTCATTGAAATTCACATTAAAAATGAAACGCTCATGGTACATTCTTTAAAAATGTCTTATAGTAGGCACCCTTATTATTATTATTAGGCACCCTTTGTTACATGTACAATGTCCAGTCGATACTCCAGTTTCCGCTCTGTGTTTTGCACCAGCACAAGTGCAGTCAACTTTAATAACCTGACCAATAAAATTCCATGGGTTACCACTGTATAAACGCAGTTTTATTTGTACGTAACGCTCGTATCTTCTTAAGGTAGCGTTATTTTACTTCATAATCTGATGAATAATTCTCTGTCACCCTTTATGTATGTATATGTGTGTGAATATATATCATATATATATATATATATATATATATATATATATATATATATATATATATATATATATATATATATATATATATATATATATATATATATATATATATATATATATTAGTTTCCTGTGTTTAAACGTCATAGCAAGCCCTAGTTTCTAGAGACAAATGAAAGGGAAAAAAGAAAAGATTTTGAGCGGATGGCATAGGACAGGAAGACTATGCATAAATCTACCAAGGGCTTATGGTTATTGGGGAACTGGAGAGCAATGATAGGTTGATGATGATGATGAGGATGATGGTAATGAGGATGATCTTTCTTCTTCCTCGTTCGCCCTGAAAAGGACGGTGGTTGCGTTGTGTCTGTTTGCGCCTAAGCTGTGATATCTGCACCTTTCGGTCGACACATAAGACTTCTGCACGGCATTTTTTTAGGGACCGGGTTTGCCTTCCCATTTCGATCCGTACTCGCTCAGCCAGACTGCACTGCTGCAGACTGTTTCCAGGACCACCACGTGGAGGTGGAGTACGGTCTTGACCAGCTCTGGTTCGCTGGTCCTGATGCAAGCAGTCAAGCTATGGGTCGTTGACCGCATTCACTATTGCTGCATCTTGGGCATGAGGATGATGAAGTAAGTAGTTACATTTTTCCTACAGATTTGGTGTGTACTGATAATTGTTGATGAACCTATTATATAAGTAGGGCCCCACTTAATTTTAGCCCGGGGCTCCTTTCCATTGTAGTTACGCCACTGGGCCTTTTTATTTCAATTATGGCGACTAAGTTTTGGAAGTTGCCCCTAAATTTAGGGAAAATTTGCTATGCTTTGTTGATTACGACGAACTAAACTCTCTGTTGACTTCTACATTTGAGAGGTCAGATATCATGGCGGCCAACTCGTGCATTAAATGTAGCCACGTGGTCTGTAGTCCCTTGACCAAGAATGGCTGAGCTGTCAAGCTGTGAGTGTCCTACGGGAATATGATGAATTAGGACTTGGAAATGGTATGACTCTGCCGCTACATTTCACGAGAGAGAAAAGGTCATTCGATTTTTCAGGAAGAGCGAAGCTAATAATAACTCGGCTGGGTGAGTAATTTCTTGCTTCCTTCCGCCTGACTGAAGTCTCTTTCGGTTGCTAATATCCCGGCTTCTCTGGCTTTACACGCATGACGGACGCGTCTAGTCTTGGATCGACTGTTGGCATGGAAGTGAGAATGCTGGATAAAAAGTTGGTGAAAGTTACAGTTATTTTGTATATCCCTAGGGAATTTCTGCAATTTAGTTAACGGATTGTGTTTCAAAAACGATGTCAGGCCAACTGTGGCGTAGGGGTTCGTCAAGTGAAAGTTTATTTTTCAACGTTCTCGTTTCTTATATTATGTCTGTCTCCCAGTCTACATGTCTGTCTGTCTGTCATCTAGTCCAATCTGTCACAAAAATACACAAATGCACTTTTTTGTTCGCGCTAGAAAAGAAAAAAGGAAAAAAAAAAACACACACACCCAGCATATAGATTATGCCGAGTGTTTCTTCAGGTGCTCTCAGAGTCTTACAAAGTGGGTAAACTTTGGGTATTTCCCTTATTTCTCCATATTCCTCAGCAAAATGACCTAATCAAGAAAATGCACGCTAACTAAAGTACTGATGTGAGGAATCTCCCACTCACCGATCACATGGTCATTGATGTTATCAAACAAGGAAGGCTCTGTTGGGACCCCTCAGGACCACTGCTGGAAAAATACTACTTTATTTACATTCTCTCTTCCCATGCTTTTCCATTGCATGATTATCTTTCTTCCTATACCTTATTCGTGATATCTCGAGCTGTTTCATATTTTAAAAAAAATATTAATAAAAAGGAGTGTTATTCAGCATTAGTGATGGGATGAACAGGCAAGCCATTTAATGGAGAAGTAACATATGAACATGAAACATGGATCCTGGAAATAATCTACCGAGCTGCTGTGACGATGGGTTATAAATTTTGGGCACTAGGGTGGGGCTTAGGCAACCCCCTAAATCTTTTTGATTTTTGGCCCGCCCATTTCATCTCTTTTCGGTCTCCTGTAGTTGTAAAGTGGGATAACTGCCTGTCATTTTAAATCGGACAGGTTCACTCCCCTTTTCCTTAATGTTAGTAGGAGAAGTTTTTGACGCGTCCCGGACTCTGTCGCGGGAGGCGGCATCTTTCTTAGAGTTCTTTGACCACGAGTTAAAACCTGGCACTCGGTGTCTGGAAGTAGAGCGGCAAATTTTCCCTGGCCTTTGACACCAGGGAAAGCCATCGCCTTTCGTGTGTCCACGGGTAGACCCGATTACGCCAGCAATGGCGGACTCTTTCTTTGGCTTGGTTTTTGTCAACGGAACACGGGAAACTAGTTCTCCACGGTTCCGTAGCGGTTGCGTCACTCGGAATCGCAGGTGGTCAAATACCTGTGGCCTGAGAGTTATTATATAATCTGAACCCTTTAGTTAACTGGCACTTAATGCTCCAGAAATTCTACTAGAGTGGACGTGTCATCTTTCTGTGGCAGATTCGACCAGCTACTGTAGTCTTAGAGGATTTCATTGCAATCTCGCAGAGAAGGCAAACTTTCACACGCTACCGGGGACAGACCTGAAACCAGCATTAAGTCCAAGGTCTGGTATCAATACTATCACAGCCTTGATCGAGTTCTCAAAGTGGGACCTGTTGAGTAAATGCTAAAAACCCATTACCATGACAGCAGAATTGAGTACCCAGCTGCTAGTACCCTATGCTCATGTAGCTGCTGGACCCCTGAAACCATCAACATTCAAGCTCACCAAACTTCAGAATAGAGCGCCTATTCCGTCTCTGTTTGTAGACCGTTGGGCCCTGTTCTTTATACACCCAGTCACAAGTGAACTAGCCGCGTCTCTCGGGTATATTAAGGCACAACGTTTGCGCAAACCTGAGTTTGGACTCATTCTACTCACGGGATATCAGGGTTAATTATTAATTGAGTCACACTGAAATATATATTTCCCGGTGTCCTCGTCACCCTTGGATTTATCTGAATTCTCACCTCGACAGAAAGGCAGAGAAATGACCAGATAATTGGTTCTAGTCCAAGATATTACCTCACTGACAGATACGGATTTTATCTCAAAGACGTGTGGCAGAAATTAGTTAATCTTAAGAAGTCCTTGGTGGTGCTTATAAGAGGGTATCTTCCTCTCTACATTATTGTTGGGAGGTTTTTTTGTGTATTTTGGGTGGTGTGTTCTTTTGCTGTGGGGTGTTTGTTTTTCTGTAAGCCTGGATCCCAGTCGCCTCTATTTGAGGCTGGGGACTGTAGGACGGGGACACAGATTAGAATTGAGTGTTTATTATTTCTAGCACCCATTAGGTTTTTTTTTTGGGGGGGGGGGGGGTAATTCTTGGGTTTCTTGTGTATAACTTGGTTGCCATTTTGGATTACTAATCACAATCGGGCTGATGTTGTATGTCGTTATTCTTGTGGTTATTGTTAGTGAAATTATACTTTTGTTTGGATCGATTTTATAATTCCTGCCATCGCCCAGATATAGTATTATATATATATATATATATATATATATATATATATATATATATATATATATATATATATATATTATATATATATAAATATATATATATATAAATATATATATATATATATACATATATATATAATCTTAATAAACATAGAAAACTAATTAGCCGCGGATCAGAATTGTCTTCTTACCTTCCCATCTGTGATTGTTGAATTTGAAAACCACTTGGTGTGTATCAATCCCTTACTTCGTATATTTTTCATTTGTTAATAGGTGAGAAAGAGAGGGTGAGTGTTGACATCTAAATAAGTCCAAATGGCAGGGTAGAAGAGTGTTTCTCATCTCTGTACGCCTGACTGTCACACTTCCACTCAACAATCACATTTGCTATTTCAGACTTTCCTCTATTTTCTATTCCTCACTCAGACTTTTGTCTTGTCTCAGACAGACTCTCTTCGCGACTCGTGACAGCTACAAATAAAACAGGAGTGAATGTGGTTGGGAGGACCTGTAGCGTAACCCGCAATGAAGTATCATAGAGCCTTACTTAGTCGTTCCTCTTCTACTCTGAGAGGTAGAGGTTTGCCAGAGAGAGCGCAATACTATCCTATCGGATGTCTTCCTCCTGGCCTGGTTCCAATCTAGTCCTCGGTACCTTCAGAGATTGTCTAATTTTATCCTCCCAGCGAATTTGGGTCGTATTAGAGGTCTGGATCCCTGACTCTTAGTTTCCCATATTTGTCGTGGTAGCCGATTTTCTGCCATTCTGCAGACATGGCCAAACCATCGTAATTGGGACTTTTCTATTGGGGCAATTGTTTGAAGGCATGACGTATCGTCGGGTTGCGGACCATGTCTCTTCTTATTAGTTCAACCACCTTCCTTAGATACTTAAAGTCTAATGCTTGGAGCTGGCGTTTGTGGGTTGTAGTTATTGCTCATACGTCAAGTCTGGAACATAGATGGAGCGGCATACAGCCATCTTCATCTTCTTGTCAATTTCTCATTTGCTGAGGACTCTTCGATTTATGACCTGAAAAAGTCTCCCAGCTGCTGCTCTTCGAGTAGAACACTCTTTTTGTTGCCTTCCTTCCAGTCTATGACAGCTCCAAGCTATTTAAAGTGGTCCACCTGCTCCAGGACCTGTTCTCACAGCTTAATATGATGCCTTCTTTCTCGTCGTGATATTGTTTTTGTTTTAAAGCTGCTGATGACCATCCCTCTCTTCCCCAGCTCTTCCTTCCAGACTTGCAGTATGGATTGAAGATGTGCCTCTGATTTAACAATCAGGACAACATCATCAGCAAATGCCAGCTCTGAAATACAGACCTGTCTCATCTTCCAGTACCCCACTGAATACCTTCTTGTCCTTTCCTTACATGTTGTGAAAACATTGTCCATGAGGAGTATGGACAGATGATAGAATATCACCCTGTCTTACACAGCTATTGATTGGGTTATGAGAAACTATACCCACAATGAACAATTGGGTATAAAATGGACAAATGGAAAATTCCTGGGGGACCTGGATTTCGCAGATGATGTAGCATTCTTAAGTTCAACACCAAGACAATCCCAAGAAGCAATAAATAATTTGTGTCATCTCTCGGTTAAAATAGGTCTCCAAATAAATGCCTCTAAAACTAAAGCTATGAACTTTTCTAACGAGACCTTTGATATCATCTTGAACGGGGAAAAAACTACAGAAAGTGAAAGTTTCAATTATTTAGGCAGTAAAATGACTCAGGATGGTGACACACAACAAGAGAAATCCATACTAGAATTGCTTTGGCAGCTAGCGCCTTCAATAGATTATCTAACATTTGGAAATTACGATCATTGAATATACATACCAAGCTTCGTCTGTTTAATTCAAATGTTATCTCAGTGTTAACATACGGCTGTGAGAGTTGGAAAATAACAAAATCATTGGAGAACAAGCTGAATACATTCGAGAACAAATGTCTTAGAAAACTCATGAACATCAGTTGGAAAGAATTCAAGACTAATCGACAAATAAGAGAAGACTCTAGGCAGAAATATGTCTCCGACTATATAAGGAAAAGACGATGGTCATATATCGGTCATGTCCTACGAATGCAAAACAACAGAATACCACTACAGGCGCTCACTTTGGGTTCCTGAGGGTAAGCGGAAAAAAGGAAGACCAAAAGAAACACTCAGAAGAACAATAATAAGAAGGAAGAACGTTGGGCCTAAATAATGTGCAAGAGCTAAGAGGAGTGGCGTCACAACGAACAACCTGGAGAGCACTGGTTTCTGCCTTATGCGCCGTGTTTGGCGCTTAAAGAATTTATTTATTATTATTACACAGCAGTGGCCCTGAACTATCAGAAGAGTTTGCTTTCCTCACATAATTTATCACAGTATCTGCCATAAATTACCACATTAGCCGTCATGAACTATTACAGAATTTGCCCTGAACTATCAAAGATCCCACCATGAATTATCCCAGAACCGACCATTAACTATCATAGAACCCACGAAACCTATCATAGTTTGGTTTTGTTTGGTTTGATTTTAAGGACTATCTTCATTGCACACAGACAACTCCATCAGTGCTCCAATCTCCTCTCTTATATCACACAAGGAGGATCTCAGCACAGTGTAGGAACTCCGTAGCACCGGCGAGAATAAGCTCGCTATCATAGAACCCATGAAAGCTATCACAGAACCTTCCATGAACTATCATAGAACTCACCATAAACTATCATAAACCTGCCATGAAATATCACATAACCTTCCATGAACTATCACTGAACCCGTCATGACCTGTCATAAACCGGTGATAAAATGTTATAGAACTTGCCATTAACTATCACTGAGTTTGCCATGAACTATCACTGAGCTTGCCATTAAATATTGTAGAACATGCCATGAACTATCACTAAGCTTGCCATAAACTATCATTAAACTTTCCATGAACTATCGCTGAGCTTGCCATGACCTATTACAGAGCATGCCATGAACTATCATTAAACTGGCCTAACTGTAGCGTAACCCGCCATGAACTATAATAGAACGTGCCATGAATTACTATATAACCTGCCATGAACTATTGCAAAACATACCCTGAACTATCATAGAACCCACCATGAACTATCATAGAACCCATCATGAACTATCATACCACTTGTTTTAGTGAATATGGAAGGTTATTCTTATCGAGCATCGTGCAATTGATGTTGTAGCAAATGTCGTAAGGGTGGTGCAAGAACTTGAACCATAAAGTGACTTCTCAACTTCTTGATATTTGGGTCCACATAAATGACGTAGTTTATTTTGACGAAATTAGACAAAATGTTCATGGTAAAACATTCAATACATGAGTAATTTGAAAGCTCCTACAGCATACCTGTCAACCTGTACGAATTTTTCGTACAATGTACGGATTTTTGATACTTTTAGCAGTGTACGGCCGTACAGACTCGTTGTATGGTTTTTTCCCTCCCTCGCCCCCCCCCCCACCCCCCCCCCCCCCCACCCCCCCAAAAAAAAAAATCGAAATTTAAAAAAAAAAAAAAAAATTCTAAAAATATTTTCCAACCCAAGTTTTTAAAAATTTTAAATCAGAAAATATTTTCTAGCCCATGTTTTTTTTTTAAACCAATTTTTTTTTATTCTGGTAATCTCGGCGTCTGTTTTTAAACTGAAGTCTCTCGCAGCAACCAATCAAATCCTTTTATACCCGCCTATTCGGCAAAAACTTTGAATTCGGCCTCAAACACTTTCGGCTTTCAGCGTGACATGACATATTTTTAAAGTTACCTGTTATCAGCCACGCTTGCCAAGACACTTCGACGCCAATTTGTTTAAAAAAAGCTAAGTACCTATAACTTGGTTAAATATTGCTGTTGTTTTGCTTTGTTGCAATTTAATTGCAGTCTTAATCTTTCCAGTTATATCTTGCCCTTCAGTATATTTCCGATAAATTAATGTCATAATATTCTGTGTCGGCCCTGCATAACTAAAAAAAAAAGTTTGTTTGCGTTGAGTAGGCCTACTTTATTCCGGAGATCGAGATTCACTGCTTAATTTTTCATAGCACTGGTCTAGGCTATCAATTTTAAAATAATAGTTTTGTAAATTTTTGGTAGTACATTTTTCTTCCTAGATTAATATTCTGTTCACAATTTAGTTAACTTTTTAATATTTTGCTGTTGCTTTGCTTTGCTTCGTTGTATTTTATTTTTGTCGTTCTCTTAATCTTTCCAGTTATATTTTGACCATTTCAATATTTCCAATAAATTAATATCATAAAATTTTGTGTAGGCCCTACAAAAGTAGAAAAATAAAGTTTATTTGCATTGAGTAGGCCTACCTACTTTATTTCAGCGGTCGAGATTAGTTGCTTTATTTTAATAAAGTGGCAATCTATTATCACTGGTCTTGGCTACCAACTCTTAAATAATTTTGTAAATTACAGTATTGGTGCTACGTTTTTCTTCCTAGATTTGATATTCTGTTCATAATTTGTAAAAATTGTGTTGTTGTTGCTGTTAGCTGTTTGCTTTGCTTTGTTGTATGTTTTTTTTTTTTTTTGGTCGTTCTCTTAATCTTTCCAGTTATATTTTGATTATTTAAATATTTCCAATAAATTAATGTCATTATATTCGGTGTCGGCCCTACATAACTGGAAAAAATGTTTGTTTGCGTAAAAATTCCACACAGACTGCAGGAGGTCCATGAATGCAGACACACTCACTTCTTTTTTTACAGTGTAAGATTAACATTGATATATGTTGTGCAGACTTTAAGCCCACAAATGCAATTCTGCAAAGTGCTAAAAATGCATGTGTTGATTATAATACAAAACACTGTGCATCGAAAGAATAGTACCTCACAATCACTAAGTTTTTTTTTATATGTAAAGAACAGCATGAGACTATTAGCATGTTTTATACCACACTAATTCAAATGCTAATAGATTTGTATATGTCATTTCTCGTTTTAAATCTGTATTGTGTATAATTTATTAATACATTTTTTGCGTAAGGATTTGTTGGTGTTTGTAAGGATTTTTTTGGTCCGGCGTACAGATTTTTGTCTCAGGAGGTTGACAGGTATGCTACAGTCCTTCATAGAACGTCACATATCTGTAATATTTACTAGCAGTGCCATCACGGTTATCACTGAAGTATCAAAAACCAAACATGGAGTTAATACAATAAAATTGCGATTGCAATACTTCTCTGGCAAAAATACTTCCTCGAACTCAATCCTTCTGTTCGGAATCTTTATATAATATCAGTGGCAACCTTCGTAAAATATACAGCCACGTAGAAGAATAGATAATCTTCTAATATCAAGAAGCAACAGCTTCGACGTCTTCCTTGGTCACAACCCACTAACGAAAGGCACCGTCTAACGGTTTGCATAAGTTATGTTTAGCACCAAAACTACGTCATCATATCTAAGTAACGTCAAACTAACATCGCGTTCATTTAACATTCATATAAGTGCAAAATACATCATGCTGGCCACGAATAGAACTGTTAGCGCGTAGATTAACTGATAACAGAACTAAACATGGTCAACTTGTAAAATACATGATAAATCTTCCTTAACACCACCATGAACTATCAAAGAACCTTCCACGAACTATCACCGAACCCGCTATGAATTATCATAAACCCCCATGAACTATCACAGAACCCATCACGCCCTATTATAAACTTGACATGAAACTATCATAAACCCAATGAACTATCATAAAACCCCCATGAATTATTATAAAAACACTATGAAGTATCATAAAACCACCATGAACTGTCATATACCCCATGAACTATCATAAAACCACCATGAACTTTCATAAAACCCCCCACGAACTATCATAAAACCCAATGAACTATCATAAAACCTCCAAGAACTATCATAAAACCCCCATGAACTATCATAAAACCACTATAAACTATCATAAAACCCCCACGAACTATCATAAAACCACCATGATCTATCATAAACCCCCATATACTATCATAAAACCCCCATGAACTATCATAAAACCCCACTGAACTATCACAAAAACCCCCTGAACTAGCATAAAATCCCCATGAACTATCATAAAACCACCATGAACTATCATAAAACCGCCATGAACTGTCATATATCCCCATGAACTATGATAAAAACCCCCGAGAACTATCATAAAGCCACCATGAACTATCATAAAACCCCCATGAACTATCATAAAACCACCATGAACTGCCATAGAACCACCATGAACCATCGTTAAACCACCATGAACTATCATAATGTTAATGTTAATCAAAATCGACGTCATTGCACTCCAGGCAAACCCATAGGTGCTCAGTCTCCCTCAGCAAATGTCGAAGGGTATGAATGCTAACTGTTCCTGTTGCGCACTGGTTGTATACACGGCGGATGCGTCCTCTCATACGTCCATCTCTGCTGGTCTTACGTTTGATGCCAAATTCCAGCAGTCTTAACCGTGATGATTCATCGATTTCAGTGTCATTCTCTAATAGACGAACATGAATTGTTCTCAGTATTTCTTCCTTATCCATGGCCAATGCACCTTTTATGGGTGCTCTTGAAGCTAGTCTGTCAGCTCTTTCATTGCCACAGATTACAGACCCATCAGTGTAGACAATGGCATCATCATCCCCAGCATTATCATTTATAAGCTGATCAACTTCCAGCTCTGTTCTCCCATTGGCCCAAGTTCTGCATTCTCTACCAAGGCTGATGATGACTTGCTGGTAGTTAATCCAGCTCTTATCTCACTTACTCCACTCTTCTCCCGTGAATATATTTTCAACTGAGGTCACCTGTCTAATGGTCTCCTCTGCCTGCGCCATCCATGATATCCCCCTCTTTATTCTCTCTCCTTTGATGCCAGCTATGTTCCCATGTAGGGGATGCCTTTTGTCTGTGGTTACACGCATATATGCTTTTACCTGGGCCATCGTATATCTGGATCTAATTGACAGCAATCCAAGCATGTGCCGCATCATCACAATAGGGGTATCTCGCGTATAGCCTAAGACTATACGCATCCCTTCGTTTTGAATGCGTTCCAGTCGTTCACATTGTGATATTGACAGCGTGAGTATTCCCAGGCCATACTCGATTACGGGCAAGACCAGCTGATGATACAGGAGAAACAGTAGTCTCTGCTCCAGGTGCACTGCAGCCATTGTTTTTAGGGCAGCCAGACCTCTCTTGCCACCCGTGTGTTGCCGGGGCCCGAAAGGGGAGCAAAGAATAGTAACACTGCACCCTACCACGCCACGCATGTCGTAAAAAGCGACTAAGGAGGGTTGGGCATGGGGCTGTTTACCCCATCCCGTAAAAACTTCGCACAGTGGGCTGATCACCTGCTTGCCAACCAATCTGTTACGGAAACAACGATAGATTGTTTGGTCTGTTTCTGTTCCACAAAGACGCCACTAGGCGTGGTGGAAACAGCGATAGATTGATCAATTTGTTGTTGCCCTAAGACGCCACTAGGCGTACTGGCCACATACTGCTTTGCCGGTTGGTGGCTAAGGATGGAAGAAGAAGAAGAAGAAGACCTCTCTTGCACTTCTGTATGATGTGATCAACATGGTGCTTATATAATATCCCACGATCGAATGTTACTCTAAGGTATTTCAACTTGTTCTGCCTTTCAATTTTCTGTCCACTGAGAGTAATGTCTGGAAGATCTATTTTCAATATGGAGTTGTTCAAGGAGCACCATAGCACACATGCTTTGTTGGGATTAACCTTGGAGCTGGTTTCTTCGCACCATTTAGAAACTGCTTGAACTGTCTCATGTATGCTTTTAACCATTTCATTTCTATCTGAGGCAGTCCTGTAAATGAGCAAGTCATCGGCAAAAGTTAATGTTCGTCAAAAACCTGTTGGTTATATTGCAGCTATTTTTGCTGTATAGATGTTAAACAGCCCCGGTGATAATGGAGAACCCTGGGGTAATCCTGGGCAAATGTGCATTGGTTGTGATGTCCATGTTCCCAAGCGAAAAAAGTGCAGATGTAATAAGGTCGGTAGAACTCTAGTCAACACATGTTTCTACAGTACATGAAGGTGGAAATTCGTATCGTCAAAATTTACGTCGCCATCTTGAGGCGTTCGTAATGTCTTCTACTGCCATGTTTGAAGCAAGATTGGCACGTTTGAAGCACACTTTAAGATCTTTGTCATAAAGAATGACCCCAAGTCTAAGGTGAACCAGTTTGCCGAGGGACTGCGTGGCTGTTGGGTGAACAGTCATAAACACTGGCTGTCTGGAGGGCGAACGGGGCGGCACCAGGCAGATGAACTCCCTAAGGGACATCCCTTGCCTCTTCCCTGGTATGGTGGCCCTTCTAGGGTGACCGAATATTTCCACCATCTATTGCAATGCTACCATGAGTTTTCTTTCAAACAAGAATCATCGCGGGAGCTACGGAGATCGTGCTCTGCCGACGATACCTTTTGTGACCGTATGACCTACTACGTTCCCTCTTAGCACCAAGTAGTGCTGCCACCAACTGACTATAGTAAAAGTACTTAAGCTAGACTTATAATTGAGTACTTGAACAAAACTAGTTAGTAAACAGACACTAGTCATAACCCAATGACATCATTTGTTATGGCACTCATGAACTTAAGATGTCATTAAATCTTGTGTGGACTTCCATGCAAGCTAGACGGAAAATCCTTAGATTAGATATATGATTGGTCCTTAACACTTAGTAACAATACATTTATACAGAGGCTTTGTAACTAGTTAGGTTAAAGACGATCTTAACTGCTAACTAGACCCCAAGATCAATCATTAAATAGTTCCGGCCTATCCTCCCAATAAGATATAATATCCGGCAAGCCTTAGGCTTAGGATAGCAACCAGCAGTCATAGAGTATGAACCCTTGCAGAAAAGGTCTGAATATATGGGTGCGGTATAAACCCCCTGTTCTTACCTTGGTTCCTTTGTGAAACAGAATATTCAGTCTTCAAGACGCCTACTACCAACCAGTGGTCACAGCGAACCAGCGTTGTCCACTGCAACATATAATTATGGTTCCTCAGCCCTTCTGGGTTTGATACCAATGTAAGTACCGCGAACGTTTCCTTTTTCTCGCAATATTAATTTAGTTAGGTGTCCACAGCAAAGACATGCCAGGTTCCACCTCCTGGAGGCAATAGCCTTTTTCCATCGAGGCTAAAGGTGGCAATATATAATCACATTTATCAAATAAAGGAACTTTTTGTATAAAAGTTAGGACTTGGTATAATTACTGCCTTAGTACATTTGGTTGGACTGTTTACAGTTGGTTTATTTAAGCACCATATACAATTATAATGCCAATTATACTACTTCACGACATATAAGCATAAAGTTTGGGTTTTCCTTTAACTTTTAAAAATATCAACTCTTGCAAATAGTGAGTATCTTACAGAAGGTCTAATATAAAAGAACATTAAAGTTATATCCCTTGACTAATAAAAGGTTAAAGGTTCTTGCCCTTTGGTACCGTCACCGGTCATACTGCCACACTTTGGCAAATAAAACGAAAAAGTATGAACTATCATAAAAGCACCATGAACTATCATAAAACCCCCATGATCTATCATAAAACCACAATGAACTATTATAAAACCCACAAGAACTATCATAAAACCCCCCATGAACTATTTTAAAACCACCATGAACTATCACATAACCTACTATGAATTATCACAGAAATCACCATGAACTATCATAGAACCCACGAAAGCTATCACAGAACCTTCCATGAACTATCATAAAAACCCCTGAACTATCATAAAACTCCCATGAACTATCATAAAACCACCATGAGCTATCACAGAACCTACTATGACTTATCACAGAAACCACCATGAACTGTCATAAAACCACTGTGAACTATCACAGAACCTACTATGGATTATCACAGAAATCACCATGAACTATCAAAGAACCCACGAAAGCTATCAGAGAAACTTCCATGAACTAACATAAAACTCCCATGAACTATCATAAAATCCCCATGAACTATCATAAAACCATCATGAACTATTATAAAACCACTATGAGCTATCACAGAACCTACTATGAATTATCACAGAAACCACCATGAACTATCATAGAACCCACGAAAACTATCACAGAACCATCCATGAACTATCACTAAATCAGCCATAATAATAATAATAGCCCCTTCAGTCATAGCTGACTATGGGAAGCGCCCCTGAGGTGACAGCCCTCAGCTGCTTATTTTCCTGGTGCTCCTTTCGACGTTTTCTCCTCTCTTCTGCTTGTTGTGTGAGCTTTTTTTGGCCCAGTCTGACGTAGAGCCGCAGATAGCATCGCCACTTGGTGCAAAAGTCAGCTTCATCCTCCCAGGTTGCTGAATTTATGTCCAGTGCCCTCATGTTTCTCTTGCACACATCTTTGAATCTCAGCTTCGGTCGCCCAACTGTTCTTTTGCCATCTGCAAGTTGTCCATAGATTTGGGATGTGACCATCTTCCATGCGGCGGACAAGGTCAAGCAGTTTTTTTTTTTTTTTTTTCGTACCCCCGCTATCACTCGAGGCGAAATCTCAGGCCAGTATGTCTAACCTGAGACTGATTTTTACGTGAGTATCCCTTTTTTTCGTGTACAGAGACAGGTGTCCCTCGCCATTCAGGCAGATACTCGCCGATTTCCGAGGTACCCATTAGAGCTGGGTCGGCTCAGGAGCCGCCAGTCCCTGGTCGACGACACTCCTTCAAATGTACTCGCCAGGGCTCGTGTTAATCCAGTCCAAATCCCAGTCGACGAAAAATCTTAAAATGTCCTCGCCCGGGTTTGATCCTGGGTCACCCGGTCGCCAGCGCAGTTTGGTAACCACTTCACTGTCTAAGCAGTGTATACATGCTTTGAAGGTCAGCACGTGACAACACCTCGACATTCGTCACTTTATCTTTCCACGAAATGCCGAGGATGTGGCGTAGACACCGTAGATGGAAGGTATTGAGCCTTCTTTCTTGCTTAGCATAGGTTGTGCATGTCTGGCTGCCATATACAAGTGTGCTGGTGACGCAGGCATTATATACCGCATCTTTGGTCTTCGTTGTGGGTTTAGATTTTTCCCAAACTCGCGATGTGAGGCGGGCAAAGGTAGCTGCAGCTTTGTCAATGCTCTGGACACAGAAATAGATAGCCGCATTGGTAACCCGCCATGAACTATCTGAAATCCGTCATGAAATATTATAGAGCTTGCCTAGCCTATCATTGGGCTTGCCTTGAGCTATCCTTAAACGTGCCATGAACTTTCATAGAACTTGTCATGAACTATTTTAGAAGTCATTAACTATCATAGAACATTCCATAAACTATCCTTGAGCGTTCCATGAACTATCAGATAACCCACCATGAACTATCATATAACTCACCATGAACTAGCATATAACCCACCATGAACTATCACATCATCATAACCCTCCGCTCCCCAAGAAGCATAGGCCTTCAACAAACACATGCCAAGTCCTCCTGTCACTTGCCATCATCTCAAGTTCTTTCCACGTTCTCCTCATAATTTTCACCTCTGTTTCCAGCTTTCTTCTCCATGTGCTTCTTCGTCTACCTCTGCCTCTCTTGCTCTGGGGGTTCCAGAACAAGGAGTGCCTTGTAATGCTATCAACAGGTTTCCTCAGTGTGTGTCCTATCCATCGCCATCGTCTTCTTCTCATCTCTTGTTCCACTGGCACTTGTCTGGTTCTTGTCATCAGTTCCACGTTGGTAACCTTGTCATACCATTTTAATCCTTCTATTCTACGCAAGCACCCATTTATAAAAGTCTGTAGCTTTTTGGTTGTTGTCTTTGTTGTTCTCCATGTTTCAGAGCCATATAATAGTACTAGCTTGACATTTGAGTTGAAGATTTTTATTTTTGTGTTGGATCCGATTTCTCTTGATCTCCATATATGTCCCAATGCAATAAAAGCTCCTCTTGCTAGCCAAGATCTGCTTGCTCGTAGCAAGCGAGAGGACATGCACACCATCGTGGCTGGCAGACGCTGGAACTGGGTTGGTCATGTCCTCAGAAGAGACCCCTATGCCATCACAAGAACAGCTATGCTTTGGACCCCTGAAGGAAAACGAAAGAGAGGCCGACCAAAAACAACCTGGCGGAGGACTGTGGAGGCTGAGATGCAAAGAATGAACCAGAGTTGGGGCACTGTACGAAGGATGGCCACCGACCGAGCAAAGTGGAATCAATTTGTTGTTGCCCTACAAGACGCCACTAGGCGTGATGGCCACTGACTGCTTTGACGGTCGGCGGCTAAGGATCAAAGAAGAAGAAGAATTGCTTTTTGTATTCTTATTTTGATATCATTGTCTGTACCTCCAACTTTGTCTATATTGCTGCCAAGATATGTGTACGATTCTTCTTCTTGTAGTGGTGATTTTCAAGTTCAACTCTGTTATCATTACATGCTGTCGTGAAATATTCTAATCCACATATATAAATTATCAGGTAAATATAAAGCCTAATAAATACATATAATAAAGAAAAGAGCAATGGTAAAATAACAGTGCTGTCACAAAGAATGTACTCGAAATCCCCCTTTGTTTTATGCTTCGTCTGCAAATTGTAACGTTTCCACGTTAAATATAAGCCACTGCATAATACAAGCGTTTCCACAACACATTAAAACGGGGATTGCATTTCTAAGAAAAATATTGAGAGGCACACTGCGTAATGACCTAAATTAATCCTAACATTAATTATATTACGTTACCAAAACGAACGAACAGATGGACTCAAATAGAAAGAGAGAGGGGCGAATGAAAATCAGGAACGCATGCAAAATTAAACACGCGTCTCGCTATTAATGCCACCACAACAAGCGTAACGCGATACACAATTACTACTATCACGCGTGTAAGGCCACATGCACTAACTTTTTCGGACGGACAGTGATAAAAACACTAACATTCCCAGAGTTAGGTTTTAAAATCACGAAAAACGCTTATTAGAAAAGATAACATTAGATGGGTTTACGTTTGAAAACATTACAGTACCCAGACAGCACATCTTCGAAACAGGAGGTAGAAGAAATTGCATATTTTGAACGCAGCCACTTAGCTCTTTTAAATTTGTATATTTGGGTTCCTTAGGGCTTGCTGACAAAGAATATGTAAAACGTTACGCAAATAGTCTAGGAATTAACAAGTTATAACCAAAATAAAATAGTGGGGATGCCTGACAGCATGAAATCATTGCTGCTCATAAAATTTTTTTATAACGTGTTTGAAAAAACCTTACGTACGGAAATAGCCTACCATGTAAACTCCAAATTGATTGGAGCGCAACAAATATAAGACTAAACACGATTGGTCGGACTATAAATACTATCTTTGGTTGTTAGGGGAGACGTAGGAAGGTAAAAATTTTTCAAACACTTGTCGAAACGTGGCTCCATTGGCCAGACTCGCTGATATACTCACTTAGGAGCGTTAGTTCGAGACCACTAGTTCAAATAAGCTTGATAAAGCAACAGTGCGTTGAAGCCAGCTCATATTTTTGCTAAATAAAAGCCTGGAACATAAGCAGATGGGAATTTGTGCCAGTAGTTGTGCCAGAATTCATTGCTAGTCAACGTATCTGTGTTTTATTCTATGAATTGTGGTAAGCTTGAAACATTCAGTATCTTTTAATGAAAATTGAATGTGAATTGTTAATTTATGCCTGTATATATGTGTAGTTCAGTAGCAAACATGATGTAAAGCCTATAATGCTCCAGCCTGAACAGAAGGTGTCGGAGGAAAGTAAAACGGCATGGAATGGCCAAACAGTACACTGACACCTAGATGATTGACTAGAAAGAAATAATGCTGGAAGTGCAGAGGCGTAGTAACCATTAAGGACGTTAATACTGGTATAAAGTATTTCAGATGAAGCTGACAGTTGGCCTAACGCTCTGAACTCAATGTTTGTGATGTATTGTGCTCAGTGTAGAACTAGAGTATCAATTAGTTATGAAGTAGAAGGTACATCCTTCTTGTTTTTAGGGACCGTGGTCTTGACGTTATTCAGCAGCACCTGGTCAGAGCTTTGCTGAATCCAGAGTCGGACAGCATACTCCTTGGTCCATTTAGCTATCAGTGAGGTGTCTCCAGAGCACAGGGGAGAAATCGAGCAGAGGAGTCTTTTCCTGCCGCCATCACGCAAGATAAGCTGATGTGGCCAGCTGAGCTCAAAATTATGTACCCCCATCTTAAAATAACATTGTAACATAAACTTAAGAGGGGAAGTAAATTGTTTTAATATCAGGAACTGAGAACATCTCCAATACTAGTTCCAATAAAGACAAACTATTGAAGTCATGATGACAAATACCAACAGAGCTTGAATAAAACAAAACCAGTATTACCTCATATTACTACTACACAACTGACACACATAGGATACTTTTAATAATATATGTCACTACAATATTCATATTGATAAATTCTGTACATATAACTTGTAATTAAAATTGATTGTGATTCCTGGTTCCCTTTGTATTTGAATCAGGACACATATTCATTCATGACAGCAATGAATACATATTGTTATTTGAAAAGTTATCAGTGACTCCTTTAAGATATCCTTGTAGAGTGTTTTATGTATGTGAGTGTCACAGTGTTGTCAAGAGTAGTGGATTAAATTAAATTGTTTATCTGTCTGTTGTTGTTATGACTTACACTTCATCATACACATACCCTAGACATACAACGTAGTCATCACACTATTCCAGAATAATTCTGACTGAGATATATATATATGTGGCAGCAAGTAAGGTTATCTATAATACACTACTCTTATTAGATATAGATACCTTCACAGCTGATCTCAGTCAGTACACTAAGTCCCCTATAAATATTTATAACATCCCACTTCACCACATATATTGGGGGCTCGTCCGGGATTTTGAATCTTTACCTATTAAAAATAGTGGGGGTAATTCACTTCAGGGAATATAAGAATTAAAAGGTATCCTTGGGTGGAATTAAATAAGGTTGAGCTCACGGTGCCTGTGTTGTCCATTAGATATATATTTAGAGATTGAATTGTTGGTTAGACATTGTATAAATTTACCTGATAGACAATGGCGGACCTGGCCAAATTTCGATCTGCTGCTGTTCAGACTGCAAAAGAGTTAGGATTAGATGGGCAAGTTATGGTTGCCCATGTCACTACGGAATGTGACAAATTTATTGAACGCGACGAAAGAAGATTAGAAAAAGAGGCCGAAAGAAAGTTAGAGGCTGAAAGGGAAATTAAGAAGTTACAATTTGAGGCTGAGACTAAGAGGTTGCAGATTGAGGCTGACAAAGAGGCTAAAGCATTGGAAGCCGAGGAAAGAAGACAGGCTGCAGAAAGGGAAGAGAAGAAATTAGCTGCAGAAAGGGAAGCAGAGGAAAGAAGACAGGCTGCAGAAAGGGAAGAGAAGAAATTAGCTGCAGAAAGGGAAGCAGAAGAAAGAAGATTGACTGCAGAAAGGGAAGAGAAGAAATTAGCTGCAGAAAAGGAAGCAGAAGATAAAAGATTACAAAGGGAACATGAGTTACGACTAAGGGAGTTTGAGTTTCAAGGCCATGCTCCTGAAAATGGTGCCAGTCCCTTTGCCTCTGATGCTACGGTTACTCAGGGAGCCTCAACCTCAGCTATGAATTTTCATTTAGATCATTTTGTTGAGAAAGACGATGATATAGAGAGCTATCTAAATAGGTATGAACTATTAGCTACCACGTATGGGTTAGAGAGAGAAAGGTGGAGCTTAAAGTTATCTCAAGGACTTCGTGGGGCAGCTTATGAAGTTTTTGCAAAAATGAGCAGAGGTGATCAGGAAAATTATGACATGCTAAAGCAGGCACTTTTGTTAAGGTATGAAAAGAATGCAGAATTTTATAGGAAAAAATTTAGGAATGCTAAACTACTGTCAGGTGAAACCTATCACCAGTTCTCTGCACGAATAGAGACATACTTGGAGCAATGGACTTCTCTGGGGAAAACCCAAGATCTTAAGGAAATGGTCCTTATAGAGCAATTAAGAGAGTCCATGGCTCCAGACCTGAGAAAGTTTCTCATGGAACAAGGTGCTGAGAGGCTGGGTGAGTTGCTAAATGTTGCTGAAAGGTATCAAGCAGCTCAAGCAGAGGTAACAGGTAATAAAAAGAAACAAGTGGATAACTTTAGGGCACCACAGAACTTTAATAAATTTGATCCTAGGGATCAAAACAAAGGTAAGCACCAAATTGATAGGCCACGGTATGAAAATAAAAATAAATTCCCACAATTCGATGAAAGGAAATATGATGAAAGAAAATCTTTCAACCAAGGAAAAAGGTGGTGTAAGAATTGTCAGATGGACAATCATGACACTGACCGTTGCAGAAGGAAACCTGTGTATATGGCAACCCCTCAGGTCAGGTCGACCTCAAGACAGGAGGAGGATATTATGTTGGATACCACTCCAGAAGAGATGAGGAAGGCACAGGCTGGGGATAAAACACTCAAGCCTTGTTTCAGAAAATTGTCAACTTGTCATACAACTCCAGGCAAGGGAGATTTTTACATGAAAAACAAGTTGATGTATAGGAAGACTGGAGCTAGATCCAAAGGTAAGGGACAGCTGGTACTTCCTAAAAGATATAGGGCAGACTTAATAAGGAGCCTACATGTGAAACCAGATGGGGACCATGAGAAGATAGGTACCATCATTCAAAAGGTGGCTCACAATTATAATTGGCCCAAAGCAAGATGGGACATTGAGAATTTTGTAGAAAGGTGTAGCATAGCACATGAGGGAACACCCACAAGTGGGAACATGGATCAGGACCTGGACACGCCACGGGGCAAAATTAGGCCTGATAATAAAAAGAGATATAAATTTGAAAAAGTGGACCAAATGGAATGGGAAGCCCCTTTTCACGGACAAGCTTCACTTAACTGTTTTACAATGGCCACTATGCGGAGAGTGCAAAAAGATGTCTTACCCCAGGATAAGCCGAAAATCCCTCAATCGGACTTAAACAAACTGGAGGAAGAGGATGTAGGGAGGAAATCTCTCATCAAGAATTTTAAGTGGGGAGAAAGCCCCAAAAGAAAAATTGGTAGCGGTCGTTTTGTGAATGATAATTCTGGGAGGAAAAATCATCACTATAAAGCTTCGAGTGGAAGAGACCATACCGGTGCATGGACAAATAGGTCCACAAAATTAAAGGTCCATATGTAGCTTTGTTAAGAACGTGGACTGATGAAAAGGCAGAGGAAAACATTACATCTTCATACCAATATGTGAATGAGCTGACCACTCGTTTAAAAAACTGGCTGGAAACTTGCCAATGAAAATTTGAAACAAGCCAGGAAGAAACATGCTGCCTATTATAACAGGAAGGCGAAAGACAGAAATTTGGCTGTGGGAGAGAAGGTACTGCTTCTTCTCCCCGGGAGTCAGAATAAGTTACAAATTGGATGGCAGGGTCCATATACAGTTCTAGAGAAGGTGTCTAGAACAAATTATAAGATAGATAAGAAGGGGAAAGAAAAAATCTATCATGTGAAGCTCCTGAAGAAATATTTGGAAAGAGAACATCAGGAAGAGACACACTTGTTGACCTTGTCCATCGCCATGGAGATGAAAAAGGAACCACTTTCATCATTTGAATATCCATTACACCCCTGTGAGACAGCAGCACAGGTGAAAATCAGTACACATTTAACGAAAACTCAGAAAGAGAGAGTGCAACAGGTTCTAAATAATCATGCAGAGGTGTTAACAGACCGACCAGGGCATACCAACCTATTGGAATATGATATGAAACTGATAGACCCCACACCTGTCTGTATGAAACCATATTCGATTCCGTTTGCTAAGGAGAAAGCTTTGAAGGAAGAGATAGACTATCTATTGAAGGAAGGAATTATTTCACACAGTGAATCCTCATATAGTTCCGGTGTTGTACTCTTAAGGAAGCCCTCTGGAGAACATAGACTCTGTATAGATTACAGGAGACTGAATGCTATTACAGAAGGACAGGTGGATCCATTGCCGGATACAAATCAGCTGTTTGCCAGACTAAATAAAGCTAAATATTTCTCAAGGGTGGATCTGAGTAAAGGATAATATCAGATTCCAGTAAAACCTGAGATCAGACAAAATTGTTGGATGTAAACATTTAGGAGGAACGTAATGAATCCCTGAGTTGCCTCTTTGATTGAGGATATTCCGAATGTTTCATACAGGATAATAAGAAGATTATGGGATCCACTACGAAAACTCTGCTATCACCAGGTATATGTTATCTCCTCATAACGTACATTTTGAGGGAAATATAATGTTCTCTGGACATGTCATTGCGCAGACTCAGAGAAGAGAAATGGTGAAGACGGGTTGCGAAGCAGCATTAAGACAAGCACTCACACTTGCGGCTGTTCAGTAACATAACCGAAATATATTATTGGTTGTAGAAGTCTGAGGCAGATTTCATGAGTAGTGCCTACTCTGAATGGACCCAACTACATAAAACCATGATAGCACCACAGCAGAGTAAAGTCAAGTTGACTTACATTTATCTATGTGTATATAGAATAAAGGACTGACATGGGATGTCTGTTTTAAGAGGGGAGGTGTCGTGAAATATTCTAATCCACATATATAAATTATCAGGTAAATATAAAGCCTAATAAATACATATAATAAAGAAAAGAGCAATGGTAAAATAACAGTGCTGTCACAAAGAATGTACTCGAAATCCCCCTTTGTTTTATGCTTCGTCTGCAAATTGTAACGTTTCCACGTTAAATATAAGCCACTGCATAAATACAAGCGTTTCCACAACACATTAAAACGGGGATTGCATTTCTAAGAAAAATATTGAGAGGCACACTGCGTAATGACCTAAATTAATCCTAACATTAATTATATTACGTTACCAAAACGAACGAACAGATGGACTCAAATAGAAAGAGAGAGGGGCGAATGAAAATCAGGAACGCATGCAAAATTAAACACGCGTCTCGCTATTAATGCCACCCCAACAAGCGTAACGCGATACACAATTACTACTATCACGCGTGTAAGGCCACATGCACTAACTTTTTCGGACGGACAGTGATAAAAACACTAACTTTCCCAGAGTTAGGTTTTAAAATCACGAAAAACGCTTATTAGAAAAGATAACATTAGATGGGTTTACGTTTGAAAACATTACAGTACCCAGACAGCACATCTTCGAAACAGGAGGTAGAAGAAATTGCATATTTTGAACGCAGCCACTTAGCTCTTTTAAATTTGTATATTTGGGTTCCTTAGGGCTTGCTGACAAAGAATATGTAAAACGTTACGCAAATAGTCTAGGAATTAACAAGTTATAACCAAAATAAAATAGTGGGGATGCCTGACAGCATGAAATCATTTCTGCTCATAAAATTTTTTTATAACGTGTTTGAAAAAAACCTTACGTACGGAAATAGCCTACCATGTAAACTCCAAATTGATTGGAGCGCAACAAATATAAGACTAAACACGATTGGTCGGACTATAAATACTATCTTTGGTTGTTAGGGGAGACGTAGGAAGGTAAAATTTTTTCAAACACTTGTCGAAACGTGGCTCCATTGGCCAGACTCGCTGATATACTCACTTAGGAGCGTTAGTTCGAGACCACTAGTTCAAATAAGCTTGATAAAGCAACAGTGCGTTGAAGCCAGCTCATATTTTTGCTAAATAAAAGCCTGGAACATAAGCAGATGGGAATTTGTGCCAGTAGTTGTGCCAGAATTCATTGCTAGTCAACGTATCTGTGTTTATTCTATGAATTGTGGTAAGCTTGAAACATTCAGTATCTTTTAATGAAAATTGAATGTGAATTGTTAATTTATGCCTGTATATATGTGTAGTTCAGTAGCAAACATGATGTAAAGCCTATAATGCTCCAGCCTGAACAGAAGGTGTCGGAGGAAAGTAAAACGGCATGGAATGGCCAAACAGTACACTGACACCTAGATGATTGACTAGAAAGAAATAATGCTGGAATTGCAGAGGCGTAGTAACCATTAAGGAGGTTTAATACTGGTATAAAGTATTTCAGATGAAGCTGACAGTTGGCCTAACGCTCTGAACTCAATGTTTGTGATGTATTGTGCTCAGTGTAGAACTAGAGTATCAATTAGTTATGAAGTAGAAGGTACATCCTTCTTGTTTTCAGGGACCGTGGTCTTGACGTTATTGAGCAGCACCTGGTCAGAGCTTTGCTGAATCCAGAGTCGGACAGCATACTCCTTGGTCCATTTAGCTATCAGTGAGGTGTCTCCAGAGCACAGGGGAGAAATCGAGCAGAGGAGTCTTTTCCTGCCGCCATCACGCAAGATAAGCTGATGTGGCCAGCTGAGCTCAAAATTATGTACCCCCCATCTTAAAATAACATTGTAACATAAACTTAAGAGGGGAAGTAAATTGTTTTAATATCAGGAACTGAGAACATCTCCAATACTAGTTCCAATAAAGACAAACTATTGAAGTCATGATGACAAATACCAACAGAGCTTGAATAAAACAAAACCAGTATTACCTCATATTACTACTACACAACTGACACACATAGGATACTTTTAATAATATATGTCACTACAATATTCATATTGATAAATTCTGTACAAATAACTTGTAATTAAAATTGATTGTGATTCCTGGTTCCCTTTGTGTTTGAATCAGGACACATATTCATTCATGACAGCAATGAATACATATTGTTATTTGAAAAGTTATCAGTGACTCCTTTAAGATATCCTTGTAGAGTGTTTTATGTATGTGAGTGTCACAGTGTTGTCAAGTGTGGTGGAATAAATTAAATTGTTTATCTGTCTGTTGTTGTTATGACTTACACTTCATCATACACATACCCTAGACATACAACGTAGTCATCACACTATTCCAGAATAATTCTGACTGAGATATATATATATGTGGCAGCAAGTAAGGTTATCTATAATACACTACTCTTATTAGATATAGATACCTTCACAGCTGATCTCAGTCAGTACACTAAGTCCCCTATAAATATTTATAACATCCCACTTCACCACACATGCATTCTCGTCTTTTCCCTGTGTATTTTCAGACCCAATTGTTGTGACCTCTCATCGAGTGTTTTCAATTTGTCCTGCTTCTGATTACGGTTATGGGATAGAAGAGCCAAGTTATCAGCAAAATCCAAATCATCCAACTGCTTAGTCAGAGTCAACTGGATTCCATTTCTGTTGTGTGTCGTCGATGTTCTCATAACCTATCACACAACCCATCATGAACTATCTCATAACCAGGGCCGTAGATACGGGGGGGGGGGGGGGGTTTGGGGGAAAATTTACTGTTCCGGTACCAAAATAGTGCATTACAAAAATGTTTTGGTATTTAACCCCCCCCCCCCCCCTTTATTAAGTCCTATCTACGGCCCTGCCATAAGTTACCATGAACAATCACATAACCCACCATGAACTAACATATAACCCACCATGAACTAACATATAAACCACCATGAACTATCACATTACCCACCATGAACTATCACATAACCCACCAGGAACTATCTCATAACTCACCATGAACAATCACATAACCCACCATGAACAATCATAACCCACCATGAACAATCACATAACCCACCATGAACAAACACATAACCCTCTATGAACAATCATATAACCCACCATGAACTATCACACATATAACTGTGGCAGAGATTTATGATTAATAAATTTCTATATCTTTTCTTTATTCTACACTTGTCTTTTACCTTTCTTTCGCTCTTTTATTTTTTTCGCATACGCTCGATTGTTAACGAATACTCTCCCATTCAAACCTTTGTCTTTTCCTTTCTTATTTACGAGTAGCAACGCATTTTATTGCTGTTAAGCTAAGTTCTTTGATGAGATCGAATCGTGTTAATTCGTTTTCGACAGGGATAAGAAGGAAGACTATCGTCTATCACTTTTCTCTGATCTGTTTCGCCTATAGTTAATTATTCTCGGTGAAAGATTTGAAATGAAAGACATTGATCGCTGGGAATGGCCATATGAAGCAGAAGATGTAAAACTCACACTGGAAGTTTTATTGCCTAAGTCTGATCAGATCGAGAGAAGTTACTGTAGGTGTTAAGTCTGGTTTCGGTTTCTGTGTGAGAAATCCCTCTGATTCGTAGAGTGAGTAAGGAAATATGTAAATCTGGACGTAGGTGCTACATCTGGCAAATGAGTCTGGTTTTCGGGTTTTAGACGTAATATTTTCCTTTGATTTCAGAGAGATATATACCACAGAATTCTAACTTAATTCATCCAGTACCGCCAGAAAGACTAGAACCACCTAGCTTTCGATTCCTAAGATCTCTGTTAATAGAAGTATCATTTAGTTGGTCGATTGGAGATAGTTTTACTTCTGCGCTAGTGGTAAATATATATATCTAGTAGTGTTGAGTGATTTAAGTGGTATATCGCCTATTTCATTTTCACTAGTTTATTTCTGTGCAGAGTGATTAAATAGATGGTCCGTTATTTCTTATTTCTCTCGAGTCTTATTGTGTTACAGTGGATAGCAGAATAAATTAACATTTCTAGCTAAAACTCATTCAGCTATAAATAAATTTAAATAAATTGCTAGTAACCAGTCAGGGAATATTTAACCATCTAAGTAATGCACTGATTCATCATTGAGTATTGACGAGATACGTATGTATTTCTAATTCATGATGATTGATTTTTGTAAAGACTAGAATTTATTTCACGGGAGTTTTAAACGATAAGACAAGCTTTAAGTTTGCGGTTTATAATTTAAGTTAAATAACCGTAGTGAACATATTCTATTTACGCGTAGGATTGTATATAATTTTAGGGTTGAGTATTTATGTTTTTTCTCTTCCCTTATACAGTATCTGGGTCAAACCCAAAACCTACCAGCGGTTTTTGCAGTATATATGAGAATAACCTAGAAGAAACATTTTGTTGTACTTAAATACGTGGGTTTACAAGTTAAAACCTGTCTGGCATTGTGTTTGCATCCAGAAATAGACAGAGTACCCATCTCACGAACTTTAAGACTAAATGATGTAACTGGGCCTATAGAGTCAGATTATATTTCTTCCCTAAATCTCATGTACATTCAGCCCCTGTGGCGAGAAAAAAATTACAAACAGTAAAATTTCCGACGTTTGACCAATTGTGGTGTGACCAATAATTCTAGATTGAGAGAAGTTACCAACCTGCCTTTTCCTAACTACTGGAAACCTCGAGATTCTGACCTTGTGAGCCCGAAAAATAATTTCATACCTGAACTGATTCAATTGACATTAACAGTAGTCCCTCTATAGTTGTAAAGTGAACGCTCCCCGGAACATTGGATGAAACCTGTATCTGCAGAGCTGGGATTCGCTTTATCAAAAGAATACAGATTCACTGTTTGTGTGTGTCCTAAAGCTTGCGCCTGAAGGTGAAAGACATCAATTTGTAAGTAAGAAAGTACGTCCGTGGCCACGGGTGAATGAACAGAGAGAAAGCAGGACTGAGTGATTCCTTTATGGTATGATTTATGCAACCATTTTGTAATTTCATTATGCAAGTTTGTTGCTAATGCTGTTTTCCTCTTAGAATAGATTAATGTATCAACTCTGCTCTTAAACTACAGAGGGAAATATTAGACCATAGCGTATAAATCTGTGACTCTTTGGGGGCTATAACTTTTCTTCTAACGGGATCGTGGGCTAAACAGAGGGGGAAAGGATTACACCTATGAGTCTATTATTCTTTTAGTAAGTCATTAACCTATGTGTATTTATATGTGCTTGATAAGCGAACTTATTTGTTGTGGACAATTTTCTTTATGTTAATAAAATTTACATAACCTTTATTCAAGTGTGTCGGTCAGCTCGTTCCAAAATATCTATATTTCATTGTTATAGTTTTTCACGTCTGTGCGTCTAACTGTCGTCACGTATGTGTGTGTATGTGAGTGGTATATATAGATTACTATATATGTTCTAATAGACTGTCTGACTAAACTAGTTCTGTTGTAGAGATAGGCTAAAAGAGAGAAGATTCTCGATTTCAGGGACAGATTCTAAGTAGTTTCCACCATCTCACTCGTGAAAATCTATTTTCTTTACATTACCTCTCACTGAGTTATCACCTGTTCTATTTCTATTCAGAAGGGATCAATCTATGTCTTAATTCCCCTATCGAAAATCTACGACAATAACCCAACAAGAACAATCACATAACCCATTGTTACGCACAAATAATTACTTTTTTCAAAGTTTTTGTATGATCATTTTTCGTATGTATGATCATTTTTTGACTGAAATGTGTATTATGTTTTTTTACAGTCAAAGGGACATAACCCGAGATATTGAGACTACAATTTTTTAGGAGTTTGCCTTCTCTTGTATCGAGACACGTTCGGTCTATAATTTCTTGAACGAAGCGTGACCATATCTCCTTATTTGGTAGTATCAGTCAACTGTTGTAGATGTCTGAAACCTGTCTTAACGCTTCTGTTCATGACCATAAAAGGCGCGACTGTGTAAGACTTTTATCTCGAATGTTCTTAGAATCGTCTTATGTGAGCGGCGACTCAGATATTGGAGTTCTGCGCATGTCAAAACTGGTAGTTCGTTTGGTGTGTTCCGCCCAGCTCGGGAGTTTAGAAATGGTCTGAGCAGCGAGCGGACGCAATGTGCGTCTTGTGATTTTCTGAGGGAAATACATTGTCTTTGTGAGTTAGTTAGCTAACTAGACTATTTCCCAGTATTATTCAAGCCTGCCTGGAGGCATATGTTCGTGGTTGATTTCCGAAGAAAGGTAATTCCTCTTGTATTGAACTTTATGCTATCATCTAGAAGTTCGTCATTTTGTGGTTCCTTGCTCGCCTGTGTGATTCAAAATGGAAAGGTACTTTGACTAGGATTTTTGCCACCGGTATCTTTATACCTGAACTAGTTATATATATATGGGTCGCTCTAGACCAACAAGACTATTGTCTGTGTTCCAGGATTCGTTATATCAGAGATCACGTCCAAGTCAGATGGTTAGACTTAGGAAGGTTATAAGGGTCGGTTTGACCTGTATTCCATGTATGCTATTCACGTGCAGACAGTAAACGGACTTATTGTACACATCTGATCTGCTAGCATCAGGAAGGGAGCATTTATTATTGTCTATGAACATTGATGATCTGCAGCTGACACTGTTGCAGAAGTTATATGTATGAACCTTAGGCACCCAGATCTGTGCTATATATATATATATATATATATATATATATATATATATATATATATATATATATATATATATATATATATATATATATATATATATATATATATATTACAGCTTCATGAACCAGAACTTTATGATATCGAATATACAGAAGCTATCTGTTTACAATAGAACTATTGAGTATTGAATCCTACATGACTATCAGCTAATATGATTTTGAATGCTGCATTCGTTAAACTATGTTGGTGATGACAAAATATCATGACTGTTTTGTGGCGTGCAATAAATGGTCATAATGCAGTTGAATCTTGCAAACTAACTTATAACTTGTTAAATAAAGAAGTGAAGACAAAAACTCGAAGAGATAAAAGACATTTCATCAATGAACTGGCCGTAGAAGCTGAAAATGCTGCAAGAACTGGTAATAGTAGGTGCCTTTATCAAATTACAAAACAACTATGTCACCAGCCTACTGCTATGGAAACACCTGTTAAAGGTAAATTAGGGAATTCAATACCAACAGAAAAAGAACAAATGAAGAGATGGGCTGAGCACTTCATGGAGGTGCTAAACAGACCACCACCAACAGTAACACCTGATTTTAATAATGAAACATCCACAACCACTTTGCCAATAACTTGCGATGAATTCACGCTGGACGAGATCAAACAAGCCGTTAAAAGATTAAACAATTTTAAAGCTGCTGGAGTTGACGAAATTTCAGGGGAAATGATTAAAGCAGTTAATGACAACAACCTCTTGAGAATTTTAGATATTATAAATGAAGTATGGAGAGAAGAACAACCACCACAACAATGGAAAGACAGTATTATTGTAAAGTTACCGAAGAAAGGTGATCTATCAGACTGTAATAACTGGCGTGGTATATCTCTATTATCAGTACCTGGAAAATTATTATGTTGCATGATGTTAGAAAGACTTAAATTGCATGCTGACGAAAAGATCAGAGAAGAACAAGCGGGTTTCAGGCCGAAACGATCATGTATTGATCAAATATTCACACTAAGAACAATTATAGAAGAATCAGTGGAAAGGCAATCGCCACTTATTATCACCTTCGTCGATTTTCAAAAAGCCTTTGATAGTCTACACCGCCCATCATTGTGGAAGATACTTACAATCTATGGTTTTCCAACAAAATATGTGAATATAATCAAAGCGCTATATGACAATGCAAGATGTTGTGTTAGAACAAATAAAGGGAATACAGAATGGTTTACAGTAGAAACAGGGGTGAAACAAGGCTGTATTATGTCACCACTACTTTTTGGAATAGCTATTGATTGGGTTATGAGAAACTATACCCACAATGAACAATTGGGTATAAAATGGACAAATGGAAAATTCCTGGGGGACCTGGATTTCGCAGATGATGTAGCATTCTTAAGTTCAACACCAAGACAATCCCAAGAAGCAATAAATAATTTGTGTCATCTCTCGGTTAAAATTGGTCTCCAAATAAATGCCTCTAAAACTAAAGCTATGAACTTTTCTAACGAGACCTTTGATATCATCTTGAACGGGGAAAAACTACAGAAAGTTGAAAGTTTCAATTATTTAGGCAGTAAAATGACTCAGGATGGTGACACAACAAGAGAAATCCATACTAGAATTGCTTTGGCAGCTAGCGCCTTCAATAGATTATCTAACATTTGGAAATTACGATCATTGAATATACATACCAAGCTTCGTCTGTTTAATTCAAATGTTATCTCAGTGTTAACATACGGCTGTGAGAGTTGGAAAATAACAAAATCATTGGAGAACAAGCTGAATACATTCGAGAACAAATGTCTTAGAAAACTCATGAACATCAGTTGGAAAGAATTCAAGACTAATCGACAAATAAGAGAAGACTCTAGGCAGAAATATGTCTCCGACTATATAAGGAAAAGACGATGGTCATATATCGGTCATGTCCTACGAATGCAAAACAACAGAATACCACTACAGGCGCTCACTTGGGTTCCTGAGGGTAAGCGGAAAAAAGGAAGACCAAAAGAAACACTCAGAAGAACAATAATAAGAGAAGGAAGAACGTTGGGCCTAAATAATGTGCAAGAGCTAAGAGGAGTGGCGTCACAACGAACAACCTGGAGAGCACTGGTTTCTGCCTTATGCGCCGTGTTTGGCGCTTAAAGAATTTATTATTATTTATTATTATTAATAAATGGTATAAAACATAAAGCGAAGTTACCATTTTCATGACTCTACACATCATGTTGCCTGTGTTGTACCCTGTGAACTATTCTACTGCAACATACACAGCAACACTATAAACCAGAGAAGACACCTACATCTTGCACTTTTATACCAGGTGTCGATAGGGGTTGTGGTGAGTTGGGACTTAATTCTAGTATAAAGTACGTAGTGTACTGACTGAGATCAGCTGTGAAGGTATCTGAAGTTAATAGGTTTGGTGTGTAATTCAGATGACCTTACTTACTGCCACATTTTTATCTCAATCAAACTAATTCTTAATCAATATGAATGTTGGCTTGGTTAAGTGTCTAGGGTAATGCAAAAGTGAGTGTGTGGAATAACCTCAATACAAAACATATACCAACAAATATTAACTTCTAAGATAAAATCAACTAACTCCAGCGGTTAAGTTTTAAAATGAAAAAATTTCTGTTAAGCTTTATTGGTCCTGAGCCTAACTGTTCTTTTGGCCAGGACTTTAGTCATTGATAATCAGTGTGATGGAATTTTGTATATTTACAACTATGTATATGCAATTATTTACAAGCAATAGACCATGTGTCCATAATGCATGAAATCAATCTTCAACTGGGTATTTTTTTCTCTATCTAATTACTTGTTCCTTGAAGCTGGTAAGGGATATACATCATCCCAATTGTTCTCTTTATCACTCTTATGGACTCTGTTGTACTGTTTTTAGTTTTGGAGGAAAAGTTTATTCACTTGAGGAGATTGTCCTAGCAAATATGCAGTAATGATAACACTGACAAACAACATTTTTCTTTCTTATATAAGAATAAGTGTTCTTAGGTCAGTTTCTTGCGCTGATTTCAAATCTGAAATCCGTTTATCTCTATCACGTCGGGTTCTTAAGATATTTGTGAATAAATATATTTTTGGGAAACCGTTATTTGCTCCGTTTCATTTTTACTATATAACTTATTAAAAATTAATAAAAACAACATAATTCTACTTTTTATACTGCTAAAAGATGCATGACATATGTTACGCGATTTTTCAAATAGTTACTGTATTTTGAAATAATTCTGAGCAAAATATGGCTTCTAGAAGTTGTAGAAATTCGGCTGATCTGTTCTGTTACGTGTGCAGATATTTTACCGATCGTGTTGACCAGAAAAACTTTACACCATTACTAAAGAAAGCATATGAACTTTATTTCGATTCGAAAGTTGATGATGCAAATAAATCTTGGTAGCCAAATGCAGTTTGTTCGATACATTGGCAGGTTGGTTACGAAAATCGCTGAAGCATAAGTCGATGCCTTTTGGAGTGCCAGTAATATGGCGTGAACATACAAATCACACTACTGATTGTACTTCTGCTTGACAAATATCCATGGTTTCACTTTTAAAACTAGAAAGTCTGTGGTTTATTCAAATATTGAATTGGTTTCGAAACCAGTGCCTCATGATCCAATCACGTGTCCGATCCAAGTACCACCAGAACATAATCCGTTGGACGTGAATGAACCATCAGAAAGTGATAGTTTACCTGCATTAGAAACTAATTCTGACTCAGATTACATACCGGTGAATGATAGTGTTTACTTAATTAACCATTCAGGACTTTCAGATCTAATACGTGATCTCGCTCTTACCAAAGGACAAGCGGAATTACTCGGTTCGCGACTCAAAGAATGGAATCTTTTAGCGCCCAATACTCCGATATCTAAATTTCGTCATAGACACAGAGAACTTGTTCAATACTTTGAGATGGATGATGACATTTGCTATTGCAAAGATGTAAACGGTCTAATGGTGCACCTCGGTCATAAGCACATAGTCAACGAATGGCGACTTTTCATCGATTCTTCCATGACTAGTCTAAAAGCTGTGTTATTGCATAACAGAAATTTATTTTCATCAATTCCAGTCACCTACTCTGTTCATATGAAAGAAACTTATGACAATATGGCTAAACGTTTGGAAAAAATAAAGTACAATGACTACCAATGGCGGATTTGTGGAGACCTAAGGTCATTGCATTCTCACGGGCATGCAGACTGGGTATACTAAATTTTGTTGCTTCCGATGTGAATGGGACAGCCGCAACAGACAGGAACATTATGCAAGAAAGGTGTGGCCTATCCGGGATCGTATGCAGCTCGGGCATAAAAATGTAATACACGAGCCATTAGTTAACAAAGACAGCTTCATTTTACCACTGTTACATATAAAGTTGGGGCTCATGAAGAATTTTGTAAAAGCGTTAGATAAAACGAGCAAAGCTTTCACTTATCTTCGAGAAAAGTTTCCGCAATTTAGCGATGCAAAGATAAAGGAAGGTATCTTTGTAGGACCTCAGATTAGGAAAGTTATTGCAGACAAACAATTCGAGAACTTGTTACATGGTAGTGAACTTCGCGCATGGATGGCATTCAAATCGATCGTCGATAACTTTCTGGGAAATCACAAATCTGTTGACTATGTTGCATATTGTTAAGCAGTGCATAGATGCATACAGAATTATGGGCTGTAACATGTCCCTCAAAATCCATTTGCTCGATTCACATCTTGACTTTTTCCCTGACAACCTTGGCGAAGTCAGCGATGAACATGGAGAACGATTCCATCAAGATATCGCCGTAATGGAGTCACGTTATCAAGGACGGTGGAGTGTGACCATGCTTGCCGATTATTGTTGGATGCTTCATCGCGATGTACGCCATGCCATTCCCCGACGAAAGTCGACTGCAAAGAAATTCAAGCCTACATAACTGTTATACTTCTTGTACGAATGATGTTGTAATACTGTATGCGTTGTTAAAAAACTTCAATTGCGTATTTCTAGAGATCCCGACCTGATAGAGAAAAACGGTTTGCAGATTTAAAAACAGCGCATTAAAATTGACCAGAAAAACATAGAAATGTTAGAGAAAGAAAAAAAAAGTTTTTTTTTGTTAGTCAGTGTAAGTTGCTCCAGGCCAGATATCACTTATCTGTGCCTGGGATCCATAATGATTTCAGTCTATTTGGCCACACGCTTCAGGTCCTCTGGTCTGCAATCTCTCTCTTAACAGCTGTTGTCAGAGATGACTTGATCTAGTGCTGAATATTTCTGACAGCATCAGCCAAGTACCAGCAGGAAACCCCTGTCAAAGCAAGTATGATCCTGTCTTAATATCAAACTAATTCCCCCAATTTTACCTGTAAACATGCATGTAATAAAAAGAACATGGTCAGCTCATTCTGACAACCAAGCTTCTCCACTTTCATATGATGGAACCAATAGTACCAGTTTTCTTTTTCATTTTTACCTTATGGAGACAACACCTGTCATTCCAGCCATACTTCACCATGCAATAAGATAGGTGTAATGTTTCAGCATGATCATCATATATATATATATATATATATATATATATATATATTGATAGTTCTCACTTTCTCAAATGGTCCATGGTATAATACATCAACAACTAGGCCATGCCCAAGCCTGCCATGGAACCATTTAGTTACAACCTTTTGTCATGGCCTTTTCTTATACACAACCAATTTTTCAAATTAAAAAAGTCAATAAAATCAATCTTACCACATAGAAAGGAAATAACACAGGTTACGACGAATAAGGCACTAGAGAATGGCA